>PVJL010000546.1:226375-391124 GCA_004026885.1 Lyroderma lyra | reverse complement strand
TTTTTTTTTTTTTTTTGGCGTGAACACTGCTGATGAGTCATATTGCTGACAGCACCCAGATACCAGATCTGCTCCAGGAAGACCCGTGGCTGCTGCTTTTCAAGATTTGCGGTGAGATGGCACTTCATCTCAATCTGAAAGTGTCCTCACCATTGGGTGCTTAATACCACAAAAAAACCCAATTGCTAACAGAGATTGACTTTAGATTAGGGAGGAAGGGTGATCCCCACAGCCCTTTGTAGTTCACTCTGCTTTCCAAATTGCCCCAAATAAGCTCTGCTTTGAAATTGAAATGTCATGAAAAAAAAAAAAAAGGACTGATGCACGTCCCTTAGGTGACCACCCCCTCCCTCACTTGAGGTCGCCTTGTTCCTGTCCACTCCTGTCATTCCTTTCTCCCAGCAGACAAGCTGCCAATGCGAAAATCAAAGCCACAGAATACACATCTGCTGGCGGCGATTCCAAGTGTCATTAACAACATCAGTACAGTGAGCCCCTACGGAGACAAAGGACCAAGATTCGCAAGGCTGGGCGTGCTCATGCAGCCGATCAGGCTGCGGAGAGTCTTTGCTGTGGATGCAGTGATGCTGTCTAAGGACTCGGTTTTATAATGTAAGCAGTGGTTTGCCCGAGCCTGTGATCATAAAATGTTATATAGAGCGCCTGTATTATTAAAACAGCAAGGCCACTTACCAAAATGCTTTCTGGATAAAGGTAAAACAGATGATCACAGGGTTTTCCTGGATAGAAGTTCAAACAAAAACCCAAACAGAATGGCACGAGCTTCATCGTCTGCACCCATGAACCCTACACTTTGTCAGCTGAGTCAGAGTTTAAGTGCACCAGGGAATCTATCTCTAAAAACACCCGTAGAGTAGATAATTTTGCAGTTGCATACTTACTTTCTAATTTGTATGTTGTATAATCTTGAAATTGGGTGTATTAGGTGTTAGGGGTTTGTGTCTGCAATATCTAATACATCTATAAAGGTCAGTACATCATTTTATTTTCTTAAATAAATGTGTGTATTTAAGGAATAAATATGAGAATAGTATTCAGAGCGAAAATTGCATATCAAAGCCACGCAGGTGAAATTAGTTGTAAACTTCTCTTTTAACCAAGTGAATTACCACCCACTTACTCTCCTCTGTCCCTCCCCTTGTCTTGCAGCTGTGTTCCTGACGTATCTTCCTCTATCTCTGATGAATAGTCCATTTAGGGACTGAGAAAAAGAGAAAACGCTGCTCGGGAATGACACGGAGAATGCCATCGTGTGAATACGTCCCCCAAAGTGCTTTATGTGGACTCCAGATGGGTTACAGATATGATTAATTCGAACCCTTGTTGGCGCATTAGTTCAGGGCGTCAGGGTTGCATATCCTCTTTTCAAAATGTTTATCTTGCGCGGAAGAGCTAACTAGCCTGATAGGACATGGGCTAATGTTTTCTCTGTGCGATGCCATGAGCAGGTGGAGATTATTATACGTAGTTTACAGATAGGAAAACCAGGACAATATAATTTTCCTTTTTTATGGCCATTTATTTGTTAGAAACACAACCAAAATGGTCCTGGGAAACATGTTTTAGTACTTGTGGGGGATGGGGGAAATGATTAAATATTTTTTCTTAGCGTACACCTAAATAAATTTCAGAGGGGAGTTAGGATAGTCAGTGTAAAAGTGGAAATTAAACAAACGCTGTGAAAATTGAGTAAATATTTACTTGATTTCAGAATAAGTTGGATTTTCTAACATGAACCATAAAAGAAATCACCACATTTGATTTTATGCCTCTTTTAAAAGCTCTGTCCATCTAAAAACACCATAATAAGAATGGAAGAGACAAATGTAAAGAAATATTTGCAGCATACACAAACAAAGAAATTGCATACTATAAACAGAAATCCTAAAACTTACATTTAGCAAAAATGATCAACGAACCTGGACAAGTCGTACAAGAAGACATGAAAGTAGCAAGTACACATGTGAAAATGTTGGAGTGCACTATTAGTAAAATGCACATTAGAACAACCTGACGATCGCATGTACACCACACTGCAAAGATGTCTAAAGGTGTGGAATTCCTGTTAATGACGGTGGGGAAGTGGTTGTACGTTTGTACCGCGTGAAATATAAAACGGACAGCTGACCTGGTGGGCAATCGGCAGTAGGGGCGGAGGGCCTCAAAGGCACCTGTTGTCTGCTTTCTCCTGGTGCTCTTGGCCATGTATCTTTTTGGTTTTACAGTTTTATTGAGGTATAGTTGGCATGAAATAAGCTGCACATTCTTAAAGTGATAAGTACATGTATACACTCACGAAACTACCATTGCAATAAAAAGAGACCCCCAAATGTGTCTTGTGTCCCCTTATAAATCTGTCTTTCCACCTCCATCCCCAAGTAACTCCTGCTGTGCTTTCTGTCACTATAGAATGATTAATATTTTTTAGCATTTCATATAAATTAAATAATATAGTACATCCTTTTATTTTTGGTCTCTATTTCTTCACTTAACATAATCGTTATGAGGTTGATTCATGTTGCTGTGTGTATCTGCTGAGTTTCTCTTTCCCGGTGAATAGTATTTCATGTACAGGTGGACCATCATCTACGTATCCATCCACCTGTCGATTGGCATAAAATAGCCCACTATCTTTTCCTAGACTTTTATTCTAAGAAAATAATTAGAGATTTGTTCAAATATTTATGTATAAAGATATACATTACAGCATTATTTACATTATCTAAACATTAGAAGGTATCTATATGTCCAACAATAAGAGATAAGTCAAGCAATTATATTCAATCCAGTCAATGAAAATGCAATGTTTTAAAACCGTATTTAAAAAATATTTTTTATCAACACAGGAAAGGCTTCATATATGCCACCTTTAATCAAAAGGGATACAAAATTTATTATCTGAATTTTATAAAAATAAAATCATGGAAGTACTAGAAGAAAGCAAACGTGCATTCTATTATAACATGCACATAAAAAGTTTCATAGAACTCAAACTCAGAAGCAAAAAAAATGAACAAATAAAAAATAGATTGATAAAGATAAAAAATATTTTGCCAAAAAAATGAACGAAATCAAAATGTAACTGATAAAATGGGAGAAAATATTTGCAACACCTATCAGCTTAAGGGATAACATCCCTAATATATATCAAAAAAAAACTTTGTAAAATTAAAGGAAAGCCAAAAACTAGATAGAAAAAAAAGCACAAAAGATACTAAGAACAATTCATCAAAAATATTTTCAAAATCTAGAAATAGCTCGAACTTGTGAAAAATGTTCAACCCCACTCATAATTAGGGAAATGCAAATTACAATCTCCCTGAGATGCCATTTCTCAGCTATCAGATTGGTAAAAATTTTAAAAGTACAACAATACATTCTGTTAGAGAAATGATGGGATAGGCTATTCCCATACATTGTTGGGAATGGAAATTGGCACCTTGAGAGGAGATTTTGGCAATAAGTAATAACTACTTGTTTATTTAAAACTACCATTTGACCCAACAATTCTACTTCTAAGAATTTACTCTGAAGACACATTAGCAGAACAAAAATACATATATGCAAGGTTATTCATTGCAGCATAGTTTGTAATTTCAAAATATTGGAAATAACATTAAGTGCCTATACATAAGAGGAGCTGAATAAATTATGGTATAGCCACACAAGGGAATACTATGCAGCTCTGAAAAAGAATGAAGAAGGTTCTAGTATAAACTGATAGAAAATACTGTTTTTCAGGATATATTGTTAAATGAAAAAGGCAGTATACAAAGGAGTAGCTATTTTATACCACCTCTTGTGTAACAAAGAAGTGGAGAAATGAGAAAATATTCACACATCTGTGCAAAAAGCATTGCAGGAAGAATAGAGCAGAAATAAGTGAGGTTGGTCGCCTTCAGGGTAGGTGGATGAGAAGAGGGTGTAACAGTTGAGTGGAGTGACACTTTCTTCAGTAAGTTTTGTGTAGTTTTGACTTTTAAACCCATTTTTATGTTTCACATACTCAAAGAATAAATAACTAAAGACATTAATTAATAAATAGAATCAATCAGGATATGGGACAAAAACTTCAAATGGAACATGAACAGAAACAAATAATCCTAATAGTATTGGAATAACAACCATGAACGTAGGGAGCACAAGGGGCCAATCAGTAATTTTTGAACACGATAATTGGATTTTATCCACTCAGACTAAAGACAAGAACTATAGGCAATTCTCATAGTAAATCTGTGTTTCGCAGTGGTATATGTCAGCATTCTGAAACTACTTTATGGATACTCTCAGATTGAGCAAAAAGTGGAGTCTAGGTTTTTAATTATCACAGAAGAAAAATCGCAAATACAAGAAGAGAGAAGGCTAGAACGCACCCTGTGGTGTTGTATCAGGATTGAAGGATCCGTATAAACACATGGTTTTAAATATTTAGATACAGAAGCCAACATGAATGTCAGGACACAGGCACACATTCCTGGTTCTGCTTGTTGAGAGAGTGCCTAAAAGCAATGATCTGATACCGTGCCCCCCCCAAAGGAACTGGCGTTCCTTAGAGAATCGACTGATTCCAGGGCTGGAGCGTCTTCTTGTGCAAATAGGCAAGGACGAGCTCAGAGGGGGATGGGGACACATCCAAGAGACAGGGGCCACAGTGATGGGGCTCCCACTCACCACCAATTCCGGGGCAGTTTGAGCATCAAAATAGATAAAGACAGCAATAAATTATAACTCACACTCAAATGAGAATCCACAAGTATCAAAACTGATGTAAAATAGTGAATAGAGAATGAAGAGGAAAAACACCTCCTTACAGGAGAAGGCACGCTCGTAAGTGAAGAATGATGGAATTAGGAAATCCCCACTTAGTAATAATGAGTGATTCAGGCAAAAACCACGCTCGGTAACAGTAGTAGGTAAACACTGGAAGATTCAGAGGATATTTACAGAGTATTAATGTTCTCTCCCCACAAGACGGATTTTAATTCTGAGGGATAAGATGGTATTGTTTACAGTAGAGCACGCGTTAATGTCACCAGGGACGCATCCAACCCCAGCACGTGCGCTTGACGTGACGCCCCGGGAGGGCAGCACCTGCCCAAGCTGTGCCACGTGAACCCAATCATGAAGTAACACCCACAAACCCAGAACTCTTTACAAATGTCCAAGCCAGACAAGAAAGGCTGCAGAGCTTCCCAGATGAAAGGATGCCAAAGAGACCGAATGCCCTCGGTGATGGTGGAGTGGGTGCTGGACTAGAACGGGTTTTGTTTTGCTAAGAGAGCAATCAGGAGACAACTGATGAACACAAGTCACATTTGACATCTGCAGTGACAAGAGGTGCTCCAAGTGGTTACCATCAGCGTCCAGACACTTCTGATTATGGAGAACTACTGCCTGAGCGATGTTGACCGAAGTGTCCAATTGTATCACTGCACATGCTGTTTCAATTTCTTCCTGAAGTACCCCCAGTGTGGCTGGTTTTCTATGGTACACCACATCCTTTAAGGTCCCCCACAGGCGTGCCAAGTCAGGAGAATGTGGGGGAAACTCAAACAATGTTCTTGAATTTCAAATATCACTTCAAATGGTCTTGTGCTCCTCTAACAACAACTGTGTTTCTGACATTGTCTTTGGTTGTCCTGTCTGTCACCTGGTGACACTAGCATTCATTTGATTAATGCCACCTTTTAAGAGAACACCACACTACACGTTGCTGCCATAATTCAATTCAACTTCGGAAAGTAATGCCTAGGTAACCTCTCTTAAAATGTGCACACGTTGTTTTGGCACCCCTGGTATATTGTATGAAATCATCATGCTGCACACTTTAAACTTTCACAATGTCATGTCAATTGTATCTCAATAAAGCTGGGGGAAAGTAGAAAATAAAATGAATCGCTATGCTTTTATGTTTTACACATATGCAACAGTAAGCATGTACCTATTTATGTAGCGCATGTGCATGTAAAATCTTACAAAGCGCTCGGAGGGCCTGTGGCCCTTGAGCTGTGCCGATGGCCCCTTGTCGGTGTCAGTTGTCTTGTCCACATCGCTGCCTTCCTCACGCACGGTTACACCCATCTGGAGCAGTTCCAAAACGGTTCTCAATGGGATCATGCCCGTAAGACAGCTGTAGTCTCAAAAGACTTAGAGAGTGTCCCATGTTTGTTTCCCGAGGTGATGAGCATATCACATAGCAGAGGGAATTCTAAAAATGGCCATGTGCTCTGGTCAGGAAGCACCCTATCATTTTGCTGATGGCGTAAGAGTGCCGGAGTGATGAACTTGGAGTGTGTCTGCATTGTTAAAGTGTCACTGATATTTTTTAAAGCAAATGATTATTTATTACAGGTTTATAGAGCATCTTGGGTGCCTGGGAAAAGTATTTTTTTCCCTTTAGTTATAGTTCTTAAAATAGACTTTGAAATAGCACTTCTCACAGTGTTGGGCATAAACAATAGAGCCAGTTAAGACTAGTTTGATGAACTAATTGAACAATAAATTAAAAATGTTTGAGCGTCTGCTGTGAAAGAAAACTCTCCACTCCAGGTTTTGAAGACTGAGTTATGCCATGGGTTTGACAGTCTTTTTTGACCAATTTATTTCACAGATTTCTCCTAGTTTCTGCCAGTTGGAAATGACTTCAGTAGGTCACCGAATTGTCCTCTGGCCTCAGACAAGGGAGGGTTAGCAGGTCAGAATCTCAGAGGGTAGGCAACATTCTTCAAAAATTCCAGAAAGGGCTTTCACAACGTTATGCCGGCAGACATCTCACATTTTAGTGTCACACATAACTCAGACCTAACGGATCAAGCCCAAAGATGGGCATTTAATTTGTGAGTTCGGAGAGAGAAGGACATCTGTTTATTCTAGATTTCCCTCACCCTCTGTCACTATGAGACTGTATTTATTCTCAAAGCCTGCCACCATTCAAATAGGGAGGGAAATTCTTAACCCCTCATGAAGGAAAGGGACAAGGAGTTTGTACTAAGTTTCTGAGCAACCTCTCAGTCTGACTCAGACATTCAATGACATGCTCTTTGGGAAAACTCAACCGATTTTCTGAGATTTACAAAATATTTAAGAAAGCAGGGTAAAAGCCTTTAGAACGAAACCCTGGGAGTTTTAAAGTTACTGCCCAAATATTAAAAAGGAAATATATGATAGTAAATATTTACCATTTGGCATTTGGATCTGGCACTTGTGTTTTGTCTTTTTCCAGAAAATAAATTTAAAACATGAAGTGAACTTAAATGTAAAATATAACAAGATTAGTAAATGGCTTCAAGATCTTTGAATTCAAACATGTCTCTGTTATTTGGATCATCACTTCTGACATGTGTATTAATAATCCCATCGCCTTTTAGCAATAATAATAGCCAACACAGCTATTGAAGGTGACTTATATGTATTAAATGCATTTGATCCTTAAAATAACTTTATAAAGTAGGTACTTTTATGTACTTTTTTACAGATAGACAAGCACCAAGAGTCGATTGCCCAAGGTGCACAGTTAATAAGTGGCAGAGCACAGATTCGAGGTCTCCATGCTGACGACCGAGTACAAACTTGTACCTACTGCAGTTTGCTCGTCTGAGTTATTATCAGAGACAAGTTGTCATGCAAAATTCCTTTCCCTCTGCCTCCCAGCACAATTTATGGGTGGTCTCCCCTTTCCCTCACCTACTGGGAGTTGGTAACCATTTAAGTAGCCCCCGAAGAGCTGATTTGTAGCATTTGGCACTTTCCATAGTCAGTTTCCAAGTGGCCAATTGCCAACTTGGTGGCACTGAGCGTGGAGTTGGGAAGCGATGCATCACAGCAGCTCATTGTATAGGATTTATATCACGTAGGTACAAGAGACATATAAATAGCTTCAAGAGTACAGAACATAGTAAAATGTGATAACACAATTACATAACAATAAGGCTTGAGTATTTAGTATCTTTGTTTTCAATATAATTAAGTTAATTGTAAATTTATATAATCTAATTCTTTTAGATTTTTTAAAAAAATTCTTGAAAATGTAGCAATTGGCTCTGAAGTCAGTTCTATCAAAGAATACATTTCCTGGAAGTACTTTTTAGCATAAAACCCAGCAAATGGTGAAATTGAGGTGTTGAGTTACCCTCTTACCTGGGGGTCTGACTTTGAACCACCTCCAGACAAATTTCTGGGGTTACCAACTCCCCTTTCAGAACCACCAAGGGAATGCCCGCCGCCGCTGAGAGTTCTGCGGTCTATGGCGCCATCTAGTGGTTGTAATTAGCAATCGCTCTATTCCCTGCTGCTCTCTCACGAACACGTTTTATTCGAGGTTCTCAGACTGGGAGCCTTCATTACCCACAGGCATTTTCAGTTAATACTAATTAGACTTCCAATGGGTAATTTAACTCTGGTAGTTTACAGTCTCCTAGACGAGGCATTGGGCCAAAGAGCACTTGACTAACCAATTAGCAGGATTTGTTTTCCTCCTCTGAAATCACCAGTCCAACTCGGAAACGGTGGGGAGGATCTCCAGGTTTGGCTTCTAAATGTTAATCAGAATAGCCTACACCCTAACAAATAGCCACCCAATCTAATCAATACACAATACTCTAGTTCTCGGCTATGCCATCCTTTATTTTTCTCTAACGTAGTATTATACAATATATATTAAGTTTCTAAATTTTTATTATATTATATATAAAGTGTCCTACATCTCAAAAGTCTTTCTATAAACTTTAGTTATTCATTCGAAAATTATTCGTTGATATCTACTATGTGTAAGTCACTGGCCTAAGTAATTTAGAGTGTCCAATAATGAATCATAATTAGCCACTGGCCCTGGCTTTAGAATTTACAAGGGCATTAGTATTCTATGGATGGAGGCTATGCATTATTTTATCTTAATAAAGACCTTGTGAAATGGGCAAAGGAGGTGTTACTTTTCCACTTTTTTAAAATTGTTTTTTATTGTTAGACTTATTGGGGTGACATTGGTTAACAAGAATTACATAGGTCCCAGGTGTACAATTCTACAGTGCATCGTCTATGTGTTGCATTGTGTGCTCACCACCCCGAGTCAGTGCTCTTTCCATCACCACGTACTTGTTTTTATAGTGGAAAGACCACGTGCAGAGAGGGTATGACGCTTGCCTGAGGCCACACAGCAGTCTTCGGCTTCATACTGGATCCATAGGTTGGCTGGGTCTTGATTTCTGCTGAAAAATCACTCCCGTGCAGACTTCCAAAGGCTTTGTTTCAGTGCTTTCTTGCTTCCATGGTTGCTATTAGGAAGTTTCATGCCATGTAGATTCTTGTTTCTTATTGTGCATGTTCTGGTCGTTCTGGAAATGTTTAATTTTTCTTTTAATCTCCAGGTCTGAAGTCTATGGGGATGTGTCATGTGAGTCGAGGATCAGGGGATCTGTAGCTTGGGGAAGTTTTCTTCTATCTGTTATTGATTGTTTTCTTTGCAATAATTCTCTTCTTTTGGAATTTTGCTTATTTTGTTGCTTTAACTCCTTCAATGATCTTCTAATTTATTTATCTTTCGTCTCCTATTGTCTTTTTTAAAAATGTATATATATGGCTGATTTTTTCAACTTCATTTTCAACACTTCTATTGATTTTAAAAAAACATTGGCTAGCAGGTTTTTATTATTATTTATCTATCTATCTATCTATCTATCTATTTATTTATTTATTTATGTTTTTATTTTTTAATTTCCCAAGATTTTCTTGCCCTTTGTTCTTGTCAGGGACTGATGTGTGGATGCCATATTTGCTTCTTTCTTTCTTTCTCTGAGCACATTCATCGATTCTTGGGCTCCCTACATAGTCTCTGTCTCTTCTGAATTTTTGGTTTCCATGTGCTCGTTTTGTCCTCTTTTGCTTTACTTTTATTTTTAAATCTACTCCTCAACTATCTGGCAAGTTGTGCCTGACCACCTAGGCAGCAGTTCTCACCCTGTGGGTCACGATCCCTTTGGGAGTCGAACGACCCTTTCACAGGGGTCGCCTAAGACCATCGGAAAACACATATCAGATATTTATATGACGATTCATAACAGTAGCAACATTACAGTTATGAAGTAGCAACGAAAATAATGTTATGGGGGTCACCACCACATGAGGAGCTGTATTACAGGGTCACGGCATTAGGAAGGCTGAGAACCACTGCCTTAGAGTGAGGCGTATTTCTGAGCTGATTGTAAGCTGTGTGTCTTATGAGGCTGGTGTCTGGTGGGCGTTCCTGTGCCATGATTGGGAAGGGACCTCATTGCTTTATTGGGTGACCTCTATACGTTAGTATCTCCCTGCAAAGGAGGCATGTCTCCGATTTTCTGCCAGACGGTGTGAGTCGGGCTGTAGATGTAAATAATCAACGTGGGACTATCTCATTCCTTTTATGGCAGAGTAATATTCCATGGTACATACCAGGGTTGCCCGAAAAAAATCCAGCCATAAATGCCTCTATTTTTCATATTGCATGGTGGGATACTTTCCGGAGAGGCCTCGTATACATGTACCACCTCTTCCTTATCCATTCATCCATTGACAGACACCCAGGCTGCCTCCCTATCTTGATTTTGTAAATAATGCTGCAGCGAACAGATGGGTGCGCATGTCCTTTTGAAGTAGTGTTTTGAGTTTCTTCAGATAAACACCCAGAAGTGGGATTAGTGGGTCCTTCTTTGTCTCTTGTTAAAGCCTTTGTTTTAAAATCATTTTACCTGGTGTAAGTATTGATACCCCAGCTTTTTGTTTGCTTGTTTCCATTTACATGAAATATCTTTCCCTTTACTTCAAGTCCCTGCGTGTCTTTCAAACTGAAGTGAGTTTCTTGTAGGCAGCCTACGTAATCTTGCTTTCTTATCCAGTCAGCCTTCCTATGTCTTTTGATTGGAACATTGAATCCAATTTGAGCTGGGCAGAGAGGGCCTGAGTGGGGTGAATTTCATCATTTAATATATAGACGTTCACTTACTTTAATTTTTTGATCTGGCATCTTATTCTACCCATGGGGGAGATCTTGCTCATCATCTCTAAGGAAATCTGTGGCTGTGTTGAGCGTTTCTTGACGACTTATTAGGATACCGATCTAAACCTGTCTGCATCACTGCCCTTTATTACTTCATAATTCTCTTCAAGGGCATGGAAGCATCAGAGGGAGAACTGCTGACTCAGTGGCCTTTTATCACGGAGCTAAGAGTTACTGCTCAATTAGCATTTATACTCGGAGCTACTCAAATACTAGTCATGACAGACAAGTAGGAAAAGAATCAATAAAATGAGCATCTTACTGACAACTGCTCTCACACTTGTCAGTATAAACTGCCACCAGCAATTATTCATAACTGATGAAATCGAAAATCTCATGTCACAAGAAAGACAAATTTGTTTATAAATCTTTTTCCATGATGTGGTGTCCAGAATTGGTCAGTGAAAATTTCCAGGCATCTCCTGGTATTGAAATGACAGTCTGAAATGATGTCACCACTCATAGTTTAATAACTGAAAAGCATAGGGTAGTAGAGGTACAATGGATCTCAGTGTCCCCCTGGACTCATGTCCTTTGTTTTGTTTAGTTTCCTTAAACTAGGCTCAATGTGGTAAAATAATATGACTATTTTTCCCCATTAAACCTTACCAATGTTGTACAATATATGTAGATGTCTTTAAGTTGGGTATCTCTGCAGCAATTACACATTTGTGTGCCTAGGACCAGCCTTAGCTTATCTGGTGCAATGAGATACCTTTCCTTGAATACTTACTTGCTTAGAATCCATCTGATAGAAGGCAAGGTTTTGCATTCCACAGTGAAGGAGAAAGCCTGCAGAGCAAAATTCCTGAGCTGCCCTCAACTCCTTCACCCCTGTCCTTCCCCTGATAAAAGCCCTTCAACAGCACCTCTCTCTGCCCCCAGGGCAACCGACTGCTCCGGAAAGCCCAGGGTTTGCAATCTGACCCCCACTGGAGCCAGTGGTGCAGAGCCCAGGCCCACACCTCCTCTGCAGGCCATGAGGGTCTGCAGGGCTCAATGGCGGACTCTTGACCCAGCCACGTCTAATTCCTTTTGGAACCCAGTCTGATTCTTCACTGAAGCCATCCATGTCCTTTTTGGCCCATAGCAACTGTAGGATCAGGACTGTTGTCCTGCGGTTCTTGGAGAAGTAGATACCAAGATAGGATTGAATGTGCAAGAGTTATGGCGGAGAATGCCGTGAAGGATGATGGGCGTGGGCAAGGAGCCTCAGACCAGATGCAGCCCTGACTCCAGCGGGAGGGGAGGAAGGACAGAGGCTGAGGAGGAGTGGTTCCAGATGGCAGTGCAACTCCAAAGGCACTTTGCTGGGTTGGAGCGGAGTTCCTGGGCCGAGCGCGGGTAGAAGGGTCCCGGTCCAATGGCCATTGGTTGTTGGCCAGGTACAGACTCAGAAAAGAGACGCAGGACTTCCTTCAGTCGCCTTGCTCCCAGAAGGAGCTCTGGGCTGTGCCTGTCCACGGCTGCCACACTTCTGAACCTTTTGTCATTTGGTGCTTTCTCATCTTGCCTCACTGAATTGTTATTTAAGCCTCTATTGTTATTAACACTGAGGAGGTTGCAGCTGATGTGAGATACAAACTCTTTTCTTAAATATTGTTAACATATATGGCACGCATAGGTTCAAGGTTGTGACTTGCTGCACCTTTGTACATGACTAATGCTAAGCCATAATATCTAAGCTGTTATATTTGCAGTGTTTTAAAAGTTTTGCCCCTGCATTTCAACACATACCAGTAATAGATGGATCTCTTAGATACACGCGACCTGTGCTGTAATTGTTTTGGCTGCGACCTCCTTAATGATCATCGTTGGCATTTATGGAGCATTTCTAACAGCCAAGTACTGTGCTAAGTACTTTATTTGTGAAACAAACTGCTCAGGTCTCGAACACAAACATACAAGTATATTGTTAGCTGCTTTGTCAATTATTTTTACACCTGAATTTATGGAAACGGATGTTAGCCAACTTAGGTTTTCTCCTGTGAATTCAGGGGTGCTCACCTCCTTCCTTCCTCCTGAGGGTTGCATCTTAGTTCCAAGGGGGTTTTGAGTCAAAACTCAGGGTGGGAGTGTCTGGTGCCGCCTTTCTGTGTGTCCACACTGGCATCTTCTGCTGAATCCCCATGCCCACCGGCCTCTGAACTTCTGTGCCCAGGGGCACCTGGAAGATGTCCACAGTTGGTTTCCCACTGACAGGTCCCAGGTGACCCAACTTCCGCCCTTCCACACCCAGAAGCCCCTCTCGGCCTGCTGGCCTCTCTACCTGCCGCTCCGGGTCTGGAGACCCCGAGGGGAGGGGGAGGGGCTCTCTCAGGTGCCCTCCTAGGGAGTGACTCCGCGCTTGCCTGCTGCCCCGTCTCCCCAGCCAGAGGGAGGGGCCTCTGGAGTGTCCCTGGAGCCACCCCAGGACTAAAACGCAGGCTCCTTCTGTTTTCAGAGCCCAGGCTCATCTGGAGGTTTCCTCATCCTATGCCCCACATTCCAGGTGTGGACGTAGGATATAGGTGTGAGATATGCACTTGGGAGGGCGGGCTGATCAATTTTGCATCCACCCTAATATGTTTTATCATATTACACATACCCGGATATACCCGGTTCTGTGTAGTCACGTGGTCCCTCCCCTCCATCATTCCTGACCTCGCACACACAGATGCTGACATTTTCACCCCGTGCGCATCGTAATGGAAGGATTCAGATAGGTCAAACAGCGCGCTGTTATTCTTAACAGAGGAAAAAGCTCCTCCAATTGGAATTCACAGACGAATGCAAGCCGTTTAGGGTGATCAGTGTGTTGATGTGAGGACAGTGAGGTGCTGGGTAAGGCACCTCAAAGATGAAGTGGGACATGCAGTCGTGAGTGACAAACCACGACATGGAAGGCCAATGACTGCAGGTGATCAGCTGCACCGAGCTCACGAAAGTGTCTTGAGGTGTGCAGTGATTTTGTAGAAAAAAAATTATGCAGCTTTGAAAATAAATACGTAGGTGTATTTCTTTTTCTTTTTCTTTTTTTTAAATTTCATTAAAATACCTTCTCCCATTCATTTTCTATTTAGATGGAGGTAAAATTTATCAGCCCGCCCACATAGAACCCTGTTCTCCGGCTCACTCCACAGAATTGTAGCGTTTGCGACCTTTCTGCTTCAAAGTCAAGCCAAGGGACTCGTATCTTCTGGGGTGCAAACCTGGGTCAGCGGTGTTTTTTCTAAAATATATCATTTATGAAGGTATGACAATTAGGTTTGTGAACTTGCTACATTGGCAGCACTGTACAAACAGCTCGGTGAGGTTTCATAATCTTGGTGTATCTGTGTCTCATAGCTGTGTTCGTATCGACATGTGGCCGTGTCTTGCTGAGTGGCGTTCATTATTGTTGGGTGTTTTTGTGCCATCGTGAGAATATTGGAGCTTGAATTAGAGCAATGAACAAACATTAAATATCTTGTTAAACTTGGCAAAAGTAGAAGTGAAATCAGGGACATGTAGTACAAATTTATGGGGATAATGAAGAAAACAGCAATGTACAAATGGATCAAATGTTTTTCTGAGGCGAGAGAAAGCATCACTGATAGAGGTCAGGGCAGTCAGTAACAAACAGAGCTGACAAAAACATTGCAAAGATTTATCAAATTGTGCATCAAAATAATCAGCCGACGGTGAGAAGACCAAGTAAACATTGATAGAGAAACAGTTAGAAAAATCTTAAGTGAAAATCTTGGCATGAGAAAGGTGTGTGCAAAAATGGTCCCAAAGGAGCTCATCAATGAACAAAAGCAAAGGAGAGTCAAAGTTTGTCGAGACCTTTTGTAGAGGTAAGATGATGTTTTAGGTTGTGTTATCACTGGTGATGAAACATGGGTGTACCAATAGGATCCTGAAACTAAGCATCAAAGTGCACAATGGAAGTCAGCCAATTTCCAAGACCAAAAAATTTCCATCGGTCTAAATCAAGAGTCAAAACAATGTTTTGACTAACCTTTTCTGATATCAGAGGAATTGTTTATTATAAATTTGTACTAACTGGACAAAGAGTCAATCAAGTTTACTATTTGGAAGTGCTGAAAAGGCTACCTGAAAAAGTTAGACAAAAAAGACCTGAACTTTTCACCAACAATTCATGGCTCTTGCATCACAACAATGCACGATGTCTGTGAGAGAGATTTTAGCCAGTACACAAATAACTGTATTGGAACACCCTTCCTACTCACCTGATCTGGACCCCAATGATGTTTTTCTTTACCTGAAAATAAAGGAAATATTGAAAGGAAGACATTTTGATGACATTCAGGACATCAAGGATCTTAAGAAGACAGCTTTGATGACGATTCCAGAAAAAGTTCCAACATTGCTTTGAAGGGTGGACTAGGCACAGGCATCTGTGCATAGCTTCCCAAGTGGTGTACTTTGAAGGTGACCACAGTGATATTCAGCAACGAGGTGTGTAGCACTTTTTCTAGGACGAGTTTGTGAACTTGATTGTCAGACCTTGCACACAGTACTTAAGGGACCTTTAGGCAAGTGTGAAAATAGCCTTCAGGGCAAAGTGCTATACCCAGATTTGGACGGTAGGTGGCAGCAGAAACTCAGGCATGGAAAAAGAAGCCGCCAGCAAAGCAGACTCTCTTGTGAACGAGGGTGCAGGATACCGGGGAAAAAGGGCCGTATTTCCTTACGTTTGGGGAACACCAGAGCATGCCACCTGAGCCTGAGAGGGTGAGAAAGGCAGGGTATCGTAAGTGGGGAAAGGCAGCTTTAGAAGTATCTGGTGTGTTGTGCTGGCGCCCCACTCCCAGGGAGGCAGGAGGGTGTGTCACGTATGTGTGGTGACTGAGCTACTCGCCCTGTCCCCCACCCGTTCACGGGATGGCACACTGACATCGTGGCCGTGCCTGTTGCCTCAGTGGACCTTCTACTTATCAATGAGTGTGCACAAGAGAGGAGCCCCAGTGAGACCGTGGACCAAAAACAGGGGGCTCTGCGGGGGAGAAGCGTTCTCTGCCTTCCTTCCGGAGCTGGAGGGTCCCCGAGGGAGACCAGTGTGATGTGGCTGCACCCCTTGAGCCTGAGTTTATTGGAAAAGCCTTCTCTCTGGCCCTACCCACCCAGATCCTCCCCAGGGAGTACTCAGAAAGGCCAACGGAGAGAGCAGAAGAAAACAGCTGAGGCACGAAAGTAAGGGACAGTTTTCTTCCACGGCTCTTGTTACTGGCCAGGGCTGTCTCTCCATGCTGATTTGACACATTGAGAGTTTGTTCCTTAATGTGGAGGAGTTATTCTCAAGTAAGGGGCTGGCCTGACCCAGAGGGGCTCTCAAAGCCTCCCCAAAGAAGTTCTGTCCAACACAACAGGCCCCTACACCCCGCACCTGAGAATGGGCATGTGATGACAGCAGGTCCTGACAGGAGTGTGTTGCTCATGTAAACAGTGTCAGGGGCAGAACAAAAGCTAAAAACCCCCAATCTGTGTGGAGCAGACATCAACATTACGGAGTAATTTTTAAAAATTTTGTGTTTGTTTTTCTGATTAAGAATAAGTTACAAACAAGTCGTCCCTCCTGTAACTGAACTCCAGGGCTAGGCTCCAGGCTGCATGGCCCAGAGCAGTAAAGCGCACCCATTCATCGGGAGTACTCATGCTGGATTAAAGGAAGGCAATTCTGTCTTCCTGAGGACATTTTCTAGAAGGACCTGCCTATCTTAAGGAGGTAGCTGATTAGCACAGGCTAATAGCTGTAAGGTTTCTTGGAAGATTGCCTTTTCTCTTGGCTACTGTACAAAGGACACACCAACTTGTTATGAACGAGCATTAAACCTTTGAAATACTTGACGGTCTTCGCTTTCATTTCCAGGGTGGCATCCCCATCACACACAAACACCCGGTGGGGATGCTATTGGAAGGCAGACACAGTCCACAGATGGCTCACCCCCTCCCCGATGGCCTTGTACAGAGCAAATGTCTATGAGCACCTGTGATGAGGATCATCGCCTCTCTAGCATCCATGACAGTGCCCACGCCCATCGTGAGGGCCATGGTGAGCCCCTGGGCGAGATCTCTCTCCAACTGTCTTCACATGGGTCCGGAACGCCCGACTGGCACCCGGCTTCCTGGGGGCAATGTGTCCATCAGGGTGGGTGCCGCCAACCAACAGCTCAGTCCCACCAGCAGCCTTGATCCTCTCTTCAAAGGTGCCCCACTCCGCCGGCCGGTCAGCTGCATTCCCATCCAGAATGTGGGTGTTTTCTGGGTGGATGTTAATATGCCCAAGAAGCTGTTTCACAGGAAGGAACGGTAACTCGCTGGGTGGTCTCGAGGAAGGCCCACATACTCATCCATGTTGAAGATCTTTAGGTATTTGAAGGACAGGTCTCCATTCTTACAGTCCTCAATCAGCTTTTTACAGTAGCCAAGTGGGGTGCTCCCAGTGGGAAGCCCCAGGGTGAAGTGCTTTCTGGTCCTGGGTTAAACTGGATGATACGGTTACTGATGCATTTGGTGGCCCACTCGCTAGCCTGAGAAAAGTAGTTTGGGATGATGAGCTTCATTTTTTGGCGGACACCTCCGGCGGATACTACAGTGATGGCGCTGACCGCGCAAATGCTCCCCTTCTGACTGGGTTGCTAAGGACACAATGCAGACCCTCCTAGAGGTAAACAGAAGGTAGACCGGTGTAACATGATTCCTCATCACTTGTAAACCCATGTGATTCGCCTATAGATGATATCAAAATGACTGCTTTTGTATTTTATTTCATCGGATATCATTGGGTTTACCCATGCCTGATTTATTTTTAGCTATCCTTTAAATTTCTAGCTTTCTGTGAAAATGTTTAAATACGTTTCTCATAGACAGCATATCGCTTGATATTTTTTCCTTAACTCATTCTGAGAATCCTTATCATCTGATACTAAATGCAACCTGTTCACATTTCTTCTGATGGGTGTGATTTCCTACCTTCTTCCTTACTTTTATATTTGCTATTTGTTGCATCTATTGTTGTTCATGCTTTTCCTCTTCTCCAATTTCTTCTAGATTAATCAGGACATTAATTTTTAAAATTCTTCTCCCTGCCTTCCTTCTCCTCAAGCAATATGCATTATACTAGATCTCTCTCATATATTTTAACTCATACTTAAATTTAGAAGTCTGTCAATATACTAAAATCACAGTCACTCTGACTTCCTAAAGATTTAACATCATCAATCCTACTCCCTCCATCAAACTGAGACTTAGGCATGCTTTGGCTTTCTCACTTAATTATTCCTAATACCCACATTTTGTTCATAAAATTAGAATTTGTAGTTAAGGGCTTTTAAATTTTTTTTGAAAACAATTTTACAATTAGAAAAATGAAAATAGTACAAAGAACATTTGTAATGCCCTTTATTTGGATTTACCTATTATTAACATTTTTACCGCAATTTGTTTTATTATTTGCTTTCTGTCTCTGTACACACACACACACACACACACACACACACACTCCTAATTATTTTCTGAACCATTTGTGGATAAGTTACACATGTATCCTTATATTTATTCTGATCCCAAATACTTTAGTGTGTGCTTCCTCAGAGGAATGATATACTCTTACATATCCACAGCATAGTTATCAATTTAATAAGTTTATATTGTTATAATATTTTAATGTAATGTGTATATAGTCCATATTCACGTTCTGTCAGTTGATTTAACGATGCCTTTTCTAGCATTCCCCACCCCCTCCAGTGCAGGGTCCAGTCTAGGGTTAAGTATCACATTCAGTTGTGTTTCTTTAGCCTTCTTTAATCTGGACCTCTCTATAGCCTTTCTCAGTATTTTTATGACATAAGCATTTTTTTCTGAGTACAGACCCCCTGATATTCTAAAAATAGAATGTTGTTTAGTTTGAGTTTTTCCAATTAGTCCACTGTGATTAGGTTCAGCATATGCGCTCTCAGCTCATTCTTGTCAAGTGAGGCTGTGAGGGCTCTCATCTACCCTTACACAGTATCTACTAGCCCCTGGCACTGGTGATGCTAATTTTGATCACCTATGCAGGCATGCTCCACTCTATAATTACAGTTTTGTTTTTCTCCCTTGAAACTAATAAGCAGTCTGGAGTGATATACCTTATTGCAGTGCAACAATCCCGCTTCTTATCAAAACTTCCCCCCCCCCCCACCAGATTTATCATCTATTCATGATTCTTGCTGATCCAATCATTACTTATGATGTTTTCAAAATAGTGATTTTCTAGCTCTATCACTCCCTGAGTATTTGCCAGTTAGCTCTTGGTATTCTACCATAAACAAAAGTCCGTCCTTGTTATCTATCGGTCTATCTATCTATCATCATTTATCGGCATGGACTCATTAATCCCTATATTTTCAATGGTTTCTAATTCAGTACTGTCCTTGATTCTTTTGGTGCTTAAATTGTCGCAGATTTGACAGTGGAAATCATATTTGTATGTCCTTTCTTTCACAGTGAGAACTTGAACTTGGCTACAACACTGTCAACGTGTTTAGTTATTTGCTCAGTCCTTTAATGCAACTAAAAGTAATTTCAGAATTACAGTAGACTCTCAGTTAACTGGCACCCATGTGGATGGGTAGATGTGGGGTAAGTGTAATATTTCTTCTTCTTTTTTTTTTTTTTTTTTGGTTGGTAGCTCTTCCTTAAATATTTGGTAGCCTTCACCAGAGAATACATCTGAGCCTGGAGTTTTTTTGTGGAAAGCTTTTAACTATGAAGCCCATCTCTTTAATACATAGAGGAGGATTCCAATCATCTATGATTTTTTTGAGTGAGTTCCATAGTTTGTATCTTTCAAGGAATTTTTCCATTTCATCTAAGACATCTTTTTAATGTCAGGGAGGTCTAAAGGGACCCCCTCCTTCATTCCTGATGTTGATAATTTGTGTCCTTTCTTTTCTTCTTGATGAGTTTGGCTAGAGGTTTATTATTTTGATGTTTTGAGCTTTTCAAAGAACCGTCTTTTAGTTTCATTGATATTTTTTCTATTTTCCATTTAATTGATTTATGATCTTATCTTAATTATTTTCTTTCTTAAGCTTGTTTTTGGTTTAGTTTGCTTGCCTTTCTCTGTCACAGAAGCTGAGGTCATTGACTTGAGACCTTTCTTCTTTTTTAATGTAGGCATTTAGTGCTGTTATTTTCCATCTGAGTGCTGTTTTAGATGCATCCCACATATTTTGTTTGACATGTCATTTTTTTTCATTTTCAATCAGTTCAAAATATTTTTATATTTCCCTTTTAATTTCTTCTTTAACCCATGGGTTATTTAAAAGTGTGCTGTTTAATTTCCAAATATGTGATGTTGTATCTTGGTTGTTCAGTCATCCTAACAAGGAGGTGAGGAGATAAATAGAGGGTCCAGAAACGTAGGCTCAACCTGATATTTTCTCAGAATCTCTTTATTATGGGGTTGCACAAGTGTTTCTAAAAGTTTGTAACAATATGTTTGTAGATGTATAGACTGCTGCAGTTTAAAATATATATAAAAGAGGACCAGTTTCTGCCATCTGATTCTATAGATGAAGTCAAGAGAGGCTAAAAAGAGTAATAAATGTCATAGAGCTAATAATAAGCAGCGGGGCACGCGAGAGACTTCAGGCCTGCACACTTCTAGACCTCTGCTTGCTTTCTCCTCGCCACTGCTCAGATTTCAGGGGGCGGCACTTCTTGTTCTTGTTATATAAACAAAGGAAGACTGATCTTCAAATATTACCAGGACAAACCTAAATGAGCACCGAATAAACACAATGAAAATGACCACCACAAACAAACAAGCAAATAGAAGAAAAGCAGATGAAAAGAACCGAGTGTGAGGAGGGCAGACAAGAAAACATGTGGTACATGAACTACCAAGCCATACTTTCTAAGAGTCTAATCGTATCGGATAGCTCTATCTTTTCCTTAGTCACAATCTTGCTTCTTTGTCAAAAGAAGCAGAGAAAGAAAATTGCTGAGTCAACCCAGATCGACCTTTAATAAGCTAACTTGTGGCCGTATCAGAGAGCAGCTCGCTGAGGAGAAATCAATGGCTCCCAACACTCAGGCGCTGAGCACAGATGTTGAAGGCAAAGTGTTGAGAAGAGGGTGTGGGAGGCCCCGAGGGGTGGGCCGGGGAGGGCCCCCTGGGCACACGGAGGAGGGGGCAGTGTGAGAGAGAGCACGAGGACTTGGCGAACACCTGCTTGAACACACAATGCAACAGTTGGTATAGGACACAGGAAATTCACTGAATGCTGTTTTTTTCTTGCCGGAAATGTAATATGTAAACAGAACACACTGACACAGACACTATCCCCAACATTCGGCATAGCTCCGAGGCTTTCTGTTTCTGTACTATTTATGGTCCCTGCTCGTGACGAGTCCCTGCTGACATTCGCCACGACTCTTTTAAAGCTAAAGACCAACAAGGCTAAAATGAAGTACCAATAAGGTTCTCACTATTTTTTTTCTGCTTTATAATTTCAAGATCTTTTACTGACTCACAGGTTCAGTCCCTGGGACACACTCTTTAAAGAAACACAGGACAAGGAGCTAAGACAAGTCATTTTTACCAATGACAACGTTTTAATAGCTTCTGAGAAATGGAAAGCGCAACACCTTAAACTGAAATCATAAACGCCACAGATTTAGGCAAAGAGTGAAAGTAAATGGATCTATGCAATAGAGATTCCCCAAGACACATGGCTATAGTCACTGGGGAAGAAGAAGCAGGTTGTCGCAAGTGCAGCATTTCCCAAATGTCTCTCGTCACACCAGATTAGATTAGCAATCTGTTCATTGGCTGGCCCAGATGACACCAGCAAGGGAGGCTAAGAACACGTGACTCTCTGGTATTTGCATTCCGACCGCTGGGTTCTTCCAAAGTGATTCAGGTTGCCATGTTGCCAAGTCAACAGCTGGGAACGTCAACACGGATTTGACTTGCTGTGTAAGTGATCCTCTGTGACATTTTTCTTTTTCTTTTCCAATTCCTGCTTAAATGTTACCTCTTCATGAAATCTTTCCAGGCTAATATCTCTTGGCATGTCATCATTCAGCAGTTATTCCCTTTAGTTCTTCGATATACATATGGACACCCACACCATTCTCTGCTGTTCAGCCTGACAGAGTATAAGGTGTTGGTGAGTCAACTCGCTGATGGAGACTCGCTATGCAAAACATACATAAATTAGCAAATTTCGCAGAGTTAGGAAGTGAAATACATATAACACCAAATAAATAATTTTAGCATCTATCATTGGCATAAAGCGCTATAGCAATGTACCCCATCATTTGTTATTCATTTACAATATTTATTTTTAATTGCATACTTTCGAATTTCTGCCAGCACACAGCATTCACAATAACCACAGTATTCATCTGATTACTGATTAGCTGTATATACTGTGCTAACTACACGTTCACATTCTCACAAGACAAATTTTTTATGTATTCCATTGACCATGCTATATTTCTTTAGTGCACATTTATGTTTATGACCAAGTGGGATAAATGTATCCCAGGAATGTAAGGTTGGTTGTACTGTGAACTCCTGACATTTAGCTTTTTTGATTGTAAGTGCCTGATATTACGTTTTGATTGCTGAGGTATCCATTTCAAAGACCTCCATCTCAAATAAACACATTGCTAGTACCCCACCCATGAAATTTCTCCTTCTAGAAAGCTCTGGTTGAACTAGTCAACTGACTGTGTTTGACTGCTTACTTTTACCTTCCTGTCCTAATTCCTGCTCCTATGTTATAAATTTACAAATAAAAGAGTGAACCCTAGGAACCCTACCCTTGACCCCAATAAAGGCAGAACCCCAGGTCCATTCTCTCTTTCTCCCCAGGTGGGGCCAAGCCTGGAAATTGCCTCCAGCCAGAAAGTGTGGGCAGTGGTAGGGCTCACCTCATTCGTTTCCCTTCTCTCTCTCAGTGAATTTGCCTGTTGTCCAATGTCTGAAAGTAATTGTTTCTTATATTCTGTTTCTTTTTCTTGTAGTTGATGGTGAGTGAGTATTTCCAAATGCTGCTAATTCCTCATGGTCAAAGTCAGAGGTTTTCTCTTGTTGCCTTTAAACCTTTGCTCAGATGATAACTTCTCGGTGATGTCTTTCATGACAACACTCTTTGAAGCCCTCCCTCTTCCCCAGACTCTCGTGAGCACTCCATATTCCTATCGTCTGTTTTATTTTTCTCCGGAAGAGTTATCCATAAGAGTTAATCACTTTATTACAAACTACAAAAGCTACTAGCTTATTTTGTTTATTCTCTGTGTTCTTTCACTCTCTCGCCAACCACCATGACTAGAATGCAAGCTCTGTTAAGGTATTATTTGTTTTGTTCACTGATGTATCTTCAGTGCCTGGAACAGTGCTTAGAACATAGGAGGTGTTAAGTGAATTCAAGGCAGGTGGGACTGTTTAGGCTTATCACTAGAGAACCTGCATTAAAACATTTGATTAAGAGAATGTAAGAAATACCAAAGAGATATATGGGTATGAAGTTTCAGGTAGGAAATCAACAGACTCATTTCTGTTAAGCCAAGATTCTCAAGGAAAAGTCTAATTAAGTACTGAAATGTATTGTGCAGGCAATACCTGTTGTGAAGGTCTCCATGGAGGAGGCAGGATAGGCCAGGTCAAATATAAATGTGTTTTAAATGAGTTATTATTTATATCACTTCTGCCTGTGGCTTCCTCAGGTGGTATGGGTTACTAAGAACTGGAGCTGAGTGTTTATAACAATAATAAAGCTTCCATCTCTCTCTATATATAATCTCATTTAGATGTGATTTAAACCCAGGTCTAGCATAGTCCAGTCCCAGTTACTTACCCCTAGGCTTCCTGTGTGGAAAACTAGCCCGCATTCTTATAACCCTGAATTGCTCTATTTGTGTCAAGGAACACTGTTAAGCATCTGAAATAATTGGAGCAGAAATCAATATATTATCCCAGGAGATTTTTGTTGAAAGTAGAAGAGTCCTTTTTGGCTTATGTGATCAGAGCATAGAACGCATTTAAAGAAAACTTCAGAGCATATGGCATTCTGCTGTCTTCAACGTGTGGTTTGATGAGACCAGCAGCGAACATGAAGAGGAGGTATGATTTAAAAGAAAGCTGTTGGAGTGTTGTGTTGCAAATAAAATCTAAGAAGCACTTTGCAATTCACTTCTCTGTGTCTATTTTTTTCCTAGTGTTTTATTACTGCCTTTCATGTCCAAACACTATAAATGTTCCTTGCTAGCTTTACATTCTAAATTCTAAGTTCATGTTCACTCCAAGAAAACACTTACCGTATTTTGCAGAGTATAATGTGTACTTTTTTGCTCAAATTTGTGAGGGAAAAATAGGGGTGCGCATTATACATGGGTTGTAAGTACTAATTCTGTATCTAGATAAATGTTTTTAATTCTTTTATTTATGCTTATGAGTTAAAGTGTAACTCTAGAAATCAATAACAATCTCTGTATGCAAAATAATACCCAGGAATACGATCATCGGTTTTTTTAATATAACAAAATTTTATACATAACATTTCTTGTACCTGTATCTGTTCTTATTTGGTAATTATTTGTTACATAAAATTTCCTGTACCATAATTTGTCAAAAAATGAATGCTAAAATTCCTTTATAATGCAAAAAATAAGTATCTAAATATAAACCAATAAAAATTTGAATTAAAAAATTAAAACAAAAGATTTTTCCCTCTGAACGTTTGGGCTGAAAATGTGGCTGCGTGTTATACACGGCAAAATACAGTACTTTCCCCGGTGTCTGGGAAAGAAGGAATGTCACAGCTTAGCTAAGTAAGTGGGTAGGAGGGTGGTCTGTGCCTGCGGAAATGTGTCACAAAGTCTCATTTTTATTCATCAGCTCATCCCTAAATGGCAGCCTCTGGATGAAATGACCTCTAAATTTTTCTAGTCCTGTTAAATCCACAACGCTACAGGGATTATGTTTGACTCTGGGTGGGACCCATCAAATTCAATTCATGTCCTGTTCAGTTGTTTGATTAAAGCATTCCACTCCTGGCAGTGATTTAGAAGCAAAGGGAAATGGTGTTTTTCAGGGCTTTTGTGCCCTTACCTTTCCAACGTACAGTTTGCCGATCACCAACCACAGAGGACTGACAGCGCAGAGCTGTCATTACAGACTCAGCGTCATGAAGACCTAACTGCGTGGTGCGCTGGGAGGACAGGTGCGGGAGGGAGTCCGCACAGAGAACAGCGCCCGAGAGCGGCAGTCACAGTGATGCTCTGGGTTTGGACGCGGTTTATCACTTGCTTCTCAAAATCAGGTCTGAAAACCAGCCGCGAGGCCGCCCCCTCCGAGTTTCAGACCCCGCCCCAGACCTGCAGAAGCGGCGTCTGCGGAGATGGTTCTTGGGCATATAAAAGTTTGAGAATCTTTCAGTTAAGTGTGACTGACGCCCCCTCCCCTGTCCCCAAGCGTGGCAAGGACCCTGAATTAGCTGAGTGTCTGCTCTTCCATTGCAGGGGCGGGGGGCGAGTCCTGGCCACTCTTCGCCACCGAGGAGCCAGCGGGGAGACCGAGGCGCGGCGCAGCGCGGTCGCCGCAGCCTCCGCTCCTCCCCGGGCGGCGCTCCCCGCACCGAGCGGCGGCGCCCATCCCTCCCAGCCCCTCACGCCCACCCAGCCGTCCCCAATGAGCGGCGGCGGCGGGAGGAAAGCCCGCCCCGGGCGCCCCCGCGCTCCTGCCGCCCGAGGTTTCCTCAGGCGCGCTCAGCGTCAGCCCGGAGGCACCGGCGCGCCGCGCAAGCTGCCCCGCGCCCTGTTCCCTCCCCGTCCATGAGTCGCCGGGCGCTCCTTCTGTTCCTGCCGGTGCTGGCCGCGCTGGGCGGCCTCGGGGGCTCCGGGGCCGGTGAGTGGGACCCGCGGGCGCCCTGGGGAGGGAGCGCACCCCGCTCGGCAGGGGGCGCAGGCTGCCGGGCGCTGCAGGGACGGGGGCGGGCAAAGGAGACCTTGGGGGCACCCTCGCTGGGTGCAGCCCTCCGCCCCCAACGCATACGTTGTGCAGTGACCTTTTGTCTAGGAGGGCGAGGCTGGCCTTCGGAAGGGGCCACCAAGTGAGTCGCGTGGGCCCTGCTCCTTCCGCGTTTATCTTGCACGCCTTCCTGGCGGGTGGGAGGGTAGGAGACTCAGCGGAAGAATTCGGCGTCTTTTCCTCTAGGGTCCTCTCGTGGGCAAGAAGGGGAGCTCTCGCCACACCTGAGCGCGGGGCGCACATTCCCTCCGAGGCTCTTCCTGTCCCCAAGGTCCAGGCCGAGTGGGATTTGCTTCCCAGCCCGCGTCTGGCAGGCCCCTCGGAGTTTTTACCAGGCAGAAAACCGAGCCGCTTGGAGGCCAGGGGCCTCGGGGAGCAGTGCCCCACTCCGCAGAACCTTCGGGGTGCAGTTAGGAAGCCACTTCCTGCGGCCCTTGCTACCGTTCTAGTTGTGGGAGCACCCAAGGCAGAGCAGAGCTGCGTCGGGGTCCCAGGGTGACCGAGACACCCGCAGTTCCCCAAGGTCCATGGCCGGTGACTTAGCCAGGTGTAGTAGGTGCCCAGACCACCTGACCTGCAGACCCGCCTGTCTTCCTGACAGGTGCTCCTGATTGGCCGCCGTGTATGGGGAAGACAAGCTTTCCATCATTTTAACTTTTTTTTTTTTTTTTTTTTTTTTTTTTTTTTTTTTTTGGTGCAGGTGGTGTTAAGTGGTTTCGTGGAGGTGCCACTTAACACCTGAATCGATTGTTTTCCAGGAGGGGTGCTAACCGTGGCGATTTGTGCCTCCCCTAGTGGAGCAGCTCTGCTGTCGCAGGAAGCCCTTGCCCTGTGGGGTCTGTTTGCACTACTCCTGAAACACGATTAAAGTAACTTGTGCTTTTTACCAAGCCATGCTTTACAGTGCCTTTGGGTATGACATCGTCATCATGTCTGATTTGCAACAGCACGTGATCCTTGCGCTTTGTATAGGAACAGACTATGAGAAAGCAACCACACATTTAATACATAAATAACCATGTTCATCAATAACTTTCTTGTATATTTCCAGCAAGCATGTACCTAAATTTAAAAGTAATGTTTGAGACCCATCTGCATGTAATGTGTAGAATCTATATGCACATTTGGTTTCCAGACTGAGAATTACCCGGGCAAACTAGTTTTCAAGGTGTGACTCACTTCGCAGTATGAGTAGTTGAGAGCTGACTGCAACCTGAATTGGCATCCTTCTGGAAGGATCTGCTGGGAAAGGGAGCAAAAGAATTAATGCTTTGAGAGCATTTATGTGGTGGGTACTGTGCCATGTGGTTTTGTGCTCATTTAATCCTTGAATCTTCCTTTTAGGATTACTTATTTATTAGCTTCATTTTATAGACAAGACAACCAAGGCCCAGAGAGAGGAAGCAACTCCCCAAGGATGTGGTGTTAGTAGGTGGTCCAACCGAAATTCCAACCTGAGTAGCTTGACAGCTAAGGCTGTGCTCCAGTATTAGTGGTTGATAACATCACCTGCTCTCAATTTAGTGGTTTTGGTTGAGCTAAGTGAGGTTTCCTGGATGGTTATGTAAGTAGATGGCAAAGTTATTAGCTATCCATTAATAGCCAGTACTTCCTGAATATTTTATTTAAAATATTTTTATAAGCTAGCCTTAAGAAAATTAAATGGAGCAACTGTGCTAAAAATCACTGTTAGAGGGCTACAAGTGACACTAAGACATCTGCCTTACCTAAGAGGCTATTTACACAATGGCCTCCCATTGCCATTTTCCATCACAAATGGAGCTTTATGTACCACTGTCTACCCCGTGTGCACACTGTCCCTGGGAGTGGGACTGCTGGGTCTTGCACTGCATCTTGCAGAGACCTCTGCGAGTATCCGGCACGTGGCTTGTGTTTAATGGGAACCAAGCACTGGCTTTTTCTCTGTGAAAATTAGCACAGCATAGTCAATTAATTACAGTCAGGCCTTCTGAGAGCTTCCCTCTGAGGGCCACATTCTGTCACAGGCTGATTTTTGACCATTCAGGTTGATAAACATAGATTCATGACAAATAAAACAGACAATATAGATCAGTCTCTTACAAATAAAAACTTTTAAATATTTGTCATGAGTCTATTTAGAAGCATTTTGATAAAGATGGTACGTAGGCCCAAACACCCAATCTTACTTTAAGATGTGTCTACTGTGTGTCTAAAAGTAAACAAGAGTCAAGTTCTTTGAGCCTAGACTTCTGAACTTGGAACTATTCATACTCGGAGTCTTTAAGGGCACACTCTAGGAAGAAGTGTGCATGTCTCTTCAAATCCAGTGTAAGCCTGACTCCATTCTAACAGGAAGACAGGGATGCAAATGGCAGTACTCCAGCAACAACTCCACAGCACCAGGAAGTACTATTCCCAAGGATCGTCAGTGGCAAACTCGTGTGGGTTTCAGGATAATGAATCCCCTGGTGTTCTCCTGAGTATTAGCTGAAGGAAGGTCTTCGAAAATGACCACTGACTACAGCTGTCCTGAAAAGGTGCTCTCTCGTCGCCGGGTAAGACAGGAACCCTCATGGCTTTGCCTCTCTGTCATCCAATGCAGATGAAGTGCAGTGTAACGGGACGAGGCAAGCCGCCTGCGGTGAGAGATGCATTCCCGTGGCCTGGCTCTGCAGTGGAGAGCGAGAGTGCCCGGATGGGACGGATGAGCAGTGTGGTAAGCGCTGCTCACGACAGGGTCACAGGCGCGTCCGTGTCACCTGTGCTGCTATGCACTTGGCCGATGCTGTCAGTTCTCGTGGTTTTCACCCTCTTGGGCAGTGTTCAGAAATATTGGGTGTCCCATGTTGTTTCAGGCTTTGAATAGGTGAGGCCAGGGATATTTCTTTAAGTGTTGGTAGCATTGTTCCCAAACGCAGTAGAAGGCTAGTTGGGATGGGAAATCCAGCACAAGTCCTAGCTCCTTTCCTTAAATTCAGGCATAAACACCTGCGGTAGTGACTCAACCTTGGAATAAAAAGAAATTTCTTCCTAGGAAACCCTTGCCAACCCCAGGGTACACAATTACTTTTATGCACAGTAAACTAGTTCAACTTTCAGACGCTCAGAGATTTTATATGGCTAAGAAATGACTTTGCAAATTGTGTACAAAGAAAGCTACAAAACCGTAGAAGCCAGGTTAGCTATTTGGTAAATGTCTTGCTGAAATAAGGCTCAGGGACATCTGTGTTAAAAGTGCTCAGAGCCCCAGAAGGGACACATGGGCACCTACTTGTACTTGAGGGAAGCCTGTTAAAGGATGCTTCACATCTGTGGTGGTGACTTTGGGAGGAGAAAATTCCTCACTAAAGGAGGAACCCCCCACCCCCACCCCCACCCCCAGGTGCTTGGTGAGTGCTACACTCATTTTCTCTACCCCACCTCCTCATGCCTGGTGGTCACTTGCTATAACTAATATGACATGAAGCCTTTGATATTAAATTGAGTAATATTATGGATTAGAATAAGACATTCATAGTTGCAGAAATGCCTTGTGCTATGCCTCCCATATACTTCACCCCAGCTCCCCAAGTTTATATGCTCCTGACAGCAGGCATACTTAGGTGGAAACATGTGAAGGTCTAATTAAACCAAAAACTAGATTGTCTTAAATTGCAATGCCTTAAACGCCTAAGGAGTTCAAAGAAGTCAACTTATGAAACCATACTCTCCAATGCAGTGGCCACTAGCTACATGCAATGATTTATATTTATTTAAATATATAAAATAAAATCTTTAGTTCTTTTGTCATGCTAGCTACGTTTCAAGTGCTCAAAAGCCACATGTGACTTGTGGCTACCATTTTGGATAGTGCAGGGATAATATACAATGCTTCCATTGTCATAGAAAGTTTTATTGAACAATAGTGTCCTAGAAGAATGATGGGGAGGTTAAGCTTTATTGAACTGCTAGCTGATTGTCCCTTGATAAGATAAAGGTACTCTGACATCATCAGGGGTAACGTGAAAAGGACAGGCAAGTTTTGGGTTGACTCCAGCGGCAAGTCAGGAATTCATTACTCCAATGCTGATGAGAATAATGAATCTGAAACCCAAATTATGTCCTGACAAACCCTTCTTTCTTCCCCCCTTCTTCTTGAACACTGCCGCTGGTCCACAGAAGAAATATGTCGTGGACATCCACGTGCCTGGCAGTGTGATGATGGGAAATGCATTTCTCTCAGCTGGCTTTGTGATGGTGTTGGGGACTGCTTAGATGGCTCCGACGAAGTTAACTGCGGTGTGTACTACTTTTTATCTCTAGTTATATTCTTTGATGATTAACATCATTGAGTAATATCAACAGTATAAAGTAAAACAACCAAGTCACTAAATAGCCTTATGGCATCAGTGTTAAACCCGGATGTTAACTTGTCTCTCAGGTTCCAGGTGACTTTTTTACCCACTTCTTCATTTGCCAGAATTATCTAAAATAGATTATTAACTTTACTGACTTTTTGTTTTCCTACTTTCTTTGGGGTGAAACGTCAGTATACTAAGTTGTGGCCGTATCTCCAATGACTACCATCCCTTTTGATTCCTGGTTTTCTATAGACTCAGTCCATTTCCAAACCATAGATAAACAGGCCTGTAGCATGACATTTCTATCTCACTAAGCCAACTCCTGTCTTTTAGAGACATTGACAGCATGTCCAGACCCCAACATCCAGTGTCCAAGGAATTCTCGCTGCCGTGATGCTTGGGAGCTCTGTGATGGCCCTACGGACTGCGAAGCTGGGTTTGATGCAGCACACTGCCCCTGGCACCCTTGCCTGGCTGGGCAGTGGCAATGCAGGAACCAGGTGTGTGTCATGGAGAGCTGCAGGTGCAACGGCGTCAATGACTGTGGCGACTCGTCGGATGAGGAGGTCTGCGGTGAGTCTCTCCCTCCCCCATGGGTTTAAGGGAAGGTTGTTCCACAAGTTACATGTTAAGGCCTATGACTGAGACAATCATCCTATATCTAAAAACAGGATGTTTCCTAGCAATAACCTAGATTTAGTTACCCATGGAAACATAAAGCAGTGCTTGAATAGCAGCTCTGCCATGGGCACACGAAGCATTGCCTAGAACGAGCTTGTCCAACCTGTGGCCCAGGATGGCTTTGCATGTGGCCCAACAGCAAGTTTCTAAACTTTCTTAAAACATTACAAAAATTGTACACCGACCTTTTTTTTAGCTCATCAGTTATCATTAGTGTATTTTTTGTGTGGCCCAAGGCAATTCTTCTTCTGCCAGTGTGGCTCAGAAAAGCCAAAAGGTTGACACCTCTGGCCTAGAATGTTTCCACAATTCAGTTATGGCCAATGGCCTGAACACCTGAGCACCAGCATATGGAGGAAGCCTCCTAACTCACATTCTGTGTAGTGAATTGTGGAAGGGGAAAATTCCTCATTAAAGCAGGAACCCCTAAAAAACGTGGCAACAACCACATTCCTTTTGTTTAGCCCACATGCACAATAATGGTGGCACCTCCTGACTTCTCAGTGAACCTCAATCCCTTCAGTCATACCTGTCTAGAGTTAAATCTGCATATCAAATATATTCAGATGCTAGCATTTTTATAATAAGGTATAAACTTGGTTTCTTAAGAGAACACTACTTTTAGGGCTAGTATTGACTGACGTGAATACCATTTTACTTAGAAAAATTTAATACTTGTTGAGTTTAGTTGCCCAGATGTCTTAACATCTTTGTTTTCAAGTCTTAAGTTCCAATTTCCTGGAAATGCTGCTTCTTTAAAAAGATAAAAACATTCTTTCCTACGTAGACTTCCGTGGGTTATGCAAAGATTGCCACCTTACCCCCTGTAAGATTTGTCTGCTTCTACTCCCCCCGTGATTATTAGTGAACAAGAATGCTTAACTTCCTGTCCAGTGTCCTGTCCAGAAGGCACGGTGAGATGTGATAAAGGGAGGTGCGTCCTGGAATCCCTGATGTGTGACGGGGAGGCGGACTGCGCAGATGGCACAGACGAGCCCACCACATGTGGTAAGAAACCAGCTGCTTTGTTGTACGTGGGAGAGGGGGGATGAGATTCAAGAACTTGGTGCCTTGGCATCATTGAGAGTCCACTCTCTGAGAGAATGCTTGGCTAAAAGTCCTGTGTAAGCAGTTATCCTTCAGTGACAGATCCCTTACATTTTCCAAGTTCCACCCCCTTGGCTTTGGTCTCCTGAGTGTGAGCAAATGTCACTGGACTGTAAAACTTTGAGAATGATTCTCATGGAGCAGCTTTAGGGAAACCGGCTAGCGCAACTCCTCAAACTATGTTATTTCTAAAACTTTGGAATAAAGAACACAGACTTTGCCACTGGGAAGCAAATCATTTGTTCAGGACAAGGTAAGGGTCCCAGTTGTCCATAAATTCTTTAAAGAAAATAGATAAGAGGTAGCTGGTCCTTCCATGGGTGAATAATACACCAACACTTGAAATTGTCCAGCTGTCCACCTAGAAAGTTCTTTCCCCATACCCCATTATTCCTGACTTTCCGTCTTCTACAGTCTTATCCCAAAGCCTCCACATTCCTATGAAAGAGGTCAGGGTCAATGGTCATTCTTAACCAGTCATCTCTGCCTCATAGGAGTATAGAGGGTTGTGACACAACATGGCTTCTAAAACATTTGCTCTGTACCATGTTCACCTGTACTGATCACTGTCCTGTCTCTACCAGGTAAAAACTGCTCTCTGGCCAATGGAGGCTGTGAGGGACAGTGTAGTGACACAAACTGGGGTGTCCGATGTTCGTGTGGAGCTGGATGGCAATTACAGCTGGATGGTCAGAGCTGCGGAGGTCAGAATTTATTTGGCTCATCGTTTTAAAAAAGTTTTTACTAGAGTAAAAGATACCTAACATATAACTTACCATTTTAATCAGTGTTAACAATTCAGTGGTATCAAATTGTTGTGCAACCATCCCCAGTATTCATTTCCAGAACTTTTTCATCATCCCCAGGGGAAATCCTATACCCGTTATTCCAAATCTCCCCAGGTTCCCCTCTGCCGTGCCCTGGTACCCTCGATGGACTTTCTGTCTCTATGAATTTGCTTATTCCAGTACTGCTCATGCTATATTTTGCTGTATAATGCGTACGTTTTTGCCCAAATTTGTGAGAGAAAAATAAGAATGCACATGGTACATGTGTAGTATTAATTCTGTATCTATTATATATAAATGTCGTTAATTCTTTTATTTATGCTTATGAGTTAAAAGTATAACTCTAGAAATCAATAATAATATCTGTATGCAAAATAATACCCCAGAATATGATCATTGGTTTTTTCTCTTATATTAAAAAATTTTAGACATAAAATGTCTTGTACCTTGTATCTGTTCTTGTGTTTTGTAATTATTTGTTACATAAAATTTCTTGTACCATAATATGTTAGAAAAATAAATGCTAAGATTCCTTTATAATACAAAACACAAGTACCTAAATAAAAACAAAAATTTGAATTAAAAAATTAAAACAGGAGATTATTTTCCCTGAAAGTTTGGGCCAAAAATGTGGGTGCACATTATACATGGGGGCACATTCTACACAGCAAAACATGGCAAGTGGAATCATACAATAGTTGTCCTACTGTGTCTGGCTTATTTCACTTAGTGTGTCTTTAAGATTCATCTGTATTTATAGCATGTATCTGAATTTCTTTTTAAGGCCAAATTAACATTCCATGGTATGACTATATCAGTTTGTTTACCCATTCATCTGTTAACAGAAGCTTGGGTTGTTTGCACCTTTTGTCTGTTGTGGAAGCTGCTGCTATGAACATTGGTGTACAAGTATCTGTGTGAGTCCCTGCTTTCAAATCTCTTGGGCGTATACCAGATGTGGAACTGTTGTATCATGTGGTAAATGCTGTGTTTAACTTTTAGAGGGACTATCAAACTATTTTCCACAGTTACTGTACCTTGTGACATTCCCACCAGCAATGCCCAAGGGCTCTAATACTCCATTCTAGCCAATGCTCGTTACCATCCTCTATTGTGGGAATTGTTGACTAATGAGATAGTGTTAAATTTAGCATCTTTCATGGGATTTAAGAGTTTCTGTCATGGAACAAATACAGTTGTCACTTCATGACCACGTCTAAGGTCTATGGCATGGGGTGGGGCAGGACAAATTCTGAAGTGAGAGCCCATGGTGTGTTCATCCCTGATTGGTCGGTCCTCCTAGCTGACCTTGTCTAAGTCACTCAGTCCTTCAAGTTTCATTTCTCTCCTTTGTAAAATGGGATTATGATGCCAAAATGACTAAAATAAATTTCATAGATCTTCACTATTTAGGAATGAACTGAAAAGGTTATGTCTGTTACTTTGTAGTACTTATCCATAAAAATATAGAACAGTATTTTATGTTAAAATGTGATTAGTAGCGTAGAAGATTTATTGTCTTGATTCTTTGTCCTAAAGGATAAATGAGCCCTGCCACCCTGAGCCTAGTCAGTGACCCCTATTCACCAGCTCCCTCTCTCTTCATGGACTCCACCTGCAGCCCTTCTCACTTAGAAGGGAAGGGTATAAGAGGAAAGGCTCTAGTTTATTAGATAGCATCAGAGTTATATTCAACAGTGACTTTTTAAAAAATTACAGTAGACTCTCCAAAACCAGCAAAAATTTTTTTGCCCATTACTTGACATATTGCTGGTTGCATGAAAGTGCTATTTGCTTGAGTTCCGGTTAACAGAGGGTCTACTTAGATTTATCCAGCATCTACCAATCCCCATGGGTGCTGGTTAACTGAGAGTCTACTGTATTTGTTTCAGTCTGGATGTGGCTGCTTCTTTACCTTCTTAGGTATTAAACCTCTGTTTGGCTAGACTTCAGATGGTTCTCCAAGCTGATTGCTCTATAATTCAGTTGTAATTTTAATGTCACTGGAGGAGGCAAGCACAGTTTGCCTGCCACCTTGGATCCTCCAACGGTGATATTTATATTGAAAATTCATCAAGATTTGCAATGAGCCTATTTTGGATAAGACAACTGAATTTATTGAGTTATCATTAGAACTATGAAGTCAGTATCTGGTCATGATGTTGGAGAAGTCTGGGTTTTATATACACTCCAAGGCTTCTGAAGCATCCTTCTTGGGTGACGACTCATTGTAGATTGATTGGCTACCGAGCTTAACTTATAGCCATATACTGATTATTCTTCTCCTGGGCTGGGAAGGCATTATTCTACTTTAAGACCCTGTATTTTGGAGGGATAATATTTTCTTGACAGTGCCCCAAGGAATCATATTCTTTCCTGTTTAAAGATTAAAAAAAAAAAAAAAGAAGAAACTCTCTTAGTCCTATGACTCATACTCTAAGAGTCCCTACCATCTGGTTTTGAGAAATGATAGTACCTAATCTAAATTCTGCCAGTTATACCTATGAGGCTTAAGTAATTTCCATCATCTTGGATGAGATATCCCATAGCACAGTAGCAAGCCCTAGGCCCTAACATTTGTCATTCTGAATTAGACTTTGGCTAGCTTAACAACTGACACAGTCCTAAGAATATATGTTGCTAGGATAACATAGATCAGTATTCTGTACTAGCCAAGTATCTAGGGTCCCTATATTGACATTTCTGGAGAATTATAGTCATGTGCATGGAGGCAGAGACGGTCTATTCTAGTACCTAACACAATCACTTCCATACAATACATGTCCAGTGAGCATCTGAAAAGTGGCCCGAAAGAACCAAAATTCTCAGTTGGGTTCCTGGGCCTTCTCTAACTTTTGGCTCTCTCTCATTAGATGTAGATGAGTGCTCTATGGCATACAGTCCTTGTGGCCAGCTGTGTCATAATACACCAGGATCTTATGCCTGTGGGTGTATTCCAGGTCACCAGCTCTACAATGGCACTGATTGTCGAGTTAGAGGTGAGTTCCAATATCCAAAGGACAGCCTATTTCCTGCTCTATTCTTAGCAGTAATTATAGATAAAAAGGACTGTAGACTATTCACTTTAAGGTCTAGTATTAGAGATGACTTTGTTCTTTCCATAAAGAAGCTTCTATTATAATATTTCTTGGGCAATTTGAGTGTCAGTTGCTATTAAGTGTCTTTAAAATGACATACTTAATTCTATCAGCTATACAACTAGGTGCCCAACTAATAAAACCTTAACTTGGCCTATGCGTCTTTAACGATGGGATAGTTAATTACATTTGGATGCTACATATGAGGCTTGAAGAGGCCTTTTGTCTAGGTAGAGAGAAGGGTTGAATCTGGAGTTAAATAAAGCAGAAAGATTCCAAAGATTAGTTTTAATAAAGTGGAGTTCGGAGAAAGAGTTGAGACTTACAGTAACAACTAGATCTCCTATGGATACACATTAGTCCAGACTTTAGGGATAAGCAGATGTTGGCATGGGAGATGGGACAACACCTGTAGTTAAAGAGAACAGTGTGAACGAATATTTCAAGTTCATGTGTCACTGCTTCTCTTCTACTTCTATTGCAGATGATGCTGTTAGGATTCTTATAGCAGCAGAACGAGAGCTGGGTGTCCTGGACCCAAGAACAGGCATCTATGAGACACTGATACCTATAAAATCAAGGCCGACTTCTGTTGCATATGACCTTGAGAGAAGCATGTACTTTTGGGTAGATGAAGTCTTAAATGTGTTTGTCCTTGGAAAGCCAAATTTTTTTCCTCTCTATCCAGGTATATATTTCTTGATGTTAAGAGCCCTAGCTTCTTAAAGCCACTTAAATATAGAGTAAGAAGCATATGTATCCATCCGGACTCCTGCTTCTGAGACCTGTTTGTCATGAGTCATGAGAATACATAAATCCTGATTTGAAATAAGACTATGTAGTTTGTCTGCTGTACAGGAGCTTTGTAGAGTATAACCTGAAAATTAAATCACTGTTAAGCAGTACAGAAAGTATGGGGATGTGGGCTCAGGCCAAGGTTAGTCTCAGTCCCATCACTAAGTATGTGACCTTGAGCAGGCTGTTAACTCCTCTGAGTCACCCTTCATAAGATGAGGGTAATAGCACTTGCCTCACTGTTAAGTGTGGGGATGAAACTAGACAGTGTGCGTAAAGGACTTAGCATATTCCTGGGCACATAGAAATCATCTGATAGCAGTGAACAGGTAGATTTTATAACAATTTACCTGAGACTTCTGTAAATAAACACTCCCCAAACTGAGGCCACATTCTCCTGGATTCCTTGGCTATACTTCTGCTAAGGTCTTTCTCTTTTCCTACTGTCCACAGTGTATTGGAAACACCTTATCAGCCACTCCCTGTGTCCTAGTTGCCTCATTGTATAGTTTGCAATCAGGAGTGGTAGAAAAGTTGTGTCTGAGTCTCTCTTTTTAAAATAAGATGGGTGTAGAAGAACACAGGAACATAATACTGTCTCCTGTGTCCCCAGAACTTAAAACAGTGAACAGTGTCTCTCTGGACTGGCTCACGGGACAGTTATATTGGGCTAGCAGCTTTGCAAGGGTCATCTGTGCTGGTTTAAGTGATGGCAGAGGCTACGCCAAAATCTTGGAAAAGGATCTCGCGCCCGAGCAGCTAATCGTATTTCCTGCAAAGAAGTGAGTAGTGTTTGTTTTGTAATATAGCCAAAGTCATCGCTAGTCTTAGATGTTTATGTCAATAAGAGAACACTTCAACCTTTTCAGCCTAGGTCTTATTTGCTCCAAAAAAGTCTTAATTTTGAAGTCTAAATTCAATGTTATGGAGCAAAATTTTTCAAAGTCTGCTGAGTGTAAGAGCAGAAATTGCCAGCATTTGTAGCAGTGTAATGATCTAAGGCTGGTAGGAGAGAGCTGAGGGAGCTATTCAGAATAACATGCATGCAACATTATTGAGAGTGTTCTCAAACACTGTGTTTTTGCTTTGCCCAGGTACTTGTACTGGGTAAATCGAGGTCAGAAAGGCATGAGCACCATTGAAACTGCAGGGATGGATGGCTCTGATAGGAAGGTGCTTATGGTTGTAAACATGGAGGAACCTGTAGGACTGACACTTGACCACGTGACTGGCAGGCTCTACTGGATCAGTAAATATAAAGAGGTACTGTAAAGAAGTCAGGAGGAAAAGGTAAACCCTTTTAGTCGGGGCTTGGGAAGACTCTGGGTGAGTATAAATTTCTCCTAAGTCTTATATCAATTCAATGAAGCATCTTCTGGCCATGAAAACTTGAGAAAAACAAGTTGTAATTGCCCGGTATCTTTAGGGAGAGCCAGGACTGTATCAACATAAGTCACGAGACTTAGCATGACGTTCTTGAGTGCTCTACAGTCAAACTTATTACTGGAATTTCCTGTTACTGTAGGTCACATTCTTTGTTGTACCTAGGATTCGAAGGTGGCAGACCACTTCTTAATATTACAGTTCATGTTGTCTCATTTTTTGGAAGCAACAGACTAAAATACCAGTAGGATATGGTGGCTAAGAGCACTGACTGTTTTTAAGCCTATTACTTTCAGCTGTAATTTTGGCTACTTACGGGCTCTCTCTTTGAAAAGAGAGAATGCCTACCTCAGAAGGTAGTTGGAGAAAGTAGTGAAAGGACCTGGTACAATGTCTGGATGCAGACAATAATTTATAGTAGCTTCTTGTACAACATGTCTGTGACCCCAATTTGTACAAGAAACAGCCCAGTCCACTAGCTTTGGCTTTGCCTCCATGAATCCTAAGATGAGCTTGTCTCTATCGTGTTACTGTCACATGAAGATGTTTAATCAGTGTCTGAGAGACAGAGGTGCACTAACATGGCCAGTACCTCTTGCTAATACTTCCAGGTTCTCACGAGGGTCTCTAACCCTTCAGTCCATAGAGACAGTGAATGTGGATGGCAGCGGGAGGTACACCTTCCCTGAAATCTTCTTGGGAGATGAAAATCCAGTAGGACTGGCTGTATTCGAGAGCTCTTTCTTCTGGGCAAATAAAACACAGCTGCTTCGTTCTTCACTCCACACCCCAAAGGAGAGAGTGGTGCTTCTAACTGCTTCCATATCTGCCTTCTCCATCCTCCACAAATCCCAGCAGCCTAAGAGTAAGTCCATGGCTTGGTTATGAAATGCTTATGAATCAGAATGCATACTAGATATTCAGTGGAAATTCCCTAAATTACTACCTCGGTCTGTTGGAACTTTTCAATATTGAGGCAGGGGAAATAGTCTGGATATGAATCCCAACTTATCCAGGACTACTGCTAGGAAACTCATCCCAAGCACGTACCCTGTGCTTGTCCAGGGTAGTTACCAGATTTTTAATGTTTGAAATACACAAAATGGGGTAGTAAGCCAGTCACACAAGGGTTAGAATACTTCTTTCCTCACTGACAGTGTCAGTTGATGACAGAAAATTAAACCAAGCCCAGCATTCTGCTTATAGAAGGAAGTCAAATGTGAATTGATCAGGAGTTAAAAGCTTTACTTCCTCTGAAATTGTAAGGAGATTTAACTCAGATAATGCTTGTTAAATGGGTCCGAGAAACTTGAGCCAAGTAGGGAGAGGCTAGACCCCATTGACTTCTAAGGGAATCTTCCTATGGCCAAGTTAGGTAGTCATTGTGCCTTCACTCCAAGGGAGAAGATGCTGATGGTTGAGACTCTATTGGCCCGAGCCTAATGCAGGCAGGTCATTTTCACTATCTGAAAGAGGTGAATTCAAAGTTCAGCATGCCTAACCTAGAAGGTTGCAAGTATATTGGGATTCCTCTTAAGACAAAAATAACTCAACTCCCCTTGAGTATGAAATTTTGACATAGTATGCGTAAGTAAATCTAAAATTGTAACTAACCTATTTTCTATTTTAAAATAGGCAGATACCCAGCTTGTGTTCCAGGTTCTTGTAGCCACTTATGTCTCCTGTCCCCCATCCTTCCCAAGGGCTATAAGTGTGTTTGTCCAGAGGGGATGTTTCTTTTACCTTCTGGTACATGTAGTGGTGAGTATGCTGGGTGAGGTGGGCTTGACTCAAGGGGGCACGTTCCGTGGTAGGCCCGGAGAGAATGTACCTTCCATTTCTGAACCAATTATGTTTCTACTGACAGCTGAATTTGATAAGTTTTGTTATCAAAAGACCTCAATTGGGTTTGTGTGTGTGTGTGTGTGTGTGTGTGTTAAAATATACGGTACATAAAATGTACCATTTTAACCATTTCCAAGTGTACAGTTTGGTGTCACTAAGTACATTTACATTTTTCTGCAACCATCACCACCCTCTATTTCCAAAAGTTTTCATTTTTCCAAGCTGAAATTCAATACCCATTAAATAATAACTCCCCACTTCTCTCTCTCCCCCTCCCTGGAAACCAGCACTTAACTTTCTCTATGAATTTGACTACTCTAAGTACTTCATGTAAGTGGAATCACACAGTAGTTTTTCCTTTTGTGATTGACTTGTTTCACTTAGCATAATGTCTTCAAAGTTTATCTACATTGTAACATAGAATTTCTTTCCTTATAAGGCTGAATAATATTCCATTATACCCGCCCCCCCACACACACATACACAAGCACTACATTTTGTTTATTCATTTATTCATCAATGGATACTTGGGTTTGGTTAGTTTTAAAACAGGAAAACATCACTTATACCACTCAGTTTTACATGGAAAATTAATGACTAAGTTGATGTAAGAAAGAAATCCTCTACTATAGTCTTATGACTATTGTGTGTTCTGATTTATGTTTGTATTACAGACAGTGTTTGCTTCAATATTGTTAACATAAGTCCCTCAGGTTTCTCTTCCATCTTTGAAATATTAATGGGTATATAATCATTGAGTATCCCTATCCAAGTTACTTGACTTTTTTTCTATATAACATTGAGGTTTTGAGGATAATAATTGATGTAAATGTGTTCATGTTCTAACTATAATACCTTAAAAAAGCAAAATTCACAGGGTAGCCACAGGATGCAATCAGAGTGTAATAAGCTGTGGGCCAGACTCAAGATTTCAGTTTAAATTATGTTTTGAACATTATACATGCAGTTAAATATGCAAGTAACTTCCTTTAAATAGGCAGCAGAGTTTAAAATTCTTTGTACTGAGACATGTATGTTGTAAGCAGGTCGTCAGTGTCATCACTGAATCAAATGGACTAGCACTCCAGCCCTGATCTTCATGATTTTGTGTTAACCTTTTAGCAGAAATTTAGAAGACTTAGTGCCTGGGAAAAGCCGAGCAACACTTCATTTGCATAACTGACTGCCTTCTCTAAGGAAGTTAGGGCATGCGTGTGCTGCAGAGTGGACTTCATTGAGTGCCCTTTCTTGGGTGGCTTCAGCTGGAGAGAGGGGCATTGCTCAAGGAGGGAGTGTGGGGCTCAGCTAACAAATGGTCAATGGTAAATCTGTCCTTTCCCCCCTGTAGAGTTAAAACTGTTGTTTTCTTCTGGTAAACATCTCTACCTGTTGAAAGTTGGTTTTATGGGAACTGCAATAGAGAGAACGCTAGTTCAAGAGCACCCTAAGAATATCTACCTACTGGATATTGACTGGAAAAGAAACCTCATCTACTGGACAAATGCCCAGGGACATCTGTTCTGCTCAACTGGCTATTCAGGAGAAAAGCAGGAGATTTGGATGGAGCGTGCAGGTAAGCTGGGATGACTGTTTTGGACTTTTTCTTTGTTTTCTGGCTCTAAAATTAACTAGGGCCCATCACACACTTACCTGTTCCTGATCTGAATCAACCTACTGCCAAAGCGTGATTTTTTTTTAACCAATTTAAATATTCAGTGTCTCTGATTTACCCTTGTTCTTATCGAGGATGTGCAGACTGTTAAAAAACTACCATGATTTGGGAAATTCCAGGGTCAATGGTAAGGTTTTTAACATTTTTATTTTTCTGGCCTTAATTCTGGGTAGGATAGAGATGGACCTTAAATACTTCAACTTTACATTGCAGATTTTCTCACACTAATTTAGAAGTAATTTGCAATGCAGATTTGGAACAGAACTAGCAAGATATTTTCTTAATGTGGTAATCTATACTTCTTCTCCCCTCCCACACACCTAAATGCCACACCCCACCCTTAGCTTCTTGTACTCAGCCTAATGCAAATGTTTACTTTAAAGGAGAGCTGAGACTTGAGCTCTCCAGTTCTGAATGTTTGTGCCCTGGACACTCTCAGTTGCAAGGATACGCTTTCCTACAAGAAGTGCTGTATTTGAAATATGTGTTTCTGAGACGTGCTGCAGAGCAGTAGACTCAAACCAGAGTCCTGTGGGCAAGTTCAATGCCTGACACAGCAGTTCTAGTACCTGACCTAGGGAACTTTGTAATGTTAATACATCTGATGGCTATTTAGGATATCTTTGATGGAGAATTTCTTCCCACTTAAAGTGTTACCTTCCTCCAGCTGGCTGACCTTTGCTAATTGGGTTCTGTGTTATAATTATTATATCTAGGATTTGTGAGAGGCTGACAATTTTATTTGAGCTTCCTCTAGTGTTGAATATTCAGTCCCTTTGGTAGGTAGCTGTGAAATGACGTAAAAACTACATATTGGTCTCTGCCCCAAGTTTCTGGCACAGAATTCTTAAGATCTTTGTAATTTCCTGAATGATAGGAAGAGCATCTGACACAGTGCTCCTAAATCCCTTGGCATCTCCTGGGTGATAGGATCTTCCTTTATTCTAATGAGGTGACTCTTGGTGGCTTCTGGATGGGGCTGGTCATCAGAAAGACCAAGCCATGATTAGAAGCTTAGAATTTTCAGCCCCACACCCCTGTTCCCTAGAGAGGAATAGAAATGGAGTTAATAATCAATCATGCAAATGGGACGAGGCCTCCATAAAAATCCCTGAAGTATGGGGTGCAGAGAGCTCCTAGGTTGGGAAACACTTCCATGTGCAGGGAGGGTGGTGCATCCCAACTCCATGGGGACAGAAGCTCCTGTACTTGGGACCCTTCAGACATTCCCTTGTCTGTCTCTCCAGCCAGCTGTGCATCTGTAGCCTTCAATAAACCAGCAAATGTACCGTATTTTGCCATGTATAATGCAAATGTATAATGTACACTTTTTCGCCCAAATTTGTGAGGGAAGAATAAGGATGCACATTATACATGGGTAGGACTAATTCTGTATCTATATAAATGTTTTTAATTTTTCTTTATGCTTATGAGATAAAAGTATAACTCTAGAAATAAAAAACAATATGTATATGCAAAAGAATACCCCAGAATTTGATAATTTTTTTAATAAAAAATTTATACATAAAATTTCTTGTACCTTGGGTCTATTTTTTTGTATTTAGTAATTATTTGTTATAGAAAATTTCTTGTACTATATGTTAAAAAAATAAGTGCTAAAATTTCTTTATAATACAGAAAAATGAATACCTAAATATAAGCAAATAAAAATTTGCATTAAAAAATTAAAGCCCAAGATTTTTTTTCCCTGAAAGTTTTGGCCAAAAACGTGGGTACACATTATACATGGGAGTGCATTATACATGGCAAAATGCAGTAAGTGTTTCTCTGCGTTCTGTGAGCCATTCTAGCAAATCATTAAACCCAAGCAGGGGGTTCTGGGAACCTTGATTTAGAGCTAGTCAGTCAAAGTACAGGGATAACCTGGGACTTGTGATTGGTGTCTGAAGTGGGGTGGCACTGAGCTCTTAACCTGTGAGATCTCAGGGCTCCCTGAACCCATTTCCAATTTAGAAATAAAAAGTGCAGCTCACTGCCATGTTCATTTAATTTTACATAAACACGCTCTTGGAGGCTGAAGTAAATCTGACTGGTTTTCAATGTGAAAATAAAATATGAAAACTGTTCTTGGAGGTATTTCTAATCATAATGTAACAGAAAGGTATATGGTGCTCAGTATTTAATTTTTTTTTCATGTGAACAAATGCCACGGTTTCTAGGATTTGACATTTTCAGCGATGGAGAATTACTGCATTTTGTAAATGGAAATACCACTACTAAAAACAGAATGCTATGAATAGGATGATGTCATTTGTTTCCAGAGACTATCAATATATTAGAGCAATGAGAAAATGATAATAAAAGTGAGGTATTTCATGGCTAACTTTGGGATAAGGTTAGGACTGTAATCTGTGAATTATCTCAGGGTAAATGCTGCAGCCACAAGTGTTGGGGCAAATGAGAAATGGGTGAAAACCCGTGAGCATTAGCTTTCAGTTTGTCCTTTCATCAAAGTGTACTGACATCTATCTGTATTTTTTCCTCTTGGGTGTGCTAATCTTGTCCTCATATTGAAAATTGAGGCTAGCAAATACAGATGAAATTCCTAATAATAAATGGGAGGACTTCAAAATTCTATTTTAGGAAAGAGTGCATGTCTTTAAGAGCCTGTGTAGAAGAATTGCTTAAGGAACGTTGTGTGACCCTGGCAGCTGCGTTTTCAACCTTGAATCTGTGTCTGCTGAGGTTCAATCTATTAATAACTCTGGAGAAATCACCTGTTCTCCACAGGTGGCAGAGCCCAGCAAAGAAGAGGCAAGCTGAACTGAGTGTGCCTAGTCTGCCCTTACTGACTGTCAACCTTAAGTCACTTCTTTCCTGGGCAGGAGTGACTTTAGGAATGCTGGGAGATTCAGAAGTACAAGTCTAGGCAGGTTACTCCATGTGCTCCCACCCTATATGCAGGAAGTAGGAAGGACATAGCACATTCATCGCTGTGTGTACTGGCTTCTCCTTTGTGTCACCATGCTCCACTTCCATGTTTTGCCTGTTTGTCAACATACTCTGGTAGTTAATGTTCAGGTTCTTCGTACCCACAGGTATGCTGGGATATATTTAACAGCTGGCTTTCTAGGGGGAAAAGTGTGCATGTATAACCCTACATATATTTATAATAAAGCTTACTGATACAGGATATGTAACACAATTTGCAAATAATACGATGCACAACATTCTTTATTGTAAATTTTGTGTAACCAACTGATTTTCAGAGATTGCTTTTTTATTCTGAGTTCTTGGATCTGTAGCCAACCTATAATTGTAATTCAGTCAAAATCTAATAAAATCTAACTAGGACTAGATGCTCAGTTGCTATCTGCTATGACAAAGAAATAGATGCCATTACTGAGTGAACATAGACTTGGTGTGAATGCTATTTGACACTGTTTCTATAAACAAGTGAGATGAAAGTGAAACAATGAAGATTTATTTGGAATTAGTTCATCAATGGCATAAATTACTTATTGGTGGAATTAGATAATACTTTTCAAATACTAGAAAAATATTTTCTCGTTTTTTGTTGGTATTTAATTAAAATGTAATGACTACAGACATGACAGATGCAACTTTGATCTGTAATATTAACATCTTCTCCAGCCCAGAGCGGGGATTGTGAACTTCCTTCTGTAAAAGACCAGACACAGATTTTTTAGGCTTGTTGGGCACTCTGCCATTGTATCTCAAAAGCGACCTTAGACAATATGTTAAGTGAATGGCTGTGGTGAGTTCCACTAAAACTTTCAGACCATAGGCTGGATTTGGCCCAAGGGCCATTGTTTGCAAGTCCCTGGTTTAGAAACCAAAACCAAAAGCAAATCAAACCCTAATTTGTAATGTTTGCCAGTTTCTGGGATATAAAAACTCCCAGTGTCAGATTTCAAGCTGTGAATGAACATCACTAAACAAGGAGTTGGGAGCCAGTGGGCAGCAGCAGACATCAGTGTAGTATTTTTACTATATAGATACGAGGGCAGGCAGATGAATTTTGCCTCTGCTGTAATTTTTTTCATTACATTAAACATATCTGGACATAACCGGTTCTGTGTAGTTACATGCCATCTCCTCTCCATCATTCTTGGCCTCACACACATAGATGCTCACATTTTTTCACCCAGTGCACGTCGAAATGGAAGAGCCTTCACCATAAGGGATCACCTTCCTGCCGAGGCCTGAGTTTCGAATTTTTTTCAGCTGAGGTGATCCCTTCTGGTGGTATTCCAGGACTGTGTGTTGTTTTGGGGGTCATAATGATAGACCCAAGTTTCATCACCTGTAACGATCTTTTTTAAGAAATCCTCACCTTCTTTTCTAAAAATTTCAGAAAAATTGGAGATACTGCCTCCATGGTTCAGAATCAGTAACAGCACGCTGTTTGAACTGAATACTCTTGCATGTCTGTGTGTGCTGGGTGAAAAATGTAAGCCTCTGTGTGTGCAAGGTCAGGAATGATGGAGGGGAGATGCCATGTGACTACACAGAACTGGTTACATCCGGATAGGTCTAATGTAACAAAAATATTACAGAATTTATTCACCTGCCCTTGTACAGTAGACCTCAGTAACCAAGATCATAGGTAACAGTAAGATGTAAGAAAATAATTAAGCAATGGTATGGGTATTTTAGTTTTGTTTAAAATATAATTTAATTTTATATAATTTAGCTTTTAATAATGGCTCTATTGAGCAACAAACTTACAGAATTCCTGAATTTACCAATTGGCTGTTATGAGCTTGTGCAAGCCAGCTGCAGCATACTGTTCTAAAATAACAGACATTATTTGAAGCTTTTCCTATGTTTTAACTATAATCCTCATGATAGCTGTATGGGAGAAAAACTGTTCCTATCATATATTTGTAGAAACGGGGGCTCAGACATTCACTGACACTTTATTTTGGAATAGTGTTTCAGACAGGGCAGTCTGACTTGCCGGCCCAATACTGCTCTTCCCCTGATGCTGGCCTGCATCCTGGGGCAGGTGATACCCAACTGAGACCTGGTTGTACAGGTGGCTGCAGCGGGCGGGATAGGAGGAGGGGGAGTGGTTTGTAGGGGAGTGCCTAACTCGGTTATATCTCAGAATCAACACTGCGGCTTTTATATACTTGGTCCCTATCTTATCTGTGTCTTCTAGTTGTAGGTCTCCTCACTCTCCATTCTGCCAATGACCTTTCATACCACTGATGGGTGTCACTTTAGCTTCAATAGCAATTTTAGTCCTAGTCAATTGATGTATAATTGACTGATTTTTTTTAAATTTATACTTAGCCTGTGAAGAAGGAGGAATGTAAATCCAACGTGGCAGACCTGCACTCAAGTGCAAGTCTTGCCACTTAGGTATCTAATTTATAAAATGCAGTGAATTGCAGGGATCACATGAGTTCATGTGACAGAAAAGGTGCTGGAACCAGAGTAGGCACAATGGGACTCATCATGTGAACATGTGGGCTTGTTAGGGACTGGTCTTCATATCTTCCAATTGCCTCCCTTCTACCCTTGAGCTTAAGCCAAGGCACAGACATATTTGAGTGCCCTTTCTAATATGTGTTATCTTTCCTCCTTTACAGTCTGCTCAGCAAATGTGGACATATCAACTGGGAACTTGTACTGGCTGCCCTGTGACAGAAGTGCTATTCTGATGACTAGAACTGCTGGCCCAGACACACATACCCTCTATAGGACGGGCGGCATTATACTGCATCTTCTTCTCAACTGGCCAAAGAGGATACTCTACTGGGTAGAAAGTGGGAAATACTTGCAAAGTATGACCCTCGATGGCAAAACCAGACAGGAGGTCTGGAGAGGCACCTGGATGGCGGACACCTCCATGGCCTTAGACCTTGGCTCATCTAGCATCCTCTGGACTACCAAAGGGTTAGGTAAGCATGACACAACCAGTACAGTTAGAAGAAGCCTGAGGGAAGGAGTGAGAATCTTGCTTTTAGTTTAATTATTCCAGTCACTCTTAGAACCAGGTAGACATAAACTCAAATTCTGATTTTCATAGTTCAAGTTAGAGCACAAGCCACTTACCTCAAACTCACTTCTCATCTGTAAGTCTAGATTTATGATGCAAAAGAGAAAATTTCAGAAATAACATCTTAGGAGCTTTTTGTAGCATTCACAATTTGTTTCTACTTCTAGAAGGAGAAGTAATATTAATAGAACCAAACTTCCATTGCAAATGAAATACAGGAGCTTCAGTTATAACTTGATAACAAGTATTAATACAAGTTATACCTTGGAACCAAATTTGGTGGCCATGCTTGAGGCCTAGGAGCTATGCTGGTTGTTTTAGTGCAGGTCTGGGCAGACTTTTTCAGGGCAAGGCTACTTCTAATTTTCTCCAAGTGTCATGGTCCACTAGCTATTTATTTTATTATACAATGTAATAATCAAAGTGTCTTCTAAACAAAGTCTGCCGCAAATCATAGAATCCAACAGCATGCACACGCATTTCCGGTTACAGCATGATTTTTTTATGCACAAGAGGGGGCGCTGGTTATAATAATGTTAATAATGGCATAATGTGGCGACCGCCATGACATGTTTTTTCTTAATTTAGGCGGTCACCCCAAAATTGCTTGTTGGTCCACTGGTGGTGGACCGCAGTCAATGTGTTGGCCAGCTGTGTTTTAGTGTATACATGGAAGATGGCAAAGTCACATCTGATGTGCCCACATGGCAGACCTAAGCCCCTCGCTTTCCTGGAGCTTTAAACGTTTCATTGGACTATGTATAACTATAAAACTAAAACCTACGAAACTTGAGAGGAAGAAGCTATGCTAATTTTCAGTTTGGGGTCGTTGAACCTCAGTCAAATGGGACTCCACTGTCACAGGTTATTCTCTATCAGCCTGTAAGAACTTGACTCTTCCTTAGGGTTGCAAAGTCTGAGTCTTCTGAAAAACAGAACATATACTTTGAACAAGACCTGGAGTGATGGCATTATAGCGGCCCATGAGCCCTACCTGGTGACTGTGAACAGAGCGTCTCTCATGCTGTGGGACAGGAGGGTGCTGGAGCCCTTCCCGCTGTCCGAAGAGCCACATGTAAGGAAACTGATTATCCTGGCCGAGAACCAGAATGTTCCAGGTGAATCTTCCTCTTCCTTCGAGTCTTATTCTTAAGGTTCACTTTACCTGGCTCTCTACAGGGTGTTTCTTTGGATAAAGTCCTGGATATCTTTATGTCTCTATTGATGATCATCCTAACCCACAGTTCCACAGGCCCACTCCCCAACTTGTCCATGTCCTGGGAGAGTAAGAATCCAACATGGTTCTTAAAAGTTGCTAAATGACACAACGTCCCTGAGCAATACTTTGAGATGCACAGAGAGGCCCTTCTGAGAATCACCTTGCCCATCAGCACATTAAAGCTCTTAGTCTGGCAGGAAAGAGATCCACTGAATTTGCTCTAAGGCAGCTTCCCAAACTGACTTTACTAAGGAACCCCCACCTTCCACGGCAGTGACATCCTGTGGAGCCCCCTTGGCAGCTCTGGAACTGTGGTGCCAGAAAGGGCAGTGCTGGCCTGTGGAACCATGGTCCCCAGCCTTTTTGGCACCAGGAACTGCTTTGTGGAAGATGGTTTTTCCACAGGGTTGCGGGGAGGGGATGCACACGCGCAGTTCACACTCCCGGAAGCATCCAAGGCCGCTGCTGATCTGACAGGAGAGGTGGGGCTCCGGCGCTGCCAGCGAGCGATGGGGAGCGCAGTGGATACAGAGGAAGCTTTGCTCACCTCCTGCTGTGAGGCCTGCTTCCTAACAGGCCTCAGTCTGTTAGTTCTCTGTGGCCCTGGGGATTGGAGACCCCTGCTGTAGAAGCTTCACTTTGTCATTGAGATGAGCTCACTTAAGGCTGGTTTGCTATATCTATATGTGTGTGTGTGTGTGTGTGTGTGTGTGTGTGTGTGTGTGTGTGTAGACACATACATACACATATACATATGCACAGACATATGTAAACCATATATATAAATATATATAAAGGTAAAACACACACACACTCACACACTCCTTTGGCACGTAGCCAAAAATCTGATCTTGCATCATGAGGCAGAAAAAAAATATCCTGTTACAGGATTCAGGGGACTTCGTTGGCAGAAGTAGCTGGAAGTTGCAGGGGAAAATAGGAACAAAAATGGACAGAAGCATTCCTCTTTCATAGACCCAATTCATAGAGGTCTCTCATCTCCTCTGCTCTCCTTTGTGACTCAATGGTTGGTCTAACCTGATCTTAAGGTTTAAGAAGCATTAGGCACAGTAATATATTTCTCAGGGGGTAACATATGCCAATGAAGACTTAACTTTTTGGTAACTAATCTAATTTCGATGATCCTGCTAACAAATCTGTTAAGTTGCTGCTCTACTTGCTGATGAGTATTAATTGGTAACTTTTTGTACTGTCATTTACACATCTCAACAAATGAGTGTCCACATGATGCCAGCCCCTTTCCTAGACCATAAGATGCTATGGCAGGGAATCAGACTGAACAAGCCTCTGTCTTCAGAAACTTATTTTATTTTATACTCCCAGAATATAGCATCCCGTGGTGAAAAAAACTAAAAGTTAATGGACCTGAAAGGAGAAAACCATTTGCCAAAATTCAAAGCCACTGGATGATGGGCCCATGTACCACCCTTACTCTGAAGATTTGGCTTTGGGTCAGTTTTACTTTTCCTTCCTATGAGGTGGGAAGATGTAGCTACCCAGCCGTGAGACCTGGGTATCTGGAGGAGGAAGACAGCGGAAGCACATCTCCATTGATGAAACCTAACGTACTGACTTGCTGTAACGACTGCTTATTCTAGATCCTGGGGCTGAAGGGGCGGCCACAACCTCCCCTCCCACTCTTCCCCCCCTACCCCCTGTCCTTTGCACCCGATCCTCTGTCCCCTGCCGGAACGGGAAGGGATGCATCTCTCGGGAGTACCTCTGCGATGGCCGGCGCGACTGTCAGGACGGCTCCGATGAGGAGCACTGTTCCCAGGTCTGCAACAGACCAGGTCTGTCACCATCTCGTCTTCTCAGTCTCCTGTTTCTGGTACACTGAGTCAGTTCGGGGGTCTTGTATGAATTGCCAAAGTGTTTCTTATACTTATACTTGCTTTCCGGAGGTAAATTTTGGCTAAAAGTCATGGTCTGTCAGAATACTGATTCTGTGAGCACCCATTGTTAACACTCCCTTGATTCCTTAAATTTGCTTAAGCACTCCGATATTTACTTTTATATAGGTTGAGCACAGAGTGACCTAAATGGAACACTTGGTAGGGTTCCAACAAGTTGTTAGAGTGACCAAAAGAATATTTAAACAATCTAGTTCAGCTTATTAACTTACATGACCCCCCCCCCCAAAAAAAACCCAGAATTTATTTATAAAACAGTTGTGTATTCTTACATGTTTAAATTTCAGTCACCTTCAAAGTACTCTCCTTGGATGCAGTACACCTATTGAGACACTTTTTCTTCTGCTCAGAACAGTTTTTGAACTTGTTAATTTTGATGCCTTTTTAGTGTTCTGGCCATTTTTTGTTTCACCTCTTCCACATGAGCAAAACTTTCCTTTTTGAGGACTTTTTCCATCTGGGGCAACAAAATAAAGTTACATAGAGTGAGATTGGGTAAATAAGGAGGGCAGAGCATGGGGATCATGCTGTTTTGGGTCCAAAACTACTGAACACTCAGTGCGGTGTGGGCAGGTGCGGTGTCATGGTGGAAGCACCAGTCATCTGTTTGCCACAACTTGGGATGTTCTTTCGCAAACTATGATACAACCTTCTCAAAACTTGCAGATAAAAACTTTGGTTGACCATTTGACCTGCAGGAACAAATTCCAAGTGCACAATTTCTCTCACATCGAAGAAAGACGATTATAGGTTTTTGCCCCCCCCCCCCAATAATCGACCCAAACACTTTATTAAAGCATGCGTATGGATGAACTAGGATATAGAACTCAAATAGCGTGCAGTCTGTTTACCCCTCAAACTCCAGAATGAGGGTGAGTGCATCTAATTTTGAACCTTCAGTATGACTGAGACTATGGTGCTAGCTTTTGGCCTTTTCCATCTAAGGGGTCTTCCAGTGTCTGGATGGAAGCAAGTGCATTGAGCAGAAATACCACTGTGATGGGGCTCAGCAGTGCTTGGATGGGTCTGACGAGTTGGACTGCTGGAAGCCCGTTGAAGATTGTTTCCTGCGTTGTGACAACAAGACCCGCTGTATCCCTAAGAGCTGGCTATGTGATGGCAACCCGGACTGCTCTGACAAAAAAGATGAACAAGGATGTAGTAAGATCATGAAACTTCCTAGGAGTATTGTAAACTGCATTTCAGATCCTCATTCGTGGTGGTTATGTTCTGTGTAGTTGCTATGAACACTGAATTAGCACATATTGAATCATTGCTCCTACAAGAAAGTACAGGGTCAGGTGTCTATGAGTCTCTGGTTACAACATGCTTGTCCCAACCAATATACAGTAGACTTTCCATTAACTGCAACTCAAGCAACTGGCAACATTTTTTTTTTTTGCCAGTTGCTTGAGTTCCAGGTAACAGAGAGCCTACTTACATTTATTTGGTATCTACCAATCCCCACGGGTGCTGGTTAACCGAGAGTCTACCTTGCTTGATGTGTTTCTGTTTAAAGACAGCTTAATATATATTGTTGGCTCATTAGTATTGAAGTCACAGCCATTAGCACTGTATATCATGTCTAAACATAGCTTCTCTATGATTAAACATGGTCTATCTAGCACACATTGTTTTCTCCACAATGTACCTCACAGACTTCTTGACTTAGGAACAGTAGACTGCACTACACTATACTTGGGGGCGGGGGGGCTTTTAATGGCAAAGTCACCAAATAGTACAAAGCTGTGAAAAGCATGGCCCTAAAGAGACTGCAAAGAGGACACCAGTTTCCAGTAGGAGATGTGAAACAAGAAGGTAGAATGTTGCCTTGTTCGGCCTCAACTGGGAATACATGTGTCGGGCAGCTCAGTTTTATTAGTTGCTTTGCATATCTCAGCGACTGACCATGAAAGTGTGGGAGTATTGATTTTAGAGGTTACAAATAAACTTTAGTGAGGAAGTGAATGTGCAAACTGAATCCACAAATCATGAGGACCAACTGGAGTTAGTAGAGTCAACAAACTGAGATGAAAGTTTCTGAGGGAGAGGGACCTTGGAGATCACACCGTAGCATTCTCTTTTCCATGAATAGAAGGTTCCTATTAGTAAAAAAGCAATTGACTACCAAAATTAAGTATTATTTCTTGTTTAAAATCTACCTCCCAGAAGATTTTAATTTTTGTCCTGTGTCTTCTCAGGGGGCGGACCATCTCACGTGTAGGTGTCATTGCTTTCCCTTCATTTTTATGCGATACACGATCTTTATTTTTACTCCGCCTGATGACATGTTTTAAAAGACCTTAATCACAGTGTGTGGTTAGGGTAGGAGAGAGAATGGGGAGAACTGATGTGGGAAGAAGAGGAGGCTGGGGACGTTACCATGATAGATCTGGATGTGGAGGCAACTGGGTAGCTAGCGGGCAGGGCTACCCTTGGGCTTATGACAAGAACATTGAGAGGAAAGAGATGCAGGAAGAAACTAGGGAGAAACCCAAGGTATCATTGCTTTTCAGTACATACTTACAGTTTTGCAGAGGATCTGACCCTTTTTCTTGAACCAAGTCAAGCTACTGCTATCTGTAGGAATTGAGTCAAAGAACATACATTGTAGGGTGTTTTGGATATTGTGGGGAATTTCTTTTTTCATGGATGACATTAAGGTCCCGGAGGAGAATCCTACTATGGTGTCCTTCTATCCCTGACCCTCAGCCCTTGTTTCCCAGGACAGAGAGGATTTCCTGGGCTAACTCTCTTCTTGGAGCACCTCTCTGCCCTAATACAGTAGACTCTCAGTTAAGGCACCTGTGGGGATTGGTAGATGCCAAGTAAATGTAAGTGGACTTTCAGTTAACCAGCACCTGTGCCAGATAAATGTAGTATCTTTTCTTTAGTTTTTAGCATTTTTTCCTCTGGTTGCTTGAGTTCTAGTTAATGGAGAGTCTACTGTACCTGCTGGGGCTCAATTCCCAAGGTGATAGCAGAAGACCTGGGTGTCTTCAAACCACTTTATTTGCCATCAAATCACTTCTACCCATAGCTGAGTTCTTATTTGATGCTTTATTTTTCAGTTCGTGAAAAATGCAGCTCATCAGAATTTAGATGTGAGAATGGCCAATGCATCTCTCCTTCTCTACGTTGTGATGGGATCCACGACTGCCTGGACCACTCAGATGAAGAAGACTGTCCCATTGCCCGGCCCCTGCGGTGCCCGTCAGGGGAGGTGAAGTGCCCCAGGAGTGGAGAATGTGTGTTGGCAGCGTGGATATGTGACCATGACTTAGACTGCAAGGATGGAAGCGATGAGAAGGTAGTCCAGTCTCCTTTCAGAAGAAGCAATCAGGTTTCTAATCACAACGGTCACACACTCTTCCCTGTAGAAAATGTGGGGAAACAAAAACAGCAATTTCTCCCATAATTACTGCCTAGAAAACCACTCTTAACTATATCAAAGCGTCCAAGGTGTCAAGATTCTCCTGTTGAAAGTCAAACTTTCAGGAGATGTTTTTATTGTAGGTTTGCAAGTGTTAGGCCTTGGTGGCCGTGGCTTAAATATCCTCCCCAGAGAGATGCTTACCGTTTACCATAAAGCTCCCACATTGCCTGAGGCATAGCCTTGGCTTGAATCCTATTGCTTGCATTTGACCTTCAGAAAGTACTTACCCCCTCATGCTCTACTTGCTCATTAGTAAAATGGGTATAAGTTGTGCCTTGTAGTGTTTGATGGGTCAGGAGTGGACCTAAGGCCCTGGGATATAGCAGGTGTACAGATGCCCCCTCCCTTCCTCTTGTCCGTCCTGCTCCATACCTAAGTGTCCAAGACAGATTGGGTACAAAAATAGTCTATAAATATCAATGGGCCGGGGTGTATGCTAGAATGCTAGAGGAGTTTCTAGAGCAGATATGCATTTCAAATGAAGACTTCCTGATTTGACAAAATAAGACGTGTCTTCCCGCCCGTGTTTATATGGCCTAGAACTCCTTGCATGAACTCCAGCTACAGAAAGTGTTTCTCATGATTCGTGTCACCTCCATGTTTTTAGCCTCTACCTGGCCTGGTTGCAGAAGGGTCTTGAGGGCTGTCTCGTAAATGCAGGCCTCTTCTTGCTCTGAGAGCCCCTCCGTGGGTGCTGAATGTAGGTGTCGCTGACTGAGTCACTCACTGTGTCCTCAGGACTGTGACCTCAAAGAGCTTCGGTGTGGCTCCACACAGTGGTCCTGTGCCAGTGGAAACCAGTGTGTGCCTGCCTCGTGGCACTGTGATGGGCAGCATGACTGCAGGGATGGCAGCGACGAGGCTGGATGTAAGTGCCGGGGGCTGTCACGGAGTGGGGAAGGCAAATGGCTCCAAGGGGCACCTGCTGCCCACTTCCGCCTGGCATGAGAAACCACGTCAGCAAGCAAATGCTACAGGCCCAGAACCACCCCCTTTTTTAAAAAACCAGAATGGATGCATCTTGTAGCCAAGGGAAGCCTTGCTGTGGGAGGGGTGTCTGGGGGGTGGACTATAAAAGTAGAAAGTCATCCTCTCCAGGCCCCCCCAAGAAGTGCCAGAGTTCTAAGTTCCAGTGCCGCTCCTCTGCCTGCCTCAACTTCAGCCTCGTGTGCGATGGGAGGGAGGACTGTGCCGACGGCTCTGACGAAGGTGGAAGGTGTTCGTCATCGGCGTGCAGCCAAGCTCTGTGTTCCCACACCTGCTTCCCGTCCCCACGCGGGCCTGTGAGTGCTCGCGTTCCTGGTCCCCGGCAGCCCTAGGCGTGGCTTCGCCAAGTGGGCAGCTCCCTCGGTCAGGCTTCCTCCTTATACTCGTAGGCAGTGTGGCCAGCGTGTCCAACTGTGTGGCTTCCCTGGCCACACTGGAACGAGAAGAACTGTCTTGGGCCACACATAAAATACACTAACACTAATGATAGCCGATGAGCTAAATAAATGAATAGATACATAAATAGGTAAATGAATAAATAATAAAAAAATAAATGGTCCCCACTGCCCCCCAAATCTCATCATGTTTTAAGAAAGTTTACAAATTTGTGTTGGGCCACATTCAAAGCCGTCCTGGGCCGCCCCCAGGCCGTGGGTTGCACAGGCTTGTTCTAAGGCTTACCTGGCAGAGCTGTCCTGACTCATCCATGATGGCCTGGTGTGTGAGCCTTTCTGCGCTCCTGTCCACTTCCTTGCCTATTTTGTGTCTTCTAGAACCCTACCACCCAGCCTCTGATGCCCCAGTCCTTCCCTCCCCAGCTGGGAGCTCTGATTGACACATAGGGCTAAGAAAGAAGTTTCTGTGGCAGTCTCTTCCATATGAGTATTTTGTATGTGACCTTCCCTTAAATCCAGGACTGCCTGTGCTTTAGTTTGGCATTATTAGGTGACTGAACATGGTGACCGTGATTCTAATGGGCAAGCAAGAGGAAATTATGTTCTGCTGTCTGGTTGCAGTAACATCTCTATTGGTAGATTGACCAGATCTGTTCATTCTATGTACCTCTTCACTCACTGATCCTGCTGGGGGTCTAGGTATCCTTGTCTGAATTTGGACACCCTTGTTAACTCAGGATTTATGGTGATAGCAAGGGTGTGAGGTGTGTGGCAGGGCTGATCGGAAGAAGAGAGTGATAGTATTCAAAGGCAAGTCGATCCTGAGAACCATTTGGGTTGCTGACGTTAAATATATTGCCATGGGCCTTTGATAGCAAGGTGGAGGCCTTTTTATCAGTGCTGTACCGTCTTCGGAAAGGCCTCATGTTTTCCACCCTCTTTCAGGTATGTGCTTGTGAGCAAGGCTTTGAGCTGGAGAGCACCGGCCGAGTCTGCATGGAGGTGGATGAGTGCCGGGAGCCGGGTGGTCGGCCCTGCAGTCAGACCTGTGTCAACACCGAAGGCTCCTACAGCTGCACCTGTCATCCTGGCTACGCGCTGGAGCCTGATGGCCACACCTGTAAAGCAGCAGGTACAGTGGAGCTGGGGACATCTCCTCAGCCCTGGGTCGCAAGATTCAAAGTCCTAAATCTTCCAATGCATGTCTCTCTTTCTTGGTCTTCAGTGCTCCGGCCTGCTTTATGTCTTCAGAGCAAGCCTGGCAGAACCCCAAAGCACCGTTTTTATACTTTGTACTGAATTTGAGTCTGAACAGGTCTACTGATATGGCATTATTAGAGCCAAACTGTCACGCTGGCCTCTGTATCCATGGGTTAGCCTCACCTGAAGTTAGAATAAGTCTCTAAAGTCCTGTCAAGCACTTCTTTCCTGCCCACCTACCCCCAAATGTTTAGTTAGAAGTGTGGTTTTTGATTTTAGCTAATCATGCCTATATTCTAAATATCTTCAAACTGTGCATATTAGTTTAACCGTTACATCAAGGGAAGAACTACTTAGATACCAGATGGCTGGTGTCACAGCCCTGGTACCGTGAAGGCAAAGACTACCTTGTCCTCCTAATTCCTTAGCCAGTGCTGGGGTATACTGTTCAAACTCCTAAAGGCCATACTGAAAGCAGTTCTTATTCAACAGGTACTGAACCAATCCTGCTTGTGGCAATTCACTTTAACTTACTCCTCTATGGGTTGCGGAGCCTGAAAGAAGATATTCTGGTGACTACAGACAAGAACCTGATTATTGTCTCTATTGACTATGACTTGGTGGATCGCAAAGTGTTTTGGACAGACCTTGGTGTGGGAAGTATTAAGTGGATAAGCATGGACACAAGGAAGAAAGGGACTGTGGTGGAAGGTGTGTCCCTTTGTGTAGGGCAGGTTTTCATCTGGCCCTTACCAAATGCACGTAGCATGGAAAACAAACGAGTGGCCGTTAACGTTCTAAATGTCGGTTTAATTATACGCAGTCTGTCCGGAAAGTATCCAGCCATGTAATATGAGAAATAGACGCATTTTATGGCAAGATCCAGCATCAAAATCTCGGACACGGTATTTTGGAATCCCCAGATCTGCTTCTAGTTCCCGCACTGTCAATGCCAACCTTCGTTGACTGCAGCCTGGACACGTTCCACATTCTCCCGTGTTCTGCTTGCTGCAGGTCTTCCAAAGCATGGATCACTTTCAGCACATTCTCGACCATCTTTGAAGCATTTGGGCCACACTTTTATTTGCTCAGCACTCATCGCATCATCCCTGAAACCTTATGAATCATCTGAGTAGTTCTGCAGAGGAAAGCTCATGCTTAATGCAAAATTTGATGCAGATTCATTGCTCCACTCGCTCAGTCCTTAAATGTGACGGCTACCCAGTACACATTTTCACTCAACTGTGTCTAGTGTCCCCACTGACTAGTACAGGGAAGGCATCACTGTTCAAGCATGTGCATTCCTGTCCACTCTCCTTGGCTGCCAGGTTACATTGATGTCACACAAGCCATTCTCGTTCTACTGACAATGGCTGGATTTTTTCCAGACAGACCTCGTATCTCCTTAATTAAAAAGGGCTCAAGGCTTGCTAATTGGTTACAAATGGAAAGGTGCATTGCCATCTCAATGGACACATGTGTCAGACAAACTTTCAGGCAGTGACCATTATTTGTAATGGTCATCTTCCTCTACACATAGTACTTTGGAGCATTTTAAAGAAGACTGCTCTGATGGAGATGCATATACCAGTTGAAAAATGCATTAACATGGCATGCAAGTTTGATGCCCATGAGCTCAAACCTAGTAAAAGCTGTACTTTAACCTAAGTACGCATGTTGAATGGTTTCCTCTCTTCAGGGATAAAGTCAGACTGTATAGCGGTGGACTGGATTGGGAGGAATCTCTACTGGACGGATGGGACAGCTGGCCAGATTCTGGCGATTCAGCTGACGGCTGTTTGGAGAGGAAAATCTGAGTACACGATTGTCCTGGATGATGACTTGAATCAACCACTGTCTTTGGCTTTAGATCCTCTACGTGGGTGAGTCCAGGCGTCCCTATGCCTGGTCAAGCCCTTTAAGTTTGTTTTTACCTCCTTAGTTCTTCTTTGGTTGTGTTCACTCAACACAGAACAAGTGACTAGAAACCTTATCTGACTTTAGATCTCATGGTGATTTGGGTCAACCACACACATAGTCATTTTGAAAGCTTCTAGTAAAAGTCTTTTATTTCCATAAAGTGAGATGTAAGTTGCTAACTTGGTGGCCCACCTATACTTTCCTTTGCCAAAATAAATATACCCTTAATGGAGAATTTTTATGGCTTTAAAATTATAGAAGGAGAGAGAATGAAACTAGGAATAGTGTTTAATTTACATTAATGTGCTTGGTTGCGGGGCTGATTGCATGTTGGGATTGAACCTGATTTCTTCTATTTAGTCCTTTCTCTCAGCAAAGGACCAGGAACTTAAGAGACAACATTTTCTACTTGACAGAGCCATGCCCTCACTGAGATGGCCATATGTATAATATAGCAAATGAAAGAATAAGACGGAACAAAACTCAGAAATCAAAGGTAACCCAGACTGGGTTACCAGCACTCTGCTTTTCTCAGTTTTTCAATACCTTCAACCAGGGAATTTGTTAACACGGTCCTCAGGAAACTGGCGGAAATTCCTGACGCAGCTAATGTTTTCTGGCCTAGAATTAGGGCTCAAGCACACCTTGGCCCACGGCACTAGCCTACTTTCTAGCCCAGAAAAGATAATCGGGTTTCCTGGACATTTTTCATGGCTTAGGAAATAAAGTATTCCTAGCCTTCTTGCACAACTGTCATGATATTTTATCCCCCCCCCCCAGCGATGACTAAATAATCACTATAAAATATCAAGAGAAAACTTTTACTACTTCACAGTTATGCTTATGGAATAGACCAAGTTTAAATTTGAAGAACAATAATTGGGCTGCAAATCACTGTTTTAAGGAATGCAATTGATATGATTTCTTGGGAGCTAATACCTTATCTCAAAGCTGATTTTTATCCACGTAGGTTAATGTACTGGTCAGAAATTGGAGGAGAACCTCACATAAAACAAGCTGGAATGGATGGCAGTAGCAGAAAAATACTCATCAATCAAGGTCTTGGCTGGCCAACTAGCATCGTTCTTGACCAGTTGAGCTGGAAGATATTCTGGTCTGATGACAAATTTCACTGCATTGGCTCTGCCAATCTAGATGGCACTGGTATTAGTGTAAGTGTTCTCTTGGTATTTGGCTTGTATGAAATGCCATGTGCCTTGTGTAAAACTCATCGCAGAAACCTCACCTTCACCATTTTAGATGTTGCAGCTCACACAAATCAAGAGCCCCTTTTCGGTTGCCATATTGGAAGATGAAGTCTTCTGGTCTGAAGTGAAGACAAGAACCATACAGCGTATGAAGAAGATGACAGGCAAGAACAGGGCTGTCCTCGTCAAGCGTTTTGAACAGCCTTACGGACTCAAGGTCTATAATGTACTCTTCAAACTATCCCCCTCATTCTCCCAGAAAAGACTTCATGTCTGAGCTGCCCAAGTAGAAACTGGGGTGACACCCGTCCAGTAATGATTAAAAGGCAGGATTCATTCATCTGGTTTTTTTTAAGGATCAGGAATGCATGGTGACGTGTCGCTGTTTTCTTCCAGATAATGCATGAAGTGCTCCAGCCCAGGTCTTCTAATCCTTGCCTGGACGCTGGATGTTCTCACCTGTGCCTTCTGAGCCCACGATCTAAGGGAAGCTGTCACTGCCCAGTTGGACTTCTGCTGGAAGATGATGGCATCAGCTGTGTCCCTGCAAAGGAGTCTGCGTTTCTGTTCCTTGTGTGGCCCACAGTTATCATGCAGGTGGTGTCCACAGGCTTCCTCACGTGTCTGTGCTTGGGTTACATTCTGTTTCAGACTGAGTACAGGAGACTCTCAGTTAACCAGCACCGATGGGGATTGGTAGATGCTGGATAAATGTACCTGGCACTCTCTCTCAAGTTGCTTGAGTTCTGGTTAACTCTGCTGTAATTTAAATTCTTCACATACAATTATAGAGGGTAGGGACTCTTGCCCTTGGAATATTCTTCAAATACAACTTAAATTTTAGTATTCTTTGTGTGCTGGGAGGTATCATGACCAAAATAAAGTGGCTATGAAATGAAGACCACTATTACTTAAATTCTTTTAAGAAATGGTTAATACATCAGAACACAGTAAGGTTAGTTAAATGTAGTTTAAAAGATGATATTGTTGAGTTGTCCAAGGACCTAGAGATGATACAGAGTAATTTCAAATATAAGCAGCTCCTCTGGGTTCTAGCCTCTGGATGGGGGCTAAGTACATTTTGTGAGGGAAGTTTTCTTAAGTCATAGGAGGATAAAAGGTACTGACTAGCAAGTCACCCCTAACTTCTACCATCTAGAGGACTTGTCAATTTTGGCATTTTTAAGTGACAAATTTTGAGGTGGAAAATTGATTTCAGTTTTAGTAAGATCTTAATAGCAGAGTCTCATTTAAAGTGGAGAACCTTTAACAGAGGAGTAAATCTTTAAAACACATGAATTCAAGTAATTTTAAGTGTTCACAACTTTAAGGAGGGAGAGAAATAACTGCTGTCTGCTTTTAGAACATAGAATTTATGAAAAACTCGATTTAAGTATCTTAACATTAATGCAAAATCAAGATGACGAATTAGACTCACCTGGTACCATTCACCTGACTTTTTTTTCTGTAGATTTACCTGAAAAGTCTAGAAGCTTTTCTAGGACAAGCAACTTTGCCAGAACACAGGATGCTTCCCTTTATCAGTGTGAACCAGCTGGCATCAGTGGACTACCTTGTTCAGGAAAAGGTGCTCTACCTTTCAGAGTTGGATAATGGCGATGTTAGGCTACTAAGTCTCAAAGAATCTGGAAAGCTCTCATGGAAGGAAATCATGTCCGTGGAGGGGACAGTAACTGCCCTTGCTGTGGACTGGTTGAGTGGAAACTTATATTGGATTGACAGTGCAAACCCTCGCATCAGCGTAGCGTCCTCGAAAGGCCAGTATTCCACCGTCTTGTTCAGCGACAACCTTTACCGCCCCGCCTCTGTCGTGCTCCATCCCCCCACTGCAGTCATGTGCTTTGTGGATCTGGGTGCTCAGGATGACGGTAGGCGCGCTCCCAGCATTGAATGTGCCTCCATGGACGGCAGCAGGAGGAAGGTGCTATGGCAGAAATCCCAGATGCCTGTGGGCCTGACTTTTTCAGATTCAGGGACCCGCGTGTACTGGGCCGATACCGGTAAGCCGTGACTACCTCCTCCCTAATGTGAGTCTGCGGGACCTTGGCCAGAGCGAAATCGCCGATATTCTGCTTTCTGGTCTCAGCCATAACTTGAAATAGCTTTTAGGCTTGAATTTACATTTTCTACACCACCTTCCAAACAAATACAACCATTTCCCATCCTGAGTAGCATATATAAGATGTGATAAAAAAAAATATGATGAATGTTTAAATTAAAAAAATATGATAGTAAAAGACACATTGCCATTAATCCCCCTGAAAATACTCCTTGCTTCAAACACACCTTTGCCATTGCTCTTGCTACTTTCTGAAGCAGTTCTGTCCTGAGTGTCTTTAGTTGTGCTGTTGTGACTGCCTCAATGTCCTGAATTGATTCAAAACGTTTACCTTTCATGGTCGTTTTGACTTGGGGGAAGAGCCAGAAGTTGCATGGTGCCAGATCCAGTAAATAAGGTGGATGAGGACCCTCCGTAATGTTTTTATTTGACAGAGATTGCCATACCAGAAGCGATGACCTGAATTGACTCAGGTATGATAAAAATATATGGTGAATATTTAAACTTAAAAAAGTTTATTACAGTAAAAGATACATTGTTTGAAGTGAGGGGGAGTATTTTGAAGGGAATTAATGGCAATGTCTCTTCTACTGTAATACATTGTTTTTATTTAAACAGTCACCCTATCTTTCAATCACACCTCATAACAGCCCATGCGGTCATGCAGTGGCCCATTTGTGAAGGAATAAAATGGAGAACTTAACATATGCATGAACAAATCTTTGTGCATCACCGTTAGAGTAGAATGAATGAGGAATGAGCCTTGAGAGAATGCATGGCAGACGGTGTCCTCCTGGAGGAGAGGCAGGACAAGACATGAAGAGCTCCTGGATAGAGCACAGCTGTTTGGACTAAGTGAAATGAACTGAACCTCTCTTTCTAGGGAGAGGACTCATAGAAAGTATACAACAAGATGGTGCTAGATACAGAGTAGATCGCAGAGGAATTCAGGGCCTTCACCTCTTTACATACGGGCAAGGCACGATGTTCTGGACAACAGTTGACGATGGTAGGTTTTAATTCTACTTGTGATTGTCTTTGTGAGCTGAATTTACTCCTCGGTATCAAAAGTCAATGTGCTGCTACTGCATGGCACTGCACTTCGGCGGTGTCTTTCTTTTGGAACAAGAGCTACACTACTTACCTAATCTAACATGTGTGTCTAACAGGGATTCTGTGGGGGAGCTTTAACCTATTTGCTTACTCTGTATCAATACACTTAGTCTTGTTCTGCCTGAGATTTCTGGCATTATATGAGTTCTGTGCTTTGGAGGATAGTAGAGAGAAAACTGGACCGGAAATTAGAACTAGCTTATGTATCTGCTCTGTCAGTTAGTAGCTAGTAGCTATAACACTTTACCTGTAAAATGAAGATGGAATCTGTCTTTTTCAGTTGACTAAATACACACGGAAATATGAGGTGAATTATAGAGCATTTTATACTTGCAGGGTATTTCTAGTATATTCAAAGAAATTGTCCTAAACCACAGTGCTCTAATATATTAATTCTGGCTAGAGTCTGGGTTTGCTGAAACCGGAAAATGCTGTTTAAAATAAATCTGTCTCTTTCTATTTTCAAATGCCTGTCTTTTGACTGGTTGGACTTGCCACATCAGAATTGCAAAAACAAGCTACCCTCAGGTCTTACCCTAGGATGCTGTTTTATTCAGTATTGGTAAGACTGTGACCATCTATTTTAAGATCCCCTGGTGACTCTTGTTGCAAATAAGCTATTTTCAGAAATGTTCTAGAAAAATGTTTAAAATCAATATCCATCCATTGTATGGGTTGTATGTAAGTATCACATGTCCTAATTTTCTATCCTTAGCTATCTAGATATATATTAGATGAATGTGCTCTGCATAGCTTATTAACATTGATTTTATTTTGGAGAAAGGTAAAGAATGTTTTTTATTTATTTTGAAGTTTCAGGAATGGGATTTTAAAAAAATACATGTCTCTTCTGTACAACTCTTGTTATTCAACTACAGTTTAATGCATACAAGTGACAGTTTTCATATTGAACAGTGTCTTTTGCCCAGGAAGTTGTCTTAAAATACAATTTCACTTTTGTTAATGATTGTTCACTGGCTTTTGTTTCAGCCCAAATCACTAAAGTTTGGTACAGCAAGGCAGAACGTTCAGAAAACCGGTGGTTCCAAGTAGATCAGAAGATTATGGATTTAAAGATTTATAGTAAACTTCGTCAGCAGGGTAAGTAAGCAGGCTTGCAATGATTAGGACAACACTGAAGTCCCCTAAATTTCCCATGAAGGATACTCCATCCTGCAATATCTCCTTGAAGTATCTTTGTGTTTACCATTAAACTATCACTCTGGCAAATTCCTGTAGAGCTGCATTTCTCTCTTGTCTTTTATGCGGTTGTATACCATCTGGTTCTGGTATACTTGCATAACTAGTCCTGTTACATACCCAGGAGACACAGTGGCGGTAAGCATATGGGCTGGGGTTTGGTAGACTTGGGTTCTATTTTCAGTTCTATTATTGTAGATTAATTACAACAGTGGTATAACCAAAATCCCCTCTTAGTTCTAAAGTGGAACTAGTCTTAATTCTACTTATTGTCACTTGTATCTACTTGTGATGTTAACTAATCCTTGAAATATCAACTTGGAAGAGGTGGTGCTCAGATTTTTTTTCTCCACCCTTCTTATAAACACAAATGGAGTGCCTAACTGAATGTTTAGGGAGGAGGGGGATGGGCATAGTTAAAGTAATAATAGAAGAATTATGTTTCTAATGGAGAATAACACCAACAATGTAAGCTCAGATAGTTAACCATACCTACCACTACCATGTATGATGAGTATATTAGTCTTAAGGGAATGCTGCTCCATTGCTTTGGTTTTGAAAGCTAACCTTTATAAACTGGTATTCGTTATGCTCAAACTCCTCAAGTCTTGGCTTTGTGGGGAGAACCTCTTTAGAACTCCTCAGTGTGATAATGGTCACACAAGTATAATCTCTTGTTTAAGTTCTGAGAACCATAGGGTGGTCTCTGTCACCCTAGGTTTTATGTGCATTACATACATTCCTATTCCACAAATCTTAGAATATATCAAAAGGTAAAAACCTCACAAGCAGTTAATGTTTAAAATATAAGCTTTGGAGAATTATAAGAAGCTAAAAATGGCTGACCCAGCAGAATTTTCCCCCCCAACTTCACCCCCACCTCTGGCAACCACCAATCTGTCCTTTGTCATTTTGACTCTTAGAGAGATAATAGAGTCCACAGTCTCTTATGTTTTCATTTAAACCAAGCTTGTCCAACCTGCAGCCTGTGGCCCAGAACGGCTTTGAAGGTGGCCCAACACAAATTTGTAAAATTTCTTAAAACATTGTGAGATTTTTGCTACCATTTTTTCCCAGTTCACCAGCTCCCATGAGTGTTAGTATATTTTATGTGCAGCCCAGGACAGTTCTTCTTGTCCCAGTGTGGCTTGGGGAAGCCAAAATATTGGACACCCCTGATTGAAACTTAAATGGTTGAAGAGAGCTTTATTTCTAGGACCCTTCTAGTTCTGATCCTGGGTGCTTGGTGTGAGAAGAGAACTCATCATGGAGTCTTGGATGAGCTGGAGTTCACCTCAGTTTTTCTTAGGCCAGTGCCTTGCTTGAATTCTACTAGGCTTTCATCACCAATCACTTGGTAGGTCTCTAGTTGACTAAAAGGAATTAAACTGAAGAGCTGACTCCTCTGGGGGAAACATCTGGGTCCTGTAACTCTGATAGTCTAATTGCAGAAAATTTGCAGGAGACCCTTCTGAAAACTAAATCAATGTATTTTTTGGGGGGTGAGGGGATCCACAGGTAGTAACAGCTGCTCAAAAGACAATGGAGGATGTAGCCACATTTGTTTGCCAACCCCTGAAGGACAGACTTGTAAATGTTCCAGCGGGTACTACTTGGCTGACACAAGCAAATGCATTGAAGCTGTCCGATGCTCTGCACCATCGCAGTCCTGTAAGGATGGTCAGAAATGCATTCCCATGGAGCAAGTGTGTGATGGCCGGGCCGACTGTCTGGATGGGTCAGACGAAATGGGCTGTGAGTAACTCCTAACCAGGACCCACTGTTTACTACCATCACTGACTGACTTTTAGTAATATGTAATTCCACCACAATCCTAAAGCCTTTACCCTCTAATTCCAGCTTGTCCAGCCTGTGACCCACGGGCCCCATGTGGCTCAGGGTGGCTTTGAAGGCGGCCCAACAGAAACTCGTGAAATTTCTTAAAATATTATGAAAATTATGCACGGACCTTTTGTTTTTTGTTTTTGCTCATCAGCTATCGTTAGTGTGAGTGTATTTTGTGTGTGGCCTCAGACACATCTTCTTCCAGAGTGGCCCACGGAAGCCAAAAGGTTGGATACCCCTGCATTTGTTACCTTATTATCCCTGTGTACTCTTTAAACTCAACAATAGAAAACTTCTCACCACAGGCAAGTGGAAAGTATCCAGCCACGTAATATGAAAAATAGAGGCATTTATGGCTGGATTTTTTTTTTTTTGGACAGCTCTCATAGATTGTGTGGACTCCTCGTGGAAACCTAATGTTTGATTTTAGCACAGACATTATGATACTGAGCTCCAAAGGGTTACAGTTTGTGTGTTGCCTGAAAGAACACTCATTTAACCTAATTTGATTCAGTCCATTTAAATTGATCATTTGGTAAGCACAGCCCGGGGGAAGGTGGTTAGGCAAATTATTTGACCTGTCCTGGTTCCACATTGAAAATAGCACTTTTTACCTCTTAAAGGTGTTAAGAAATACAAGTGAATGTGTATAAAGCTATCCTATTAGTGCTTCACACTGTCATGTTAGTACCTAAAGGCTAGCTGTAAATGGTTGTCACAGAAATACTGTGCCAAATAGTGCCCTTGTGGACAGGTGTTGTCATGGCCAGTCCCTGAGCAACTATCTCATTCTGCTTGTAACCATCATCCTCTAATTCCATAGCTCCAGCTCCTGTGGTATCCAAGCCCTGTAAGCTATAGAATAGAAGAGGCAATAGACTTGACACCGAAAGTAGTCATGGTGAAGAAAAAAAATTGGGGAAAAAATCTTACAGTGAAGAGTTCTCATTGACTTCTCAATTTAAATTCTCATCTTATTTATGCCTGACTAGCTGCAAGACAAGTTATTATCCCTAATCACTTCATCACAAATAAGAAAGATAATGAATTTTTCCAGAGTTGATTCTGTGATCTTGCAAATGAGGGTGATTTTGTTGAAGACCCTGTGTTGGCAGTGACTTGGGGTGCAGGGTGGGGAGGTGTGTGTGTGTCAAAGAGTGAAAAATTTAGCACCTTCATCACTTGGTTATAAAACTAAACCAGAAACCTAACATACCTTCACTTGCTCTTTCATTTCTGGTGACCTAAACCTAGTAATTGTCTCTGCTCCTTAATAATTATTTAACCCCGACTTTTACACACCATTTTTGGAGGGGATGGCACTGGATGTGTGAAGTTAAACTGGCTTCCTCTGGATATACCTTACCTAGAGGGACCGTAAACTGCCCAGGAGTGGAAATGCTCCTGTGACTACCAGCTTGAGACAGAGGCAAGAAGTATTTTCATTGCTAATACTGCTGTCTTCCCTCCCTGTAGTTTGGTCTGTGGTGTTCACATGAGGACTAACACTTGCACCAACACTTAGGAAGAATACGGTGAAACGCCTTAACCACAAACTGAACTTCTGACTCCTTTTGGTTAGGAGCAGCCTGTTGCCTTCGCCTTGCCTAACGTGTGCCCCTCCTACCACCGCCACCGAGTCTAGTTCAATTTTTGCTACTTGTAGGTCTTACTAAACCTACAGTTTATTTGAACTCAAAAACATTTTAAATAGGAGGGCTGTCTGGGAAGTATCCAGCCATGTAATATGAAAAATAGAGGCATTTATGGCTGGATTTTTTTTTCTGGACAGGACTTGTATTTATAAACTTACATTTAAAAGACCTTTGTAGCCTATACATTTACTACTTAGATCTACCACACTAATCCTTAAAGAATAAAACTGATGGAATCTACCATGGCTAAAACTATGTATACCATCAGCCAAAAGTAGGTTGGTATGATAAATAGACTGGTCCTAAAAACAAACATTTTAAGTGCTTTAAGATACGTTGTTTTTTCATATAAATTAAAAAAAAATTTTTTGTTTTGCCAAAAGTAATATGATTTATAATTTCATAAATTAAACCTTATCTGGTTAAGTCCATTGGAATTCTTGTTCTTCTGAAATGGTTGTTAACTGACAAATATGTATATCTACGCACACTCATACCTAGTGTTTTTGTAGGTACCTATCCAGGTAAAATCCATCCAGTACCGACACCTTTAAAGCCAGAGGCTGGAAGAAAGGTGACTCTAAAAGCTGCCCACCCTCTCCAGGCTACCAAGCCCACCAAGGCTAGATATCTGGGTCCAGAAGGGATGAATTATCCTGTTAGAAAAACATTGATCCCTCCGGTGCTTGCTAGAGAAAGCAAGGCCTCAGAAAGCAAGGAAAGTGGGGACTCTGTTCAACCCAAGGACTTACAGAGGACAGAACATCTGCCCTGTAGCAGTGATTTCTGCAATGGGAGGGGCACCTGTACCATGGAAGGCAAGCTGAGAAAATGCAGCTGTCTGATGGAGCATGGTAGAGAGTTCTGTGAAGAGGCAGTGGGTGGACCTGCCCCTAGCCACGTTGCCCTCAGCTTAACCATTGCCATACCAGTTGTCCTGGTAACTCTGGGAGCATTTGTGTATTTCAGAAGAGAACGTGAATTTAAAAGGTAAGCAGCTATTCATGTCCTTGTAGGAGATGTTTATTACAAAGAAGTTACTTGTAAAAGGTAAGCAGCTATTCATGTCCTTGTAGGAGATGTTTATTACAAAGAAGTTACTTGTGAAATAAGGTGAATGGGGTGGGAAGTATGAATCCACTCTAGAAACTTTTCCTCTGAGGAAAGATGTAAGTGATAAAGCAGCCTCACCTGTTAGATGACCCGGAAAAATAATAGAGACCATCTCTTTGAGTGAGTCCTGGGGCAAACAATATTATTTAAAGGGCAGATAAAATCTGCCTCCACAGCAGTCAAGGGATGAAATGAGGAGATTCCCCACCAATGAGGCAGAGTTAGTGCCAATGATTATTTGGAGGAAAAATTAGGCATGTTAGGTTGCTAGGACTACTATAGCAATTACCACAAATTGGGTGTCTTAAACAACAGAAATTTTTCTCACCGTTCTGGTGGCTACAAGTCTGAAATCAGTGTGTCAGTGGGGTTGGTTTCTTCTGACCTTACAGGTTCATTTCTTCTCAAATTGTAGATACAGACTTCTCCCTGTATCTTCACATGGTCTTCCCTCTGTTCGTGTCTGTGTTCTAACCTCCAGTCCTATAAGGACACCGGTCATGTTGGATTAGAGATCAAACTAATGACCTCATTTTAGCATAATTATCTCTTTAAAGACCCTGTCTCTGAATACAGCCACATTCTGAGGCAGTGGGGAATATGACTTTGACAGAGAAATTTTGAGGGGACACAACTTCACTCATAACAGGAGGTGAAATGAAGAAGCTCAGGAAGGATTTAAAGCAAAACAGTAAGTTTGCTTGAAGAGCAAGAGAGTCATTGGATTGAAGAAACAAACAAGAATAGCAAAATGATGATTTAGGGCAGGAAGCAGTGACAAAATAAGCTGTAGCGTAGGAAGATACAGTAACTGAAGATACTGATTATATAAACTTATTGGGAGTGGACATTAAACAGCCTATATATCAACCTTCACTTTACAGACTGAACAAAAGTCCAGAAGTGATTTGTCTTTGCCCAAAGGAACACTGGTTTATACGAGTAGCTAACTGGTTAATATTAAGACGACTGAGATGCTACCCTTGGGGTTCTGATTGTCACCTCAGGTTTTTCAGTCACATTAACTTGCTTTCCTAACTCATCCATGTTAGCTTAGTGTCCTTGAAGTCAGTACTCAATGACGTCTATTATCTAGTTTCCCTCAATTGAGATGATGTATCATTTTATAAGTTAAGTGAATGCCTAGTAATAAATCAGTTGACTCAGGTATTGTCCATTTAGGCCATTTCCTTTGTTAAATAATTAAAACAGCGCTTAACTCCTAAAAAATAACATTTGATAGGGGACGAGTTGACCCTTTCTAACCAGTCCCCAGTCCCAGTTTCTACCTCAAGGAACAACTCTTTTGACTGTTTGATTTCTAGAAATAGGTCAGCAGCATCAAGAAATGCAACCAGCCATAAAGAAAAGGACCTAGAAGAGAATCTGCTGAATAGTGAGACTTTTGTCAATGAAGCCTATGATGAGCAGGTATGTCTGACAGGCTTTCTGAGGAAAACAGACTGTGAGAGACAGGTAAAGAATGCCCCTTCTGAAAAATCCTAGCTGGGTGAAAGTAGGCAGTGCTAACTAGTGAGTGATGCTATTACGCATACCAAACCAACGTTCAGCAACATTTGTTTTTAGGCTGTTCAGTCTTTAGTTGTTCAAATCAAAGTGAAACATGCATGATATAGTAATCAAGAAATTTAGCTTTTGGTGGACTTCCACAAAGGGGCTCAATCTATTGTGGGGTGGGGTGTACGAAGTTATTAGGGTTAGTTGCTGTTACCCCTAAAATTCACGTTCTCCCTGTGATCTCGGTTAACTTCTGTATAACTCAATCATCTCTGTTTTTGCTTTGTTTTAATGCAATGCGTGTTCTCTAACTTCAAGTCTCTTTTCCTCCAGGAATTGTTAACCTCTTTGCAAACTGACTAACCTGATAAAAGAGGAGCTGAAACATCTCAAAGAGAATTGTTTATACATTGCATTGTGTACTGTTTTAACTTCTGGAGCAGTTTGTGCTAAATGGTAACTTCTTATTAAAATAACTGCTTTTTAGATGGGCGGAGATCACCTGGTTTTGTTAGTAGGTGTTAAAACACTGAAGATTCACAGGCAGGGTCAGATTTCAGTACAGTCCCATATAACTTAGGTTATGGCTTATCCACAGGAGCTTTTTAATCCTGGTTCTGGCCCTGAACTTGTGAGGAGCTCTGGATTTGAATCTTGGTCTTGACACTAACTTGGAATTAGTCAATCTCGCTGAAACTGTTTCCCCATTTTACTAATGGAAATAATCTCTCTTGAATTTTTTTTACCTTTTAGGGTAAAGGTCAAGTTTCTGCAGTGTAGTAAAAGCTCACGTGTTGTTAGTTCTCTACTACTCCCTCTCTCACATACATTTTACTGCAAAATCAGTATTCACATTTTCGGAAACTATAAAAATCAGGGATTTTCTTATGCTCTCATTTGATTCTAAAACTAAATACATGTGAATCTGCTTTCCAAATCTAGAAACTCAGACAAATGATGTGTCTGACTTCTTTGATGGAAAGTGGGTGGATACTGTGGGCAGCAAATACAGAGTTGTAAGCATGGACCAGGATACATCTCAATTAGCTCTTGCTTGCTGAGCAAATACATTGATTCTTAGATCCCAAAGCCCCTTTGACTGCTAATAACTCTGCTTGTTGTGCTGGATCTACTTTATTCACACTTGCCTGAGGAATCAATTGCATTGAATCTGTGGTAGGAGACAAAGCAAGAGTGTGGTATAACATTCGATAGTTGAAATCGTGGGTGAATTGCTTAATCATGAAACTTGTTTCCTCAAGGATAAAAATAGGATTAACAGAACCTACATCAGGCCAACTGGGCATTGAATGAAAATATGAAAACACCTATATGCTTAGCATAGTACCTGAGTCCTATGACAGCAGGAGCCCCAATTATAATAAACGCAACTTGACTTGAACACTTTCCTTGGTTGGATCTTTTCTCAACTATGTATTAGGTTTCTTTCAGAATGAGTTTATATGGGCTTCCAAGCATTAAAAAAGAAGTCCTGGGTTTATTATTGTGAGTATAGTGTTGTGGTTCCCAATCTTTTTTCCACTTGCATACCCCTTTTAAACCTATTTCTGTAAATTGTACCCCTTCTTTTTAAAACAATTGGTTTTAAATGCTGACACTTTTATTCAGTGCCTATCTTAATGTAAAATGGTGGAAATGAAGTCATAAGTTAGGAAAGAAAAATTACACTAAAAGTACAAACCACAGATTTAATTTTACAATATGCATTGCACATTTAAATATTAATAATGATAAAGTATTTAATAAACTTTGATTAATAATATTTGTGTTATCTGAAAAGTCTGTAATAACTGTTACACGTATCGTTAGCCTATTGAAACATTGTTAGTGAGATCATTGAGCTTTCTTTCATGCACTTAGTTTCTTGAAATCAGGCTCAAAAGATGCAAGACACAGTCTTAAATCTGCACTGGCATTAAGCTTGTTGCGGTTACTTATTTTTCATGAAGGTGTAAGAAGAAAAAGCTCTCTCCACTAGTTCAGTATTAGTAAATGGCAGGAGGTATTTGAGTGCCTTCCCACTGAGCTGTTTGTATTCCTCACTGACATCTACCCAGAAGGTAGTAAGATGCTTTCTTTTAAAATCAGAATTTAAAGAATTGTTTGAAAGTTCAATTAACTGCTCTTTTTCATTGATTGATAGTTTAGCTTCTCTGAAGAATTCTTCATTGAAGGGATCTGCAATCCAGTTTTCTTTTCCATGTTGCAGGAAATACTTATATAACAAAAGGACACTTCCAAGTGACTTACAATATTCTCTTTCACATTTTGGGATAGGTGCAAGTCATTATCAGATAAGAAGTTGTGCAGAATTTAAAAAACTCAAGCTGACCTCTTTCAATACAGGCTTTCCAAAAGTCCAGTTTTTAGATCAGTGACTCATTTTTATCAGTTAGTTTGAATGTAGTGATTGAGCTGTTTTGAAGTCCCAAGTTGAGTTTATTTCTAGAAAAAAAATCTGATAAATATGCAAGACTTTGAAACCAGTCGCTCTCCTGAAACTTAGGAGCAAGAGGGAAATGATGGTCTTCAAAAAATACCTGACCTTCATGTCTAAGTTCAAACATCCATGTAAGTACTTTGCCAGGAGATAGCCACCTTGCCTCCATGTACTGTGAATGCTGCTTGTTTCTTCACACAGTGCTTTAAACAATCTGGAGTTTTATGGTTGTGACTTAATAAAATTTACAACTTTCACAGCCTCATAAGGAACATAAGTTCACTAGGAAGAGGCTTGGATGCAAGACTTAGTCTATAAATGCAGCAGTGACTCCATGGTACGTGGGGAGCTACTTCTTTAATTCAGCTGCATAGCCCTATAAAACAAACTGACATAGACTGGCCTCTGTCAGTGCATACAACACAACAATTTGACCTACTAATGTCCTTTTCAATGAAATAACCATCGATTTCATTTAAAATATCTTCGTCTGTGCTACACTCTGTCAATGGGTAACAAAGCAACAGGTTTTCCTCAGTTTCATTTCCCACCAAGTGCCTTGCAATGACAAGCAAAGTAGATAAATCAGCAATATCTACACTTTCATTGACCTGGATGGAAAAGAATTTACTTTTTATAATTCTATCTATTACAGCTTCAACATTGTCAGACATTTCCTGAATTCATTGAGACACTGTATTGCTTGAAAAAGAGATAGTATTGATTTTGTGGACATGTTCTTCCCCAAACATACAAAAAACGGTATCCTTACTACAAGGAGAAATTAAATCTTCAGCTATGGTGTGGTTTTTACTACATTTAGCTATGCGATAAGCAATAGAGTATGAAGACTCAACTGCATATTCATTGGCTTTCTTTCCTGACATCATGTATGAAGTAATAGTTGGATGCTTTTCTAAGGACCAAAAATAATGTATTTCTGTGTTTTTATACATAGGATCTTTAGTTTCTAAATGTCGCATGAATAGAAAGGGTTTCATGCAACCGTTGGCTAATATTTCCCCACACACAACACACAAAGGCTTAGGACAGTCACCAGCCCCTATAAATGAAAACCCATATTTGATACAGTCTTCAGAGCATTTCCTCTTCTTCTGTGTGGTATATGAGGCAGCACCTTTTTACTATCTCCCTTTGTGGGAGAGCTCGTAGCTGCGGACACGTATTGAGAAGTACTTGGTGATGGGTTATAATCCACATGAACTTTTGACCCTGTATTCAAACACTGATCCATAACTGACATGCTTAAAAATCACTGACAATAATGACTGAAACTATGTTAAACATTAAATTAAAAAAAAAAAACTACTTGAATCACGATTAAAGACAACACACTTTTACTCAGTAACTAAACTGATCAAACAGTCTGGCTCTGGATGCATTTATATGTTTGGGGAAGTTCGAGAAATATAGCAAATGGATTGTTCTGAAACTGTGCATAATGATTGGTGGAATTTGGGGGAAAGGTTCATAGCCACACCCTCACCAATCGTCATTCACGAATGTGATCTAATTTGGAAGTGTCTCCATTAACCGTGATTCAGACTTAATATTCATTGTTCCATAACTAATGTTTTTCATTTTTTAAAAATTTACCTGTTTCTTCGCCATTACTGATTATTTTTCCCATACCCCTGAATGGCCCAGCATGTACTCCCGGGGGTACGCATACAACCACTTGGGAACCAATTGTATAGCCCATAAACTGTGCTTTGCAATCAAGTATAAAAATTTCCAAGTGCAGATCAACTTGACTTAAAGAACAAAAGCTGGGATTCAGCCTTTCTTGAGGCAGGGAGACTCAGTAGCAGCATGACATTGCTTCAGGGGCTCAGCTGTATTCAAGACAAACCAGTTCAGCCCCTGAGTACTCTGCACCCCTCACATCCACAGGACAAATCTTAGGTTTGTCTTGTTACCTTCTCCTAAGAGCCATCCTCATTGCTAAGTTTGCCCTTGGCAAGGCTCTGCCGCTGTCTATGCAGAAGTACACACACAAAAATATATGACACAAAAGAATCATACACCAGTGTTGTACAACACCATTACTGCTTTTCTCTGGACACGTGTAAGCAGCTGCCTTCACTTCCGTTAGAACCTAAGCCTCCAGTTGACTTCCAGGGCTTTCGTTCTGGCTAGCTCCCTAGCTCAGCCTACTCCCACGGGCTCTGTGCTGAAATGTTATTCTCAGCCCCACCCTTCTACTCTACAGCATTTCCTGTTTGGGCCCCAGAAATACTGTATTTTGCCACGTAGAATGTGCTCCTGTGTGGAATGGCGCACCCACATTCTTGGCCCAAACTTTCAGGGAAAAAAAAAAACTTTGTTTTTATTTTTTAATTCAAATTTTTATTTTTTATACTTAGGTAATTTTTTGTATTATAAAGGAATTTTAGCATTTATTTTTTAACACAACTCATATATGAAATATGAAACTGAAAGCAACAGAGAAACAAAAACTCATGGACACAGTCACTCGTTTAGTGATGGCCTGAGTGTAAGGAGGGAGAGGTGTAGGGGACAATGGAGGGGGGGTCAAATATATGGTAATGGAAAGAGAACTGACTCTGGGTGGTGAGCACAAAATGCAACACATAGATGATGTATTATAGAATTGTACACCTGGAACCTATGTAATTTTTACTAACCAATGTCTCCCTAATAAATTTAACAATAAGAAACAAAACTGATTATTCTAGGATATTATTTTGCATATGGATATCATTATTGATTTCTAGAGTTACACTTGTAACTCATAAGCCTAAATAAAAGAATTAAAAACATTTATATAGACACAGAATTGGTACTACCACATATAATGCGCATCCTTATTTTTCCCCTCACAAATTTGGGCAAAAAAGTGCGCATTATACATGCCAAAATACGGTACCTTCTACTTCCTTTTCCTGGGAAAAAGGGAGCTGGCTGCAGCCAGATCTCCTGCTATGTCATACATGCACTGCTTATTCATATATTTTCCTATCTTGGTATTATCCTACCTAAATCTAGTTTAATACATTATGCTTTCCCTATTCAAGAATTTACAAAACACACCTGAATGTTCCTTTCACCAGAGAGACTTAATTTTATAAAGGCACATGTAAGATTTTATACTTAACAATTTCTAAACATCCCAAGCCCGTAATTTGGTTTTAATACATCAACTTCATAGCCTTATCTATTTGGAGCAAGGGCATGTCTTCAACTATAAGAGCCTTCCATTGTGATCATCTCTATATAAATAAAGCTTCCCTGGGCCATATTGGATGAAGAATTGTCTTCGGACTCACATAAAATACACTAACACTAACAACAGGTGATGAGCAAAAAAAAAAAAAAAAAAAAAAAAGTCTCATAATGTTTTAAGAAAGTTTACCAATTGGTATTGGGCCGCATTCAAAGCCATCCTAGGCCACAGGTGGCCCACGGGCTGCAGGTTGGACAAGCTTGATATAATGTGTTCATTTCTTACTTAATTTCTGTCCACCTAACAGATGGAGCAGCAAGCTTGTAGCAGACATAAAACTTAAATTTTCTTATAGAAACTCAACTTTTCTTTGTTTAAGAAAAGTTTTACTAATGTGTTAATATTTCAGCAAAGTTATTCCAACAAGTTTCAAAGGCAGACAGACATTATTATTATAGGATATAAAGTAACAAAGGATTTTTATACAATTAAAATATTACATAGACCTGTGGATTTATTAATAACAAACAGATTCATAAAAGACATTAAATCTGAACATTTAAATCCAGTATTAGCACCTACAGTATCTCTGAAAGTAAAATGTTTAACTCTTTCATTCTTCACTAATATATTTTTTAACTCTCTCCCAAATGTGGTGCTCTCAAACTCCATATATAAGTAAAGGGCATAGGAAGCCCTGATACTATGAGTACGAACATACAGCCAAAAGAAGAACTAGAAATACTGACTCGCACTTGAGAGTTTTAGTTGGAAATCACTTACGGTACTTGAACCAATCAGATTTCTATGCATTGAATGCTGTATATGAGGAAAGTCTATGAATCATAAGGTTTGCCAGTAGGGATAGCTAAATACTAGCAGTATTATTCCTATCGGTTTTTTTCTCATAAGTTAGATTTATAACAAAATAATAATTAAAACATTTATTACATTTGCTTATTACATTTTCAGGGACACAGCAGGGACCTTTATGTGTTTGATGGTTTAGCATCCACTTTATTGTGCTTCCTTATTTTTGTAAGGAAAAGCAATATACACCATATCTTCCCAACATTCAAGGTAATAAATACAATAATAACAAAGTTCTCCAAAGAAAAATAACTGGAAATTGCATTAGATACTGCTTGAATTCAGAATTACTGCTATAATAAAACAAATAACATACATTATTTTTCCAATGAGTGTCAGTCTCAGAAACTACAGCAGGAACAGTCTCTGAGATATGAATAGTGGCAAAACTGGTAATTTTCTGAAATCTGGGAGATGCATTAGCAAAACCACAGACACAGCCTACCTTTCACCAAAATCCTAGAGGAAAGCATTTTGTTAAAGTGGGGGAATAAGACTGAACACTGGCTAATTACTACTTTGAAGTCTACAGCTACCTGGGAAGCTGGCCCCAGCAATGAAGAGAACCATTGGTAGTAGTGACAGATAAGAAATAAACTTTGGGGAGTTCCCTGATGGTGTAGTGGCTTAAGGCTTCGGCGCTGGCGCTGTCAGCGCTGCGGCCTGGGTTCGATTCCCAGCCAGGGAGCTACCCACATACCAAAAAGCAAAAACAAACAAAAAACAAAACTTTGCATGGGGCTGAACGACTGCATATTTTATCAAAGGCTTTGAATAAAAAAGGTGAAATACTTCACTGTATTTTCTCAGGAACTAATCAAAAGATTACAAAGTCCTACATAATTTGGCGACACAACGTGGATGCTGAGTGACTAGAGGTCCCTCCAGGTGTGGAATTTTAGAAAGGTAGTCCTTGCAATAAATGGCATGGTGGCTCTGGCAGCAGTTACAAAGGAATGACGCTCAGGAGAAGAGGTAGGGGACATGCTGCGATCGGCCAGTGGATAGGTGAAGGGTCCCAGCTGGAGCTTGGATCTTTAGTTCTATGGTTCATCTTGCACGGCTAGTGCCTCCGTCTTCATAAATGGTAATTTCAATAACTTCAAGTCTTCTGGCAATAGTATCTGTCAGGAGGAGGCCTTGGGGAGCATGTATCTCCTCGTTCTGCTCTTGAATGTATTTGGAGGCGTTCTGCAGAAGCTTCTCTCATGATGAGTTTCCCTGTATAAGAAGATGGTGTGTTAAAGAAGCCCAACAGCCTTCAAGACATGACTGACCCCCAAACTTCTCTGCTTCTGCATAAAGGTTATCTAGAGTTCCAACTATTTCTCCGAACTGCTGCCTATCAATGCGGTGCTCCAGCTCCGCGGGGAACTGGGTCTGGCACTGGCAGCGTGTGCCAGGGCTGCAGTCTCGCTGAGTGAATACCTTCCCGACACGGGTGGCACCGCCTTCGTGGCAAGGACAAGACCGGCCGCACTGCCTCCGCCCTCCAGCTTCTGTCACGCCCGCTGCTAGAAACTCAACTCGTGTGACTTGTTAATAGGTTTCAGTTTTCTCCTGGAAGAGCAAGGAGCTTTGGAAAAGTTAATTGGCTCATGCTTTACACTCAAAGAGCCCTACACAAAATTTGACCTTTTGTTTTTACTGCTAGCAGTTAAGAGTTAAATAAAGTCCTTTGTACTTAGGCTGGAGGGAGTCCAGGACGGTGGGAGGGATGTACGGAGTTCCTACTATTTTAACTGCTTATGAAATTCAGAGATCTTAGAACTAGAACATGGGGTTTGTTGCTATCAGAACAATCACTAATTTCATAGGTAAATCAGCTTCCCCAGCCTTCACTCCTCAAATTTTATGTCTCTCCTCTGGGCCTCATCTAGTTCTTAACCTTGACTCTCAGAATACTAAATTTAGACAGGTCCTGGGATAACACCTAATGTAGTCTTCCCAGTTGTACTACAGATAAGGAAACTGAATTCCGGCAAGGCCAGAGCTTAGGACATTAGGAGGCATATGTCACCCAAGTTCCAGAAAACTTGCGGACTTAGAGTTTCCCTCAGCCTTTCCTGTAAGTGCCTCTCCGGGAGCTGTCACTCACACGGGCCGGAATGCTGTTCGCAGTTGCTCCAGTGGCCAATTCACTTCCACTGTCAGTGCCTCCACCTTGGTTTGGGGCCAGTGGCCTTGGGCCACATATTACTTTCTTTATATGTGACAAGTTGTATATGAGCTGAGGAAACACTTGGGTACAGAAACTACTTTTTGAGGTAACCTTAACTTATTAAATTGCTAATAGGTACCCATTCTAGGATGGCAAAAATTAATAGAAACCATCCATGTCCTTACCTTCAATTTAGAGATAAAATGAGAACATATATATATACATATATAGAGAGCAAGAAAATTACACATTGAACATGTATACATATTCAAATATGGCCCCTCTAAGCTGATGGGGGAAAGGAGTAGTTTAGGATACGACATGTGTGGGAGAGAATATGAGGGTGAAAATTTAGGCATGGCCAAAGCATGAATGGAATTTAAGCTAAGAGTGGCTGGCTGATTCATCAGAAGAGCCTGAGGATTTTAAAGAGATGAATAACAGACCTTCATTTTAGCAAGGTCAGAGTGAAGATGTGTAGGGGTGTGGGGGGTGTGGAGGGGATTCTGGTTATTAGCCTTGTCCCAGCAGTCGCGATGTGATGAGGCTGATGTCCAAATTTCTCTGCTTACTGCATCGTGGAGCTGTTTATACAGTGGCAGAATAGAACATTCCTCACCAGCTCTTGCTATACCAAATTGTTTATATTTGACTCTGAAAACATTCTATAAAAAGATCGAATTTGTTTCAGACTGTATTCCTTCCTAAAGAAGCTATTAGGATGATAAAGGGTAGATGACAGGCTTTCCCCAGCTTCGCTCCCCTGTACCACCCCTTCTTCCTGCCCTCACCACCCTGTTCCAGAGTGAAGTAGAAGCAAAGCATGTCGGAGCCAAGACTGCTGTGCTGACCTGTTTTCACCAATATTTCTAGAGTGGGACCTGGGGTCTTGCTGTTCTCTCTGCCTGGAATGCTCTCCTCTCCCTTCTTTAAGTTCTTTGCTCATTCTTTCCTGACCACCTTTCCTAAAATATCACCCTTTTCTTCTGGCCCTTGACCCTGGTTTATTATCATTCATTTTCCTCTTATATATTTCACAGTAGAGTGAGTTCCACAAAGGCAGGGCCTGGAATTGTTTTGCTTTCCCAGGTGTCTACAAACGTGCTGACCATGTCACAGATGCCCCAAAACGTACTGGGTGAATGATCTAGGCAGTGAAGAGGAGGGTGGTGGCTGAAGCATCTTTGACAGCACTTCCCACAGCCTCTGTAAGGGATGGACAGCATGTGACCTAACAAACTCACCCCTCCTTCAAGAGGGTGTGCATCTAGGTCACAGCCAGGGTGGTGAACAGGTAGAGTGGGAGCTGTGTTAATGCAGTGTCTGCTGTACTTTCACAGATTCCTAATTCCTCCAGGCATAACTTGAGTAATCTGAAAAAGATTTTACCCATTCAATGAGAACACATGCTTTGTGTGTAATTAGGATTATTAAAGATGAGTTGTGATGGCAAAGTATGGGTGTGAAGGGCTTGAGGCAAGGCAGCTTGTACTATTTCACATTAGTGTCTTTCACTGCGGTGTGGTTGCTTGACTAGTTGCTTAACTCTGTGGAGGGAGTGGTCAAAAAATTACAGCGTAGGTCGCACGTATCTGAGAGATACATTCATTACTTGTATGTGCTGAAGTGCAAAAAAATTAAAAAAGATTAAAAATGCAAATATAATGAAATACATGATATTTTGTATTGTTTTGTTACAAACATTTTGCAAAGCCAAGTACTGAAGATTCTGATGAACTAATGTTAAAGACATTTTTTATTGTATTTTTTTGGTAATACCCATATTTCTGTTATTTGGTAAAAAAATGTTTATTCTTTATATATTTTTATATTTTTTCTTTAATTTAAAAATCATGTATTTTATTATATGTAGAGTGTTTTATTTTTTTGCATTTCAGCACATACTAGGAATGAATGTATCTCTCAGATACACACGACTTACACCGTAATTTCTTTTACCACGGCCTCAGTAAGGTTAAGGCTAGGGTCTCACCCACAGCAGGAACCCCTGAGGCTCCAGGCTCCTCCAGCATCTTGAGTCTCAAACCCACCCTGTTTGTGCTGTGGTAGAGGATGACCCTCAGGCCCAAAACAGATCAGGTCTGATGCAGAAGTCTTTTTCTATGCTGTCTTGAATATTTTTTACAGCAAGGAGTTTGGATTTTCTAAATACAGTTTGGGTTTTATTTCTGTTGATAGGACAAAAATTGAGTTCTCTTGGCAACACATTTTCATCACCAGAGGAAGAATTTTGAATATAAGCCAGTGGGGAATAATTGGGGAGGGAAGAAAACTAAATACATACAAAACACTCATTTTGTTTGTTTTTATCGAGGCTTTCCTAGAAAGATTTGAAATTGTGATTCAGAAAAAAATTCAGTAGATTTGGTACTTGCCAGATACCCAATTATCTTTACATTGCCTGCTAGGTCCTAACTTCTTAGGTGCCTAATCCCTGCTCTTTGAGGTGTTTATTGAAAAAAGCAGTGTTGTCTTTTCTTCATGCTGGCTGTGCCCCGAGAGGAAGGCCCCTAACTCAGTGAGTGGGCAAGCTCTCCAAAGTCTGATTATGCAATGCCAGTTAGGACTGAAATTTGAGTGAGGCACAGGCCCAGTGGAAGCCTGGCAGCCCCAAATCGGGGCCAGAAGCCACTTGGCATCTCCTGGGAGATCTTAGGAAATCAGTTTCAGGCCTCTCTCCAGACCCACTAAATTAGAATTTGCATTTGAAAAAGATTCCCAACTGGTAAGCCTGAACTTTGAAGTTTAGTTACAAAAAGAAACGGGGCATTCCAGTACAAAATGGCAAAGGAAGTAAATCTGCGTTACCCTTTCCATGGTTACCTGCCAGTATGTGCTGTTCAGTTACTTCTGTAGCTTCAGTACTCACCGAACTGACCGTTCCTACCTCTGAATTGGCTACCAACAGCAAGTTTTAAAAATGAGACTCAGTCAAGTCAAAGGCGTCTTGAAATCAACTACTTGGAATTAGAGCCGGCTCTGCTAGCGATTTAGTCTTGCTCATGGGACACGCAGCTGCCAACTTGTGACTTTACGCACCACTGTCAGAAGAGGAAAAGATTTCTAGTCTCACCTCAAGTGAAAACTGGTGCTTCTAGTTTTTTCAACAATGGACTTGGCTTTGCACAGAAAACACCATGCACCTGAAAATAAAGCAGGCAGGAATTTAAGTGGGGCCCATTGGCATCTTTTAGTAATCTTATGCTAAGAGGTGCAATGATCTGAGTGTTAAATTTCAGCAACAGAACCTAGGTAGCCAGGAAATTGTTAGTAATGGAGGCTTAAACTCCTGAAGGTTGTACTAGAGACAAAAAGCATTTGTGCGAAACTCTTGTTTTCAAATTTTATTTATAAATGAGAGATATATACACAGGTACGTTAGCCTAATGTGATTAACAGATTCCATTGTGCAGTAAATATTTAGTCTTCTATGTCTAAGGTGAGGTAGTCAAAAACAGTATAGCATCAGTCCGTTCTTTCTGCTTCTGGCTTCTCAAAGAGAAACTCTGGAGTAACCTCAATTTTCACACCAAAGATAAGTGATAAAAGAGATAAATCCTATTTATATATGAAGAACTGTAAATATGAGTTAATCTGGTTATTTCATTCCATAAAAGCCACTAAAGCTGCTGTTATTTTCATGGCTCTACGTTTAAGAGCCTCATTCAAATATATCCAGAAATATATTGGTCTCTTGAGTTTGCATGAAAATGAATTATACAGCAGAGGAAAATTAATAATTATGTTGATGCCAAGTTCATCGGCATTGCATAACATTGCTTCAAGGCATTAAGTCGTTTTTGAGCCTCTATTTGCTGATTTTGACTTTTTGTTGTTACGGTCAACACAATGCAATGTCGGTATCTCCTTCAGCCAGAAGTATGAAAAGCCTGTCACTCTGTAAGAGGACCCTGATCGCTCTGGAGAGGAAAACTAAACTCTATGAAAAGAAAACCAAACCCAACCTGAACTAATAGTCCAAGGAGTCTACCACAGAAAAGGAAGATCGCCCTCCAAACCAGTTAGTGACAGTGACAGGAATGGTGTCCCGAGTTCCCACTCACAGCCAGGTGTTCGTTTCCAGCATCAAGGTAACAGACAAGTTCAAGGATGGACCGTGGTCCAGACAGCCGGGCCAGCGCAGGCTGGCGGGCGCCGTCTACAGGTCGGAGTCGCAGGGCAGGGAGCTGTGGCAGGGCCGGGTGCTGCGCGAGGACGCGCCCTCGGACACGGCCGGCGTCTCCCCGTCGAGCACGTCCATCGGGTTAGTGTAGGACTTGGGTGGCGGCCGCGGCATAGGGAAGCCCACCTTGGGCTTGCTGGTGGTGCCGAGCTCGGCGGGCCGCGGCCGGTGCTGGCCGTCGCTGTAGTATTTGATGGCGGGCGTGAGCGCGGGCTGAGGCCAGTCGACGTACACGGTGCTGATGCTGGGGCGGCGCGAGCTGCCGCGGGACGCCTTGCGACAGCGGTGACAGCACTCCTCACACCAGGGTGCAAAGCTGAGAGCCAGCGAGAAGCCGCCCAGCAGCAGCAGGCAGCTGCCCAGGTAGCCCAGCACCAGACTGTAGCTGACCTCCACGGTGACCGGGCTGGCCGGGGCGGGCAGGACAGCGCGGTCCGCAAGGAAGTGGTTATACCAGGAGACCGGGATGAGGCTGAAGAGGCCCGCGAGGAAGAGAACGAGTCCCGAGAGGCCCGCCAGCGCGAAGTGGGGTTCCTCCTGCCAGCAGCGCACGCCGAGCGACGCCAGCAGTAGCCCTAGGGCTGTGGTGGCCAGCGACGTCACCATGAGACCCCGCGCCACACGCACGGGCTCGGCTGTGAAGTAGCCCTCCGGGTCTGGCTGGCCGCACTCGCGCTCGCGGCTGCTCTGCTCGCGGCACATGTCCCACAGGCCCTGGTAAAGCACTACGTCCACCGGCTCGTTGAGGAAGCCCTTGACCAGCCGCCAGCCGGGCGCCAGCGTGCTGGTCAGGTTGAGCAGCAGCCCGCAGGGCGCGAGCACCATGCCCAGCGTCATGACCACCGGCGTCCGCATCCCGGGGCGCCGCGCCGCGCCCCCGCGGGACGGCGCACCTGCTGCTTTCTCTGCGGACGCCTTCGCCGCCGCCGCGGCCTCGCGATCTCAGGCCCGGGCGCGCCCGAGGAGTCCCGGGCTCCGGCCCCCGAAGTCAGCACGCGCGCCGCCGCGGGCCGGGGACCTGAGCGAGCCGTGCTCTTCCCGGCCGCTCGCGGTCTCTGGCGTCGGGCCGTCCCCACTCCGCGGCTCGCCCTCTGGTTTCCTCCCGGCGGCCCCGCCCGCCTGCCCGCCGTGCCCAATCGAAACCAGCTCGCGGGCGGGTCCGACCGAAACCGCTGGCCGAGGTGCGGGCGCGCAGAAACGGCCGCCGCAGCCCAGCTCGTCCCGGAGGGAGGAGCGAGCAGGAAGCAGTACGGTCCCTCGGGAGGGTCCGGGAAGCGCCACCACCCGGCTCCGCGGCCTGGCGACTCCAGGACAGAGCAAAGGTCGCCCCGCCCCTGGCTCTTCGGGCTGCTCCGCAGGTCGTGGGCGGGGCAGGAAAGAGGCGGCGCGCCGCCCGGACGGCCGCCCCCCGGCGCGGTCGCAGAGCAGCTTCCCTCCTTCTCTGCGGATCTCGTGGCCCAAGTTTTCCTCCCCTCCCTGCGCGTGGGCCCAAGGCTGTAGCCTCTCCCTGTTCCACTCCACAGGGTCCTCGACGGTCCCTCGAAGTTGACTCACCGCCACTCACAGCTGAGTGGGCGGTGCCACTGCTCCTGTGCTGTCTGAGATGCGCTGGGCAGGCGTGCCCCCGAGCCCTCCTGGACGTGAGGCGTGCGCCCGAGCCCGCCTGGACGTGAGGCGTGCCCCCGAGCCCGCCTGGACGTGAGGCGTCACCGGAGACCGCCTGGACGTGGGGCCTGCCCCCGAGCCCGCCCGGACGTGAGACGTCACCGGAGACCGCCTGGAAGTGAGGCGTGCCCCCGAGCCCGCCCGGACGTGAGGCGTGCCCCCGAGCCCGCCCGGACGTGAGGCGTGCCCCGGATCATTGCTCTGGATCATTTTGTTCAATATGATCAATGTGCTTGGTGAGGGCTCCATACTCCAGATGAAGTTTGACTCAAAAGAATCAAAGCGAGTATGTTTCTGGAAGGAGGAATTGCAGAGGATTTTCTTTTCTTTTTCGGTTTTGTGGAAGATTTTGAAGCGAACAAGAAAAAGGTTCCTAGACCGGATGTCCGGTTAGCACACTTTTTCGGTTTATCTATGTAGGATCCTGTGGTCTTTCATTGTTTTTGAGCTATTTTACAACTCTGTACTGCAGAAAACCTGTAGTAGTGCAAACGATTCTCATCCATAAAAATGCAAATGAGTTTGTCAGAATGTAAATGATCATTGGCCCAGTTATGACCAGTTTGGCGTTAATCTGTAATTTCATTTTAGCACCACTGTTATCCTGTATGTTACATCACACTGCTTCCATTATTGAGTGAAATAAAATCTTTGACATGTTCATTTTGTATTGTCATGATTTTACATTTTTTCTAAAAATTATCCTTTAACTATATTTCTCATGTTTCATATTTCCTAAAATGGAAGTGTATTACCTTTATAATTAGTTAAAATCGAAACTTTCTAAAAAGCCAAAGTTAATTAAGCATCTGTTTGAAATAATTTTGAAATGTTTAGGGTGGACAATAGGAATCACTACCGTTTTGGAAAATTTTTTAGTTTTAAAAAAATTGTGGTAAAACAGGCGTAACATATAATTTATCATCTTAACCACCTTTAAGTGGAGGGCTCATCGGCATAAAGCTCACTGTTGTGCTACCATCACCACCATAAAATATCTGCATAACTTTTTCATCTTCCCAAACTGAAACTACCCATTTATTAATAGCTCCCCATTTCTGCCACTACCCTTCATATCCACAAAGCCCTTAGCAACTAACTTTCTATTCTACTTGTGTCTCTGTGTACAAACACGAATGTATTAACATCTCCTGGAATCTGTGCTTTCAATGCTCTGGAAGTGGAATTGCTGGATTATAATGGTAATTTTATTTTTCATTTTTTGAAGAAACAGCCTACTGTTTTCCATAGCAGGTACATGGGTACTAGGATATAAATGAGTGTGTTAGTTTTCATCTATAATCTTGTTAAAAAACAAAATTCACCTGAGGAAATTTGAAGATCTAATTGGCTTTATTAAGTTATTCATGAATTGCGTAGCAACCACCTAGCAACTAGAAGGGTACTCAGTGTAAGGTGTTTATAGGAAGAAGGGTGGGGCAAGGGAGCTATTAGCAAAAGAAAAGAAAGGATTATTTTGGGACTGGGACATCTTTTCTCTGGGGATAGAGAGGAATGTTTATCAGGCAGATAAACATTGTTTCTATGGGGGATGAAATGGGCCCATGTGACAGATTATTTTCCTGGTGCTTGATTCAGAAAATTCCAGACTGGTTTATTAAGATTATGTTGCTGGGAGAGGTTGAAGTAGATCAGGTATTAAATCTAGGTTTGGTATCATGGGCTTTTTGCATGAGTGACTCCATTTGGGGCCTGTGTTTTTTGTTTTAAACAATGAACTACACATAGATAAGGTATAATTAACATACAATGCACTGCACGTATGAAATTTGCTAAGTTTTGACATATCAATATACCATAATCAAGACAATAAACATATTCATTACCCACAAGAGTCTCCTGCCTTGGTTGTCTCTTCTCTCATCTCTCCCTGCCACCCTATACCCAGGCAAGTATTGCTCTGCTTTCTGTCTCTACAGTTAGCTTGTAGTTTCCAGAATTCTGTATACATGGAGTCATACAATAGAGATACTAAATAAGAGAACATCATCAAGCATGTCTCCTGTGGCCTCGAAACCCCTAATTTGTTTGAACATAAGGATCTCCTGGGGTGGTAACCTTGAGAAAATACAGATTTCTACTCAATGGGACTTCCCAGGGATGTGGGATGGGAAATTGTGTGTTTACAAGCCCCCAGGGGATTCTTAGGCTTAGGGAAGTATCGGACGCCAAGCCAGTGTGGCCAAAAAAGGAAATCCCCATCACCTCTGAAGGGACATTTTTGCTTTTAGGGTAGTTTACAGTTTGTCTCTACCTTAGAACCTGAAGGATTGTTGCTTAGAACAGCACGGAAAGTTCATAAAGACTTCATGGGCTTTGAATCCTCCTCCGAATGGCCTTTCCTTCGCATGTAGGTTGCTCAGGAGTGAATGGAGCTCTGGTACTATTTACCTGCGAGGAAGAAGGAATCTCCTATGTGCCCCCTCCCAAATCTCTCAGTCCTCTCTCTCTCCTATTGCTTCTACCTAAGCCCAAACCATCTCATCTTTCTAGTAAGCTGACTCCTAACTGGTTCCCTATACCCAGGGTTTCTCTTGTGCTTTCCCGCACAGGCCCTGAGAGCAGACACTGTCAAATTTAAATCAAATCTTGCACCCGCATTAACCCTTGACAAGACCTTCCACTGTCCAGCCCAGACAGGCACTCCCACCTATCTCCTGCTCTGTTCCCCGCCTACCACCTCCTCACCCCACAGCCGGGGAAAACCGGATCTTCATGTTTCCAGTGTTGTGCTCCCTTTGCTTCCAGGTCCTTGCACATGCTGCGTTCTCTTCCTAGAGTCCTGCCTGCCCCTGCACCAACGCCAGTGCAGCCTTCCGATGTTAACAGACGTACACAGTCGTTTACTTCCATTACTCCCTCTTTCGTAAAGCTTGCCACAATTCCTTATTGCTCCAATTGTCTGGTTTTCCAAAATGTATAAATTCTCTGTGGCAGGTCCATGCTCCTCTCCTGTTTTGCTCTGGAATCCATCTTTGTGCCTGGGCCACGGTAGCCACTTAACAAATCGATTTGGTATCTCTCTGCCCTGAGTCCTCTCATGTAGTATCCACAGATTCTCTGACAGGTGACTGCCTGGCCAAAGTATTCATAGATTGTTACATGCATCTCAGTGAACAAGTTTGTTTATTTGTTTGAATGTTTGCTTTTTTTCAGCATAAAAAAATAATAAGATGTAAATCAGCTCCAGATGTTTGTAACAAAGGGTAAGCCGGTGTGGGTAACTTTCTATGGTAATAAGAGAAGGACATGATTGCTCCAAGTATAGCATCTGATTATGGACCTGGGCTTTGTTCTGAGAACTTCCTAGTTCATTGTAAGGCTGAATGAGAAACAAGGCACCAATCAGTGTGTGGTGAGAATGAATTATTGCTGAGATTAGTACCTGTCTGTGAAAGCTGATCCCGAGGCCCTATAATAGCTCTTTTCTGAAGAGGGCCCCTAGGGTAAAACTAGAATCTGTTTACTGTGCCCCGGGCTTCCAGATGAATAGCGGGCTCCCAGTGACTGGTTCTAAAGGGACGAGGCTATGTCCCTGTTAGCCTGTATAGGCTGGGTTTCAGATACCTCTACAAAATTCCAGTCTTCTGCAATGACTTCATCTTGAAAGCCATGTTACAAACTTTGGGGGGCAAAGACCCACCAGGTCAGTGTGCTGATATGAAAAGCCCTCAGAGTCCCTAATCCAGGTCTTTCTATTTTACTCTCTCTCTCCACAGAGTAAGACCCTAAATACTAACACTAGTTTTCCAATGGCAAATTCAGTTCAGTAGGTTATATAATAAAACTTAAACTATAAAAATTGAACTGTGATCATTCTTTATTTTTAAGTAGCATTAAAACATGCTACTTAATGAAGTGAACTAAGCCCCTTCAACATAATGTTAGCTTTTCTTGTTGGCATAGAGTAGGACAGCTATTTTTCTAGCTTTGTGTGTCAGATACTGTAGAAAATACATGAGTTTTGACATTCAACTTAAAGTAGCTCCCAGTTAGATCAGGATTACATCACTCTAATTTAATTTCTTTATAGATCTTATCACTCATAAATATTTTCTTATTAATTATATATTGGCTTGGATTCTGTTTCTCCCACTGCATTGAGAGTTCCAAATTTTAGAGACCTTGTTTGTGGCTATATTTCAGCACTGGAAATAGTGCCTATCTCATAGTAGGTACTCAATAAATATTTGTTAAATAAATGAAAGAAGTTTTGTAAAATGCTTGCATAGTAACATCGTTTTTAAAAAATTAGAGTAAAATACACACTGCATAAAGTTTACTATCTTAATCATCTTTAAGGGTACAGTTCAGTAGTGCTAAGTGCATGCATTGTTGTGCAACCAATTTCCAGAACTCTTTTCATCTTGCAAAACTGAACCTCTACTCAGTTAAACAACTCCCCATTCTCTTCTCCCTCCAGCCCCTGGCAACCACCACTCTACTGTCTGTCTCTATGAATTTGACTATTCTATGTAACTTATGTAAGTGGAATCATACAATACAGAGGGTGCCCAAAATTCTTATACACATTTTAAGAAAGGAAAAAAACTATTAATGTAATACTCAATATATACCAATCACAAAAGATGAATACAAGTCACGTTTGACTTCTGCAATGACAAGAGGTGTTTGAAGTGGTTGTCATCAGCATCCAGATGTTTCTGATTGCAGCAAACTACTGCTTGAGCAACAGTGACCGAAGTGTCCACTTGTATCTCTGCACATGCTGTTTCAATTTCTGCCCGAAGTACTGCCAGTGGAGCCAGTGTTTTCTAAGGTGCATCACATCCTTTAAGGTCCCCCATAGGGAGAAGTGTAGGGTTGTTAATTCAGGAGAACATGGGGGAAACTCAAACAGTGTTCTCGAATTTCAGATACCACTTCAAAATGGTCTTGCGCTCCTCAAACAACTGTGCTTCCGCCATTTTCTTTGACTGTCCTTTCTGTCACATGGTGATGCTGGCATTCATTTGATTAATGCTACCTTTTGAGCGAATGTCATACTACACATTGCTACCATAATTGAATTCAACTTCAAAAAATAAATACATAGATAACATCGCTTAAAATGTGTATGCATTTTTTGGCACTCTGTATACCCCCCCCCCCCCATATACTGTGTGTGTGTGTGTGTGTGTGTGTGTGTGTGTGTATGGTGTTCAGTAAGAATATGGGACCCGAGGACAAATTGGGCAGTTCAGGCTTATATGCCATCCTGGACTAAGGAGAGGATGTAAGAGTCTGGGTCTTTAAAGGGCAAGCAGGCAGTTCACAGGTAGCTGAGGAGCAAACATGGTAAACAAAATACTTTTACTGCAAGTTCAGTAACAATGGGGCACAGAGGGGAGTCTGTCAAACAAACCTTGCAGGTTCCTCCCTGTCAGTCACACTTAGTTCATATTATGATATTAAGGTAATAGCTCCCTTCTTTTCAGCAGATTTTTTTTTTTAACTGAATCGCTTTAGTCAGGTAAAGGGGAGGGTCAAAGTTTCTTTCTGACTCTTTTGTTTCTTAAAAATAACCAGCTCAAAATAATACCCCAAAAGGCATATTTTGGAGTTGTAAACTCACTTCCCCTCAAGGACAAAAAGTAGACTCTAGGTATAGACCAATTTATAACATGATAAAAGTGGGATTTCAGCTTGTAGAGAAAGGCATGAAAATTAATGGTGTGGTAATTGCTTTGCTTTGGGAAAAGAAACAAGTATTAGTCCCTACATAAAAAGATACTAGGTGGACTGCATAGTTACCTATAAAAAGGAATTCTGAAAGAATCAGAAAGAAGTAGAGGGGGAGATAAACATATAGGATGTGACAAGGCTTTTTAGGCAAAATGTCCAAAATGGCAATTATAGAGAAAAAGTAAGATAGACTGAACTCTATGGAAACTTAACACTTCTTATTTCACTGTGCCTCAAACAAAATTAGAACAAACCTTTTTACTTCTTGTGTCAAAAAGGAAGTTAATATTTCACTTTATCAAGAAAATCAATATGAACACAATATCACAGTGAAAAGGGGGCAAAGAAAATGCATAACCCCAGAAGAAAATAAACATTTAGTAAGTGTATTTAAAGATGATCAATTAAATGACACTTTTATTCACATAAATGCAAACTAAAATGGGGAGGACCTTTTTGTTTGTTTGTTTGTTTCTGTTCTTAAATTGAAAAAGCTTAAAGGGAAAAATGCTACTCAATTTTGACTAGATTTGGAGAAAAAGTCACTATTGTATGCATAAAGTATATTTATTTCAGAGGCGAAGTTGCAATTTGATTTTAAAAGTTTTAAATATGTGCCTTTCATTTCTCAATTAACCTTCTACGTATTCGCTCCAAAAAAATAAACAGAATATGTGGAAAGTTTTAGTTATTAGGGCACCACTGTAGTGCCTTTCATAATAAGCAAATTATAAAATCGTATTGTAGTATGACACTAATTTGTTTTAAAAAATATGTGTATGGAAAAATATTAGGAGATATATCAAAATGTTAGCTGTTCTTAGAGCGATGAAATTTACAGTTGATTTTTATTCTCTTCGAACTTTTATAAATTTTCAAAATTTTCTTTCCCTAGAATTTTTTAAATTTGAAAAACATTACTTTTAAAAGTGTCTAGCCAGTTAAGTTTCTCTATTTCTAGGACTTTAAAATCAAGTCCTATATTCTTATGACACAAATTTTTTCTTCCACAATTATGAATGTGCAGTTTTTTATGGCCATAACTAGGCCTAGTCTTATGGGAAAAGTAGAAGAGGTAAATTCTATTCTGATGTAACATCAAGTCACTCACAGAAATGTATACACTATAAATAATATGCCCATATTCCAGGAAGAAAACTGGGTGGCATTTTTTCTGTTTTCAAGTATTTTTCATGTTTATACATGACACAGAAACACTCATTACACAGCCCCAAGTAGCAAGGGCAGAATTCAATATATGTCAGTCATGAGCCTCAAAATTCATGTTTGGTATTAACTTTGAACTTCAAGAATGTATTTGCAAATAGGCTGCAGACTGGTGGTAAACAGAGTCACAACACATCCATTTTCTTGTTTTTATATTATTTCTTCTTTCTGAAGGTCATTTTTAATAATATAGTGTTCATAATCATGGTTACTGCTATATACTTAGAAATATTAAGAACCATATTTTCTCTTTTTCTTCCTGGAACTTGGAGTATACTTTGCTGTGGTTGTTAGCAAATAAGACAATTCTGTGACCAAATGTTTACAGTGTCATGTATGTGACTTCTAAATATGTGTGAACAATGCATTGAATCTCATAACACAGGCCAAAATTATATACTGTTTGGGGGCTCAAGAAAACTGATACTTTTCCTCCCACCTTATAAGTGCCTCTAGCTGGACTAATCAAATCAACAGACACAGATTAACAGAAGGAAATCAGTTTTAACACCTGTGTACGGGGACTTCACATAGGCATGAAAATTTCCAAGACAGTGAGGCAACACTGGGTAATTAAGACATTTTGGACAAAGGAGAAAAGGAGAGGATAGGGATGTTAGATTTCAGAAGTATCAACAGTTATAGGTAGTTGAGGAAGAGCAGAACACGTGTGACAGGTGAATGCTTGCTAGGCAACTCAGAAACAATGAGAGTGGTGGTGGTGTGTCATCTAGCCCAGAGCCCCCCTATTCGCCATGTTAATTCAATTAGGTTAAGGTAACATCATGCTAAGATTTCCTTCTTGAAGCAGGTTTTTCTAGCTGTATCTCTTAGGCAGGGAAGGGTGCAGGGTTCAATGGTTCTTTTTGTCTTGTTTCTTAATAAACAGTTTAAAATGCAATATCCCAAAAGGCAACTTCAAGATGGCAAAATGTTGGTCTCCTTCAACTGCTGGTCCATAAATTTCAATTAGAAAGTTAGATTAAGGGAGATATTTTAGCTTAAAGATATTGAATAGAGTTATGGGAGCTATAAAGGGAACTATTGCTTCATCTCATAGGATTTAATTATTTTGGACGAAGTAAAAGTTGGTAGGTTTAACAAGCATTGTTTTGATGGCTAGATCCACTGGACTTGGGAATGACAAACGAGTATTAAAAATAGTGTTTTTGCACAATGCAACACATTGATTCACTGTAGAATTGTACAACTGGAACCTATGTAATTTTTGCTAACCAGTGTCACCCCAATAAGTTTAACAATAAAAAGAAATGGTATCTTGGTCCTTATTTTCAGGGCAGTCGCAGGACATGGTCTCCTGCCATTCATTGCTAAGAATTAAAAACAGAATAGAACGGTGCTGGAAAGTCCTTTGTCCTGTTTTACTCTGATCACAGTTATGTTTCACATCAATAGACAAAGATAGGATGAATTTCACTGATACAACTACAATTGAGAAATAGAGGAGTTATACATCACTATTCTAGATAATGATTTCACAAGTACGTCATGTAGCAACATGCAGAAATGCATATTATCCTTTATGGTTGGCATGAGATGTGTTTAGCCTAGAAGCTAAAAAACAATCATCACAAAACAGAAATTTTGAAGCATAAGCTTCAAAAAAAATAGAGAGACTATTTTCTCATCAGTTCAGCATTCTTCTCCACCTCCATCTTGTAGAACCAACTCAAACCAGAACCTGTTAAACTTGCAAAACTTGTCAGTTGTTTGGGAAGTCTGATGCCATCAGTCATCAGGCATTTTATCAGTTTTTCAGTTCACCTGGATCAATAGCAACACACAATGTTAACAACTAAGCAGGCACCCTTCTGTTTCTGACTCTGCTACCCAGCAGAAAGACCTGGACGAGAAATGGGCCCACCTACTGTGGTACGTCCAAATAAACACACATTGGGGCTGGAAGGACCATGAGCACATGGACTTTAACCTTTTTATTTTCCTGATGTTAATTCAGAGGTACAGAGAAGAGAAGTGACTTTCAGACTAGTGGCATGAAGGAAATCAGTGGCCCTTTTGAGATGGACAAGAGACCTGAGTGTAAAACCTCGCTGGGCCACGCAATCTTTGTTTGCCCTTGGCAAGATGAGCTCTCAGAATCTTAGCTTTTTTTCTTCAAATGTACTTGGAGCAGTTAGTTTATACCCAATTGGATTGCTGTTAGGATGAATGAGATAACCTTTATAAAATATGTAATATATAGTAGGCACTTGAATTAGTGTTTTTTATTAATATTAATAAAAATGGATTAATCTAAGTTTGTGTGATACCAAGTTTAAACCTCATTTTACTCTTTCTCTTATGTTCCTGAATTTATAATAAAAATTGGAACCTATAAATCTAAGAGCATAATGAAGAATAGTGTGTTCTTACTGATAATTTGGTAGTGACTTGAACTAAAAGGCAATATTTAGGTTTATCTAGGTGTCTGTAGCTATGGGACGTAAGATAAGAGCTGACACCTGAGGTGGTGGCATTAGAACAAGTGTGTCCAGTAATAAACCAACATGGAGCCTGAAGCAGGAACCAGAACCTGGATCCTTAACTCCTGCTCCATTTGTCTTTAGACCTCAATTGTTCAGTTTGTAAGTCAAATTCAAGTGTTGAAAACCTTGACACTTTTAAAATTGAGGTAGTTTTGCAGAAGGGGTTATATAAAAATCTTAGAAGTTGGTTCTGGCCAATTTTGATATAGAAATCTAAAGCTAATTTTAAAAAATCCTTTTTCAGTCATTGAAAATGAAACAGAGCATTTCTCAAAGTAGGATGTTTTGATATAATTGGACAATTCAAATGTAAAATTTCAAATTGGAATAATACTTCATTAAGGGGATACAAAATATGGTTGGTATAAGGAGGAAGATGAAGAATCACCCCTCCCCCCCCAAAAAAAGAATCTACCTTTGAAAAACCTAGAAGGACAGCCAGTCCATGCGCTGTGCTATTATCAGACTCCAGTCACGTGTCATTTGTGTTTTTGATTTAAACATGTTTTACATTTCTTGGGCAGTCGTTTTTATTGGAATACAATTCATGAACGATGACTGCTGGCTCTGCTTTAAATCACAGATTGAAGTCATTGGAAGGTGTGCACCTTCTGGGACCAAGCTGGCCTTAGATGATTCATCACCTGCAAGACTCCCAAGAGAAGTAAGGACTTAGGATTCAGAAGTCCTGGCTCTGCCAGTCGTTAGCCACATCACCTGTGAAAAGTTACTTATTGCAGAGGCAATAAAACTTAACCTTGTGGAGGCAAAGTGCTTACTTATCTCTAAATGGCTGGGAGAGGAAGAAATGTCTTGAGCGAAACCTATAAAGTGTATGAATTTTGAACTGCGTGATAAGGCAGGTAAAGGCAAGCGAGGACATTGGTAAGAAGTGACATACTAGTGACATATTTGGCTAGTTTAAAATCCATTTGTAAAGAGACCTTAGAGTATGTAAGCAATGTGTTTTACATTTACATATAATTAAATTGACTTATGACCAATCCTCACTCATGTAAGTAGTATGATTTCTATTTTAAAGCCTGAAAGTATTGAATCAGAAGGGCTTTGTTGTATAAAAGTTATGTCAAAATTTCATGGCTTAAAACAACAATATTATTATTCTTATTCTTATTGATTCTGCAGCTTGGCTGGGCGATACTTCCACTGGTCTTGCCTGGGTTAGTCACGTGGCTGTTGTCTCTTGGTGCTGGGACTGGGGCTGGACTCTGTTGGACTGTGGGAAGCTGACCACAACAAACCTTTCCTTTCCTTAGGCTCTCTCGTCCTCCAGGAGGCCGCCTGAGGCCCTCAGGCGCAGATTTGGGTTCTAACAGCAAGCACTCCGGCTCACAATGGCTAAGTCACCTGGCCAAGCCCAGAATGAGTGTGGGAAGGGATTATCCAGGGTACGGATAAGGGGACATGGGAACGAATCGGGGGCCATTATGGCAACTACCAACGTATGTTCAACTGTCTTAGAACAAGAATATCAAAATATCTCAGGAGTATTTACAAATACAAATTTACTCCTAAAAGTAGAATCCATCTAGATCAGTGCTGTCCAATTGAGATGCATGTAATTATGTATGTATGTACATATTATATATGTAAAAGTAATTTAAAATGTTCTAGTAGCCACATTAAAAAGAAACAAAGGAAATTAATTTTAATACTATATTTAACCCATCAGATCCAAAATAGTATTATTTCAACATGTACTCAATATGAAAATTATTAATGAGAAATTTTACATTTTTTTGTACTAACCCTTCAAAGTCTCATGCGAGGGCTGTCTGGAAAAAATCCGGCCATAAATGCCTCTATTGTTCATAGCACATGGCTGGGTACTTTCCGGACAGCCATCTATGTATTTTACACTGACGTCAGACACATCTCACTTCAGACTTGCCCGTTCCAAGTGCACAACAGCTTTGTGTGGCTAGTCGCCACCGTGTTGGGCCGCTCAGATGTGGGTGTTACCAGACCAGCGGGGCAGGAGGGACACGTGAGACTGAAAGGTTGAGATGAAAGGACAGTCTGTAGGTGAGCACTCATCCCCCTCCCCCAGCCATGCCCGCCCCGCTCCCCTGCCACACCGCAGAGATGTGGGGGGGAGGCCGTTGGGGAGGAAGGGTTTGTATAAGAAATAAAATGAATGCTTAATAGAACCCATCATCATAATAAATCAAAAGTAAACAATAATTATACTAAAAGATTATTTTTGTTCACATGCCACATGAATTACTAATTAAAACAAAGAAACAACAAACCCTTTGGGAAATAAAGGAGAAGTGTTTTCTCAGTGGTAAAGTATATCTATTTAAATCAGCAGCCGTGATTATAAATGGTGAAATCGCAGAAACACTCCCAATAGGTTTAGGGCTATTTTTTCAACATTGAGTTGGGAGTGCTAACCAATGAAATTTAGTGAGAACCTAAATTTAAGAGTAGAAATATTGGAAGGAAGAAGCAAAATAGAAAAACAATTAACATCTCATGCACAATGACAACAAATTAACTTCCTAGGATGTCTATGACATTGTGGTGGATTAAAAGTGACTGCAAATTCTTTGCCACGTGGCCCATCTAGAGATTAAATTCCGTTCTGTGTGACTAGGTTCGGTCACATGATTTGCCTTGGCCAATGGGATACCAGCACGCATGATATAAGCAGAGACTTGATAAGTGCTTCTGCAAGGGAGCCTGAACAGGTTGGAAAGCCAGTGCAGTGACGGAGAGGAAGCTTGGAGGAGAAGCAAAGCACCCCACGGATAGCTAGCATTGAGGCGCCTGCCACATGAATGAGTCAGTCACCAGAACCTCCATCTCGGCCAGCTGAATGTAATTGCAGGACTGAGCCCAGACGAGACCAGCAGAAAAGCCATCAATCGAACTGTGGAGAAATAATCAAAGTAAATCATTTATTCTTGGGGTGGCTTGTTATGCAGTGATAATGAACTGAGACAGATAGTCTGTCGTAACATCCCAGTGTAGGAATTACTTTAGAAATTGTTTAATTGCATTTCCTTATGAGGAAGGGATACTGGAAACCAGGTTGAGGAAGGTTAAATGAGGAGTGACATCAGCAGGCCTGTGTCCAGAAATGTAGTTTCCAGCCATGCATCGATTTGGCCGTTCTTCCACCAAGCAGTCGTTGAATGCTCACTGAGCCTGGTGCTGATGACAGGAGGTGAAACTGGCTCAGTTTACAGGGAGAGCCTATCACAGGATAATAAGCAAACAGTCATGATGCCGAGCAATAAACACTATAAGAAAGGGATGTACAGAGTGCGGTTTCCGGGGACAGAGGGTCAGGGTGGGAGTGTCGCAGAAGTGACATTTGTACTGGGTCGTAAAAGATTAGTGAGATATTGCGAGCCAGAGAAGGTTGGGCAAGGGCATTACAGGAAGAGACAGGGAGCGAAGGCCCAGAAATATCTCAGTGCAACCTGGTCTGGGCAAAGGTGGGCACTCTCCAGCCTGGTGATGGGAGGACTCGACCTGGTCTGACTTCGGCCTTTGGTGGTCCTACTTCTGGGAATCCATTCTGGGTTGCTTTTCCCCGGAGGATCCCGACTACCGCTAACTCTTCATCCTTTTTGCAAGAAGTTTCAGCTAGGGTCTGTGAAGTTAAAAGGACACCTCTTGTAATATTTTGCCAGAGGGCTCCAAGTTTATACTTTGTCTCCTTTCTGTAGTCTCTCTTTAATAAGATGTAAGGGTCACTGCTGATCAATTTTATGCTAAGGGACAGGTGAATATCACCTCCACGTGATTTTTGGAAATAATCTGCACAATTCGTAATGAACTGATTTATTTCCTCTCCGGCAGAAGATGGAAGAGGAGAACTCTACTAATTCATACCGAGTCTGCTTCACCACATTCCCGTGTCCTCAAAACACACCCATTAACTTCCTGGTGGTGTATCTAAGTATCATTTATTGGAACGACCCAAAGTCAAGTGTTCCTCATTGTTTACCTGTGTAACTAGGGAAATAGTCAGGAGTTCCTCATTGTCTACAAAGGTAAGTAGGGAAATGTGTTTTCTGGGAGTTTTAAAATTCCAGTTCATAGTATAAGCTAATCTGATCCTTGTAGATAAATAGCAAAAAAAAAAAAAAAAAAAAAAAAAAAAAAAAAAAAAAAAAAAAAAAAAAAAAAAAAAAAAAAAAAAAAAAAAAAAAAAAGTATCAAGCATTGTTTTTCTTTTTAATAGCACACAGCCCCGTTCAGAGGTTGTACTGTGGACAACATTAAGGAAATCAGGCTCTTTTTCCAACACCTGCCACATTACCCGCTCCTGGCGAATGGGCCGCTGTGTTCCGGGTGCCTCCTGCGTGTCAGGCCCGATGCAAGGACATTTAGCTTACACCCGCTCATCCTTTTGCAACAGGATGTTCAGTCGGACTCTAACAGGGTTCTCCGGGTATTTGGCAGAGCTTTCAAAGCTTCAGGGCAACAGGTGCCAGGCTATCTGCGCAGAACCAGTTCTGCCACCATCACCCATCACCCGTCTCCAGGCAACACAAGAGAAAGTGAAAAAAAACAACAACCGTGCAGCGGGCGGGCCGGGCGGAGAGCTCCCGCCAGAGGGAGCCGCGCGCTGTGCGGTCCGCGCCGCCCCGGAAGCCTCTCTGCGGGCACGAGGGGCGCCAACGCTCTTCCTTCTCAACGCGGCGCCGCGGTGCCTTCCTGCAGAACCGTTCTTCCCGCCCTGGGAGGGGTTTCTGAGTCCACTGCTTCTCCCGGCGCCTTCAGACCCTCGTGTTAACGCTCGGCTGTACGGACGGACGGCGTCGCTCCTGCTTGGCGTCCCCCGCCTCGGATCGGGCAGCCCGCCGGCCGGCTCGGCCAGGGCAGCGTGCTCCCCGGGCCCGCCCCTTGCTGCTCTGCTCTTCCTCCCTATTCACCGTGCTCCTTTGGGATTCGGGGGAGGCAGGGAGAGGCGCGGAGGGGTTGAAAAGGTTGAATCTGACTGTGACAGTGATCATCTGCCCCCTGAAGTGTGGCAGATGGCCAAATACTGACTCACGATCTCCTGGGGCCCTTTTGCAGGGACCTTGGAGTTCTCGCTGTGCACAACCAGTTAGAGTTCGCAGCGTGGCCCCTCTGACGTCCTGGGGCTCAGGATTGCTGCCATGCCCCCCTTCCCCAGGTGGTGGTTTCTTTCTGTCTCTCAACATAGATCACATCTGGTTCCCTCCATGGGGTATCCCTCTGGCCTGTGGGAACCATCACCCCCGATGCCTCGGAGCAGTGCTGTTGGCTTCTGCTGCAGTGCCCCTTGCCCGCAGCCCTCTGCCTGCACAGAAGCCCAGCCCCAGCCGCCAGCTTTTAGACCTGTAAAACCCCAGTTCACAGGTTCTCTCTGTGCTTCAGGCTCTCCAGTATTTGCTGGAGACTCCTAAATCGTATCCCATCATCGGGATGGACCCCAGTTTATTTATCCATTCACCCACTGAAGAATACCTTCATTGCTTCCAAGTTTGGATAGTTAATGACTAGAACTGCTATAAACATCCATATGCAGGTTTTTGTGCGGACATAAGTTTTCGACTCCATTGGATAAATACCAGGGAGTGCGAGTCCCTGAATGTATGGAAGGAGTACGTTGGGTTTCGTGAGAAACCACCAACCTGTCTTCCGAAGTGGCTGTAGCATTTTGTGTTCTCGTCGGCCATGAAGGAGAGTCCTGCAGCCCCACATCCTCTCCAGCACCCCGTATTAGTGCTCCAGGTCTCGGCCATCATGCCAGGTGTGTGGTGGTATGTCCCTGCTGTGTTACATCTTCCATATGTTGGGGGAGGAAGAGGGTGATAGGGCAACAGGGCAAGGTTTGGGGATAACTCTCTGCAGGTCTTGCAGAAATGGCCAACAACCTGATTGAGACTAGAAGGATGCTAGACATCTGTCGTTCTCAGCTTTGGGGCCTTGGTCCAAACTCTCATTACACTTCGCCTGTGGATTAGGCGTTGTTTTTTCCTTTTCTTTCCTTTTCTTTCTTTCTTCCTTTTTTTACAAATTATGAAACTGAGACTCAGAAAGGTAGCGTGAGTTGCCCAAGCGTGTATGACTAAGACATGATGAACTGACATTCTGCTGAACATTAGTCCCCAGACCCCTGTGAGTAATTACAAAGCGTGTGGGGGTGGGGGTGGGGGGGACCATGACTTGAATCTGTCATTGAACACTTACATTGCTGTATTGGAAAACCATGTTCAAAACGACAGCTTTTTAAGCACATCAGTTCTCTTCCATGATTCAGGGTTTAGTTGAAGTTTTACTTCTTATAAAAACCTAGGCCATACGGACTCTCGGTGAATCCTTTTTGGTTCCCAGAGTTTGGAATAGAAGGCCAGGATACCCCATACTACCAAAAGTTCATTTCCCCTGGTGAATAAGGACATTGAAGAACGTGTGAAATGTGTATATTAGTAGTAACATCTCCCTGGACTAAGGAATACAGGATTTTGTGAAGCCAGTGTATGGTATTTCTCTCCCATTCAGTTCCTGCATTGCTCTTGTATCATGCTGGGATTTGGGGGTTTGTTTATTCCTCAGTTAACACTTAGCACTACTTTCCTTGGGCTGCTGTATCAAAGTAACAGACTGGGTGGCCGAAAACAGCAGAATCCTACTCTCTTACTGTTCTGGAGGCCAAAAGGCTGAAATCAGGGTGTTGGCAGGGCTGTGCTTTCTCTGAGCCTGGAAAAGGATCCTTCCTTGCCCCGTCTGGTTTCTAGTAGCCCCAGATGTTCCTCAGCTGTGGCAGCATAACCCCAATTTCTGCCTCCGTCCTCATATAAAATTCTCCCTGTGTGTCTGGGTCCAATTTCTCTCATAAGGACATCGGACATATTGGATTAAGAGGCCATGCCACCCCAATATAACTTTATCTTAACTCAGCTAATTACATCTGCAAGAATCCTATTTCTAGATAAGGTCACATTCAGAGAATACGGGGAATTAAGGGAATTAAGACTCCCACGTACCTTTTTAGGGGACACAATTCAATCCATGACAACATTCAGTTGTATTTCCAGTCCACATGGTAGCAGAAGCCTTAGACAGGGCACCTTGTAAAGAAAGCTGAGGTTTGTGTCCTTTCATGGTGGGAGGTGGCACCCATTCTAGGACTCAGCAGCCAGCATGCTCGGGTCCCTCTGGTAGGACACGAGGGACCTCATCCATCACTAGCCCTGAGTTATTTTAGGAATCCCTCTGAGAACCTTTACTTAAGCTGAAAGAAACAGATTTCGGGATGGACCAGAGAGGGAATAGGGGTGTGAGGGAGTTGCCTCTGGTGCCAAAATGTCATTGGGTATGTCAGGAACACGGTGCCAGCCACCCGGACTGTCTTCCCTGCTCACTGCTGCGTACAGAGCTAGCAACGTGGGTGTTGGTCCCAACCGATCTTCCAGGGCAAGTTGTGTAAAGCCCCTCCTGGAGGCCACACTGTTGGGTGGTACTGAGATGCATGCTAGCAGGTTGTACAGAGCACCAGACCCAGGGACCCACCCGAGGCCAGTGACTGAGAGAGGCCTGAGTAGGGTGGTGACCGTCACCGGAATCCCAGCCCTGAGAGTGACTGATGAAGTTGACTGTCTAAAACGAAAATTCTTTCCTATAGACATAGTTATATATCGTGCATTCATATATATTATGTTCTATATATTTATGTGAAATTGCAAACAAGTGAAAATGTGCCAAATAAACCTAGAGTTTTGCATAGAAATTTAGGACTACGATCTTCTCAGTGTGTCCCAGTAGGTCACTGGTTATGCTACTGCAGCCTCTGCGGAGCTCCTCACAGCAGTCCCTCACATGGCCGCACAAGCACTGGGAAGAGCCTGTCTTCCCACTGCAGCTAACACCACGCCTGGAAGAGAGTGGATACACACACCCACATATATATGCATAGCTATGAGGGGGACCCAAAAGACCCCGGAATGTCTTTATAAACAATGGTGGATTTGTTCTTAGATGTTTGAACTTCAGTCACCTTCACAGTACTCTCTTTTGGATGCAATGCACCTACGCTTTTCCCACTGCTCAAAAGAGTTTTTGAACTCATCGATTTTGATGTCTTTTCATGCTTCTGCCATTTTCTGTTTTACCTCTTCCACATCGGCAAAAGCACATTTCCCTTTGAGGACTTTTTTAATCTAGGGAAACAAAAAAAAGTCACCCAGGGTGAGATCCAGTAAATAGGGAAGATGGGACATGGGGGTTACACTATTTTTGGTCAAAAACCACTGAACACTTAGGCTGTGTGGGCAGGTGCATGTCATGCTGCACGTTGTTCGTGTAAATCACCCGTCATGAAATGGGCAAACACGTTGAAAGAATCTTCAAAAACATTTCACTGAAGCCAAATGCAGCCTCTTACAACAATGCCAGCTGGTGCACGGATGTAGATGGGTTTCTAAAACACCCACTTAGCCACAGAAACCTGCATTATAAGAGATCTGCCCTCCAGAAGATAATTCTCTTATTTTTGGGTCCACCCTTGTATACCCATCTGCACATACATATATCCATCACAGCTGACTAAATGATTGAGTTTATATTTTTTAAGGGAAATCTGCCATGGTTAAAGACAGAATTTAATTTTGCAAGCCTTGATAGGCTAAGACATCTCAAACATGACCAAGATTACTAATTTTAAGAGTTAGGGCAGCAGTGCAACAAGGAACTTTTGGTGACTTAAAAACTTGTGTTATTGCCCACGAACATTTGAGAGGTAGAGCTAGAAAGAGAATTGAGGTTGGATCAAATTCAGGCTTAATCAACACAAACACTGACTTGTGATTAAAATGTGACAACAACCTTTCCGTATTTAATGACAGATTCTAAGTCAATAAACAATGCATGGTAAAAATAAGGCCATGTATGCGACTTGGCATTCCACCGGGTCATTGTGTTGAGCAGGAAAACAAAAACACTTAATCTTTCATTTTCAGATTTCAAAAGGAGGTGTCAGAGCCTAGAGGAAATAATTCGGGTCTTATGTAATATCAACATCAGTTGCTTGTTAATTTTTAAAAATTTTGTTGTGTGGGAGATTAACTTTTCAGTTTTCTCACGCATAAAGTGAGGACAATAGTGTCTGTAGCACCGCACAGTGAGAACTGAGATAGCAGAACGCATGGTGCCTTTTTTAAAATGTCCTCTGATTCCCACACCCCCTTTCAGATCTGCCTCAGAACGCAACTTCCTATCAAAATAAACCTCAAAAGAGCTGACCTCATGTCTGCGTTCTCACCCACTCTTTTTCCTTCACCCCACTCCGAGCAGTTCTCTGTCCAGAGCGGTCCACGGAAATGGCTCCCTTCAAGTTCATCAATGACTTCCATCTGCTAGCGCATAACCAATTCTCTGTCCTCGGAGCAGCCTTTGCACAGCTGAGCAGCCTGTCCTAGAAATGTACTTTTTCTCCAGGCTACTAGGACGTTACAGTTGCTGGAATGTCTCCACCTGCACACTTCTATTTTCTCATGTCTTTAGTTCATTTCTCTTTGGTGTATTTCTAGGTGCAGGAGCGCTCCCAGACTGTTTTGAGACAACCTTCACCTCCGTCTCGCCTCCCTGTTTAGGCCCTCAGGTCATCTCATGCATATGCCAAAGACTCTTAAGAGTCTTTTTATCTCTTTATCTTGCATCTTAGCTCCAGAATGACACACAGAGTTGTCCAGCTTGAAATTCTAATGGGTATCTCAGACTTACCACAAACCAAAGTGAACTCTTTACCCACTGAGTCTCCCCCAGTCTCTATCCCACCGCACTACGGGACTAGAGTTCTTTCTCTGTGGGTCTACTTTCCATTTAGTCATTCATGGGAAACACTAGAACTCATCCTGACTTCAATCTTTTCTTCTCTACATTCAATCTATCAACAGATTCAATGAGGGGTGTTTCAAAATTTATCAGGGTTGAGATGACACATTTTGGCACGTTGAATTTTGATACCTTGGTTTGCCAGTTTTAGGCCCGAGAAGGAGACGGACTCAGGGAGGACAAGAAATGGTGTGAGAGGTCTGAGCTCTCAGAGTGAGGTTGTGTTGAAGTTAGAGGAAGTTATGAATAAAAGAATGGCTGATGTGGCCGGAATACGAATGGAATGGATGTTTATGGGCTCCCTACTAGGCTGTTCAGTGATCTCAACAAATTTAAAGTTTGTGAAATGCTGCAAAATACTGGGAAATAACCCAAGGCCAGGCTGACGGAACTACTATATACTTCAGCTAGTTGTTTGGCTCCACCTAGTGGCATGAAGTGGTACTTCATTCTTTTAAAAGCTCAGATTTCCTCATTGTCTTTTGACCCAACTGTTACCGGTAAATCGCATGCGTTTTGTTTTGTTTTGTTTGTTTTGTTTGGTGTGTGTGTGTGTCTTTCTGTGTGTCTATTATTAATAGACATACCCAGTATCAATGAGGATAACTCTAGAATCTGTCCTATAGGAGGGCTACAGGAAAGCAGAGGCAAGAAGTTGCAATAATTCACTCAGAATTACTCAGTGAGTTTCATTACTTGCATTGCTAGAAATTAATCACCTATTACTGCCTGGAACACAGACTGTCTGAGGCCTCTAGTCAGACTACCCCACGGGCCAATAGAGTGTTTAGGCAGCACGACTGGGAGTCCTGTGGCTCTGACCACCTTCTCTGAGACCTGGGCATGGCTCAGATCTCCTGGTGTCTTTTCTCATCTTGCTACTGTCCTGGTCATTGTCTCACTCAGCGAAGTTCACCTTGGCCCCTCGGGGGCCTGCGGCTCTGCACAGCACCACAATGGCCTTTTTATGAAAATGTTTCTCAGTGATATCCTGCCATTGGTCAGCAGGTGTCAGCAAATCTCAGGGAGTCAACCACACTGTACCGAGATGTGGTCTTTTGTCACAAAATTGGGTGTGGGGAAAGAGGAATGAAGAAAATGAATGGTGATTTAAGAACAGTGCCTCCATCAGAGTTTGGTAGGGCTTTCTGAAAAGGGGCAGAGTGTCGGTCTTGAGAAATTCCTCAAGATTGGGATCTAAATGTCAGGTTAAGTCTTTCAGCTCTGTCACTTTGGGTACTTAAGTGACTTAAGCTCGCCGAGCCACTGCTTATTCATCTGTGAAAAACACAAGGACAAAACCCTGCCTACCTTTCAGGATAAAGTGCAATACCATGTGCTGGTTTTCTTTTAAAGTTAGCTGTGGTGCATGCTAGGAGTACAGTCGTCTCCCATTATCCACGGTTTCCGTTACCTGGTTAACTATGGTCAGAAAGTATTAAATAGGAACTTCTAGGAATAAACAACCAATAAGTTCTAAATTACGCCCCGTTCTGAGTAGCGTGATGAAATCTCATGGATCTGGCTCCATGCCATCCCTTTGTCGTGATTCATCCCTTTATCCCTCGCCTCTCCACCTGTCAGTCACTTAGCAGCTCTCTCTGTGATTAGCATGACTGCCACTGAATGGCAGTGCTTGTGTCTGTCACCCTTATTTTACTTGGTAATGGTCCCCAAGCACAGGTATTGGTGCTGGTAATTGAGGTATGCCGGAGAGGAGCCCTCAAGTGCTTCCTGTCAGTGAAAAGATAAGTATAGTACAATACGGTCTTTTGAGAGAGAGAGACTCCCATTCACGTAAGCTTTATTACAGTTGGTTGTTACAATAGTTCTATTTTATTAGTGGTTATTGTCATTAATCTCTTACTGTGGCTAATTTATAAATTAAACTTTATCGTAGGTGTGTAGATAGAACAAAACAGTAGTTGGTACTATCTGCAGTTTTGGACACCCACTGGGGACCTTGAAATGTATTCCCTGTGGATAAGATGGGACACCTGTATTAGTAAAAGGTATTTGGTAAGAGATATTATTGGCCGTCAGCCCCAGCACAGAGAACCTCAAACAAGGTCACGGGGTGAGAGCTGCCCTGACTCAGAGCTTCTGCTTCAGCTGACACCAGCCCAAATTTGTATTGAAAACTTGATTTATAGCCTCTGCACAGATGAAATTGGGAATTTGGGAGTAAGAGAAGGGGCTTAGAGGGGACGCTTTTTGGTTTGCGGGAAGGTACCTGGTGCCTGCAAGAACAGGGGCATTTAGAACATCCAGGGACATTCACTTTGCTGCAGCTGTTAACACATGAGAGGCAGCTCATCCCTCAGACACCTTATGTCTCAGGTGACGGAAGCAGGAGAACTGAGGAGAGATTTATTCCTTCCAGTTTGCGTCTTGCCCAGGGTCAGGGAGTTCTTGTGAAGGTATTTGGTTCTATTGGAGTCTGAGTCACTTCTGATGGGCTTTTTTTTTTTTTTTTTTTTGCAAGTATCTCTGTGGTTCAGGGTAACTTAGCTTCACTTTATGTCCTTTAACGCAATGCCCTCAAACTTGAATGTAGGATGGGGCACCAAACAAGCAAACAAACCTGGAATCATGTTCTGGAGGGCGGGCCCCTTGTAGCACAGGCTTCCCCTGCTAGGTGGGTGTTCTAGGAGCCCCTCTGCCTCAGTGCACCTGCTGGCGTTGTTGTGAGAGGCTGGGTTTGGCTTCAGTAAATTTTTGTTTTTTTGGAGACACTTCTATTGTGTTTGCCCATTTCATGGCAGGTGACTGACACAACGTGCAGCACGACAACGCACCTGCCCACACTGCGCTGAGTGTTCAGCAGTTTTTCCCCCAAAATGGCATGAACCCCGAGCCCAACCCACCCTATGCTCTGGATCACACTCCAGTGACTCCTTTTTTGTTGTTTCCCAGGATGAACAAAGTCCCCAAAGGGAAACATCTTGCTGACGTGGAAGAGGTGAAACAAAAAGCAGCAGAAGCTCTAAAAGGCATTTAAATCAACGAGTTCAAAACCTGCTTTGAGCCAGGGAAAAAGCATCTCGATGGGTGTATTACATCAAATGGAGAGCACTTGGAGGGTGACTGAAGTTTAAACATGTGAGAATAAATATACAATTTTTTAAATAAATAAATTGTTTTTTTGGGGGGCGGGGGTTCCCCCTCATATGCAGAGCAACCTGCGAATTTTGCTGAAGTACAGATCCTTATTCAGTGGGTTTCAGGGAGAGTCTGTGATTTGCATTTGTAACAGTTTCCGAGGGGATGCCACGGGGCTGTGGGCCACACTTGGAAGTAGAAGGCACTTGGTTTGTTTTGCAAGAGAAATGGAGTTGCAGTCATTTCTCCTTCAATGAATGGGCACCTCACAGGCAGCAGACGCCTCCTCGCCTTTCTGAACACACTGGAAGTTTTCTTTCAATACTGAATCATGGCATAATCTTTCTGAAGGCATTTTCCACGGCAATTAAACCGGCGCATGTAGTACCAGCCCTGCACATAATCCCGTGCAAGTGGTGACAACAGCGGCAGCTGTGAACCAATTTGCACATGCAGGCAATGACAAGTAGGTCGCGTTGATACTGGAAGACGATTGTAAGGTCCTTTGGATGACAAGACGTATTCCAATTCCAGAGAGTTCATAGATGTTAAAATGTGAAAAAAAAAAAAAAAAGGTGTGCATCTTAGAATCAGTGCGGGATGGAGAGTATAATTTATTTTCTCGATTTCTTATGCTTCCCTCTTTCCTACTTCTTTGCTCTTAACCTGAAGACATTTCCATCAGGGGTTGATTTAACCTAATGTCTGCTGCAAATTGGCTTTGCTTTTGGGGAACGAGTTCTCTACCCCATCCAGCCATCAGGGCAGCTCTCATTCTGTGACTTTATTTGGGGTTCTCTGTATGGGGGTTGACAGTCACCCTCCAGCCTGGCCACTCAACTTCTTCCCCAGAAGCCTCTGGGGCTCCATAAGTTGCCATCCCTCCTGGATACCTCCTTAGTGTGCTGCGGGCATGATGGTAATGCACAAAGCAGGTGCTTGGAAAACACCTGCTGAGTGCTTTGGGGTGATAAGCCATGCCTGAACACTGAGGCCTGAAGCTCCTGAGTTCAGAGGATCCATTCTATCTCCGGAGACTGCAGACTGCATCACTGCTTCACTACCTGCTTGAGGTGAGGTTGGGGTGGCCATTTCTATTTGAGAGTAATTACACAAGTACTTTTTCTCACTAGTTCACCCATGATCAAGCCTTGACCTAGAGTGAAATATCATCAGAGAGAGAGGACAGGATAAATAAACACACAATGAATTGAGATCTCTTGATCCACATTTCCCAAAATATTTTCCATGCAAAAACATTTGCTTTCCCAGGGGTTAATAAATGTGCCAAACAAATCACTCTGCCTACCATGTGAAGTAAACACACCTCTTCATTTACCTCCCCCTGAGCTCAACTCTACACCCCGGACAGAACACATAGCAAGTAAGTTTGGGACATGCTGATGTAAACCACGTTAAACAGGTTTCTTTACTGCACAAACCTGGGCTGTCTGTGTTAAGTGTTGGGCCCATTTGTAGTAAGTGTTTCGCAAAAATTTAACTAGAGGTATGTATTTCTTTTTTTCTTAATGACCATCCCAAGAGATATGCTGCCTTGTTTCTAGGTGTCCTATGATCCCACATGTGGGGTAGATGGCTGTGACACTTCTCCCATCTCACCTGGAAATCATGCTTTCTTTTGACAACTGTCATGTCCAGGTGGAAACAATCTGTCTGTTCATGATGACTTTAACTTGGTTTATCTGATGGGTGGCTATATGCGGTTGCTTCTTCTGGTTAACTTATTATACCAGGCTTGCTATTTGTCCCTGTTGAGAGAGTCATGTGGCAATAATTAATGCAATAACCTGATAAGATTAACTTTTCTTCCCCAAAACTCAGCTTGATGAGCCAAGAGGGGCAAAGGAAATAAATAGAAGTTATGAAGCAGCTCATAATTGCACAGACATGAGTTGCTACATTCAACACTGCTGGAAAGCTGATGAGCAGATTTGGAATTCTGAGATGTTTTTCTAATTCTGTGCTGGGAATTCAGAGGAAGGAAAAACCAGCAAAAAGATTTGTTAGAACACATGTTGAGAAATAATCAACACTTTTAAGGTAACATTTGCTCGGACAGAGCACCTAGACTCCCTTTGTTTTAAACACTCTTCCAGGTAGGAGAAAGTATATTAGGGTTTTGCAGCATAACAAGTTACCACAAACATAGAGGCTTCAAGACGGTTTTTGTAAGTCACAAGTCCAGGCAGGCCTCTAATGAATTCTCTGCTCAGGGGCCCACAAGACTGCAATCAAATGTCATCTGGGGTCGGGGTCTTATCTGAGGCTTGGGGTCCCCTGCCAAGCTCATGTGGCTGTGGGAAGAATTCATTTCCTGTTGAGTTTCAGGAAGGCTGCATCTTCCAGGCCAGCCAGAACGCCTATCAGGCCTTGAATCTCTCTGACTGTTTTAAAGGGCTCATCTGATTAGATCAAGTATATCGAGGATTATCTTTCTTTTGATTAATTTAGAGGCAACTGATTGGGACCTTCATTACATCTGCAGGATCCCTTCTGCTGTATAAAGTAACATAATCATGGGAGTGACATTCCATCGTAGTTACAAGTCCTGCTCACGTTCAAGGGGGAGAGAATACAAAGGACATCTATATCAGGGCAGGAACCTTGGAGGCCAGTTCAGAATTCTGCGGACTGTGTGAAGTAACACACATCTCCTTTTATGCCCCATTGAACTCTCTATAAAACTTGGGCAGGATACAAGACATCTATTTGAGAACTCTGAAAAACAAATATCAGCAGGCAGATGGGGGAGGAACACCAGAATTCTAAATACTATCAAACCAGTAGACATAAACAAGACTCAGTCTCAGCATACTACTCAAAATGTCCAGGATACAAAGCCAAATTACTTGGCATATAAAGAACTACAAAAACCTTCACTTATACAGGAAAAGACAGCAGACGCTAATGATATGATGACACAACATGGAAATTTTCTGACAAGGACTTTAAAGCAACTGTCATTAAAAAAAATATGTACATGAGCATACTCAAACACTAGTGTAACTAGTGTATCCAATTTTGTCTTCCTTTTTCTAGTTTCTTAAAGTGGAAGTGGAGGTCATTGAGTTAAGAACTTCCTTTTTCCTAGTGTATAGCATTTAGTACTACAAATTTCCCCCAAGTACTGCTTTATGAGCACCCCACAAATTTTAATACATTCAGTTGAAAATATTTTCTAATTTCTTTTCTTATTTTCTCTTTAATCCATTTAATATTTACATGTGTATTATTTCATTCAAATGCCTGTGATTTTTCTAGAGATCTTTCCACAAGTGATTTTTAATTGAATTCCACTGTGATCAGAGGACATACTTTGTGTAACTTGACTGTTTTGAAATTTATTGTTAATTTGTTTAGCCCAGAATATGGTCTATCTTGGTAAATGCTCTGTGTGCACTTGCAAATAACGTGTATTTTGCTATTGCTAGGTGGAGGGAATATTTGTAAATGTCAATTATGTCAAGTTTGTTAATAGTGACTTTCAGATCTTCTATCTGCTTTCATATTTTCTTTCTACTTATGGTATTAATGATTGAGAGGTAATTCTGGATTTGTTCATTTCTCTTTGTAGTTTTGTCAGTTTTTGCTTGATGTAGTTTTAAAGCTTTGTCATGATGTGCCTCTCTGTTATTAATGCTGTCACTCCAGTTTTCTTTTTGATTAGTGTTAACACTGCATGTCATTTTCTATCCTTTTACTTTTGACTTATCTGTGTCTTTCTATTTGAAGCCCATTTCTTATAGATAGTACCCATTGGGTCTTAATTTTTTTTATCCAGTCTGACAATCTCTACCTTTTAATCAGAGGTGCTTAGATAATTTACATGTAATGTGATTATTGATAAGGCTGAGTTTACATTTATTATCTTGCTGTTTGTTTTCTATCTGTTCCATCAGGTCTTTACTGACCTTTTCTTGTTATTTACCATCTCTTGGATTAACTCTTGGATTTTTAAAAAAGGCTTCCATTTATCCTTCTCTGTTGCCTTATTAGGCATAAGTCTTTGTTTTGCTATTCTAAAGGCTGCTAAGATACAGTGTACAGAGTGTATAGAGTATAGTGTATAGTACACACCTCTAACGTACCACTGCCTTTTTTTAAGTACGAATCAATCACTTCATGTACGGTCTAAGGACCTTAGAATAGAACATTCTTCTTACCCATTTCCCACTCCCAGGATGCACCTAATTTGTTTCCCGGCTGTTAGAGATCACTATCCTTTGTTGCTGAAGAGACAGTGTCTGGGATAACTGTTGTTTTACACACTGACTCCTCATTGGCACACCTTTATGATGTATATTGAATGATCGCACAGCACTTTGCTGATGGGAGAGATCATGCAGTATTTTGCTGAGGGGAGAGAGCCAGCCCTTCCCCTAGTTATGGTGTTGTATCTGGTGAAAAAGCATGTTTTCATAAGAGAAATTGTAGTAGAACCTTTTCAACATAGCCCAATACCTGGTTCTAGTTATATTTATAAATGCTAATACAAGTTCCAATCCCAATTATGCTAATTTCTGGGTTTAGTGCCTACTGTTGCCAGCAATTAGGGTCAATGAGCTCAGTTTGTAAGATGGAATTTATTAAATCTAGCCACTTAAATATACCTTTGTTTTAGGCAGACTGATGAAAGCTATGTACTTTTTAAATGTCCTAATAAGTCTAAGTACTTATAAAAAGGTTTTTCACTTTTATTTTCCTCTGATAGAACGGAAAAGGAAAACATGCATGGAGTTAGATTTTCGGCCTATCAGTAGATAACAAGAACTCTGTGGAGCTCTTCAAAAATATTTCAGAGAACGGTTTGGGAAGAAACTGCCCAGCTCTGGCTCAGGGCCCGGGTCAGAAGTGCAGAGACATTGATTAGGAGACACCTCATATCCTAGACGGTGACAAGTAAGGAGCAGGCAGCACGGCTAGGCTGTGGAAGGCAATCAGGACAGGAAACTAAACATTCACAGGGTGTCTGTTTACTTTGGGGCATCTATAAAATGCCGATAACTTAGTTCATTGGATTTACAACTAGATTTCGACTAGATTCTGAAGTGTCGATTATTCTCCTGGGTAAAACGAGAGATGGGACTGAGATGGTTTTGAAGGCACCTGCCTTTTCCAGGAGTTTATGATTCTCTCATCCTCAAGCTCAGGTCTTCTAAGGCTCTAGCCCAGGTGCTGGCCTTGGCCTCCAGGACCTACCTGGAGGTACCCAGCAAGACCCACACAGTGGAGGTGGGCTGCTATCAGTATGTGATCTCCTCAACGTTGGCCAACGTTTACCTGTGCTGTGGCCCATTTCCTTCAGGCACGATCTCCCCTGGTTAATGTGAGCAGCTAATACAAGGGAGATATCCCTTATGTTAGGGGTGCACCGTGAGGTGTAAGGGGACGTGTGTCAGGTACTCACTGGGGTGAAGTAAGAAAATAATAGCACTTTTATTTCTTTGTTTTTACTTCATTCTTTTCTTACTATGTTTCGTTTTATAATGTGCATAATATATTAATACAATACTATACATTTGCAATTTAAATACATATACACACACCAGTACATGTATCTAATACGTACATCTGAGGGCTGTCCGGAAAGTACCCAGCCATGTAATATGAAAGATAGAGGCAATTATGGCTGGATTGTTTCCAGGTGCCCCTCATACATACATATCTAATACATATGAGGGCTGCCCAGAAAGTATCCAGCCATGTAACTGTTCTTGTATTGACAATGGCTGGATTTTTCCCAGACAGCCCTCGTATGTTTATAAAATCATGAATTTTTCCTAATCTCCTCCCTATATATTCTATCAGTTCCTCTTTTTGAAGTCATCTCTTTCAGAGTCTTCTAATCTGTGTCACTCTGGGTTGCTGGCTCTCTAGGCTTGCTGTCACCTTAGACTTCCCCTTGGCTACCATCTTGGAACTTGTCATTCTCTGTCTTCCATTGGTTCATCTGTTTCCTGAATCTCTTGTCCCCCCCGCCCCCCCCCCCACTTCTGGGTATGCTTCTGGTGTTTGCTGATGAAAAAGTAAAAGGAAGGTAAATCTTTAGACACCTTGTATCCAAAAATATCTTTAGTTTACATTCACCATTAATATTAATAGATAATTTGGCTGGATATGGAAATCAGTTTTCCTCAGAAATTTGAAGGCATTGCTTTATCTTTTGGCTTCCAGTTGCTGTTGAGAAATTTGATCACATTCTGATTCTTGATTCTTGATATAAAACCTGTTTTATTTTTATTTTTGCATTTGAAAACTCGTAAGATTTTCGTCACACCTCCCCTCCAAAAGGTAACCACCATCTGACTTCTAACCCTGTACCTTTCTCTTTTTTTGGTACAGAATATGTATGTTTTTTGTGTCTGGCTTTTTTTAATGCAGTATCATGTTCATGACATTCAGCACGACACGAGAGTAATAATTATTCAGACTCATTGCTGTATGGAATTCTATGGTGCGAATAAAATACAATTTATGCATCCCAAATGTTCATCTCATAGATCATCTAATTTCATTTCTTGGATCCAATGTATTACTTTATCATGCTGATAATACTACTATTAATTAAATTTGATTTTTTTCTTACCCTGTGTATCGTCTGTGTTTCCTCCTAGTTAGTACTTTAAAACATTGGTTTGTTTAAGTCTTTGTATTTTATTTTATGATTTCCTCCAATATCTAATGATCCTTGGCTTTTGGCTCATATTCACATATGAGGTGCTAACAAGCTGATTGCTAGAGCTGTGTCCACGAGTGGGCTTTGTAGTAGGGTGATCTTGTTGCACTGCTTTTGGGGGGGGGGGAGTTCCTTATATTAGTACAGTAGACTCTCAGTTAAGCAGCACCCATGGGGATTGGTAGATGCCAATTCTCCATTAACCAGAACTCAGGCAACCAGCACTCTCAAGCGACCAGCAAGATGTTTTCTGCCGGTTGCTTGAGAGTGCCAGTTGCTGGAGTTTCAGTTAACAGAGAGTCTACTATACCTTGAGTTTTTCCCTCCCGGTCTTGAGCAGGTCATATTACACAGAGAATAAACCTCTTAAGCCAAAGTCTAATCCTGACTGCAAACATTTGGGGAGCCAGCTGAGGAAAGAGGCTAGAGAAGCGCTACATGGATATGTGACCCATTTTCAGTGTGGCCCCCCCCCCAGCTCAGTGGGCGTGCCACCTCCTGCCCAGAGACCATCTTCTGCTTTAGTCTCTCTAGAGAATACGCCTGCAGTCTTCTCCTGGTGAACTAGTGGAGGATCTTAGCAAACTTCTGGGTTGCTGACACAGACTCGTTGGGATCAGAACGCTCCACTGAACACTCACAGGAGACCGTCGCTGTCCAGGTGTCATGTGAAGGGTCCCTCCACCGCATGGTGTTTCCAATACCAGAACAAAGAGGGCAAGTCGGCATGGAAATATTATCGGTAAATGAAGTAAATGAAACACGAAGGATTCTGAATGGGCCAAGTCTCTAAGCGAGTAGCTCCAAACCTCCCATTGTACCTTTCTCATCAGGGCCTGTCAGAGTACCATTTCTGGTGACGTCCCCATACACCCCTGAGCTTTCTTTCCTGAGTCTTCCTAGGTTTCTCTTTGGCTCTGCACGATACCCCTCTCACTCCCACGCGAAGAAATTCCTCAGGAACACTGGCTGCAAAACAAGCACGGGTTTCATAGTTAATACAAATCCTTACAAAGAGTGGTCACTTTGTTGCTGAAAATGAAAAAATGCATGAGACAGATAATTTTGATACATATCATTTAAAGAGCTAAAACTAGTAGGATAATAGATGAACTATCGATCCAATCTTTTTGAAAGAAAAAGAGAGTTTTGCCATTATGGTGATATATTCTCTTTTTCTCCTCCTTTTTTCCCTCCCCTGTTTTGTTTTTGTTTTTGGTTTGTTTGGTTGGTTTTTGTTTTGTGTTTTGGTCCACATTGTCATTATTTGTCTGCAGAGTTCACCCAAGTTCAAATTTGACCACTTTCTCCTAACCCTCCTATAAGTTTCCTTAGGTGTTATGTAATTTCATTAGGTTAGAAGCAATTAAAGCTCTAAAATTGATTTCTGATGATGGAACTTGCAAAGTACAATTACCCTAACTTAACATCAAGATTAGAATGGAGTGGTATACACACACATACACACACACACAGGAATATTATTCAATCATGAAAAAGAAAGATTCCACCATTTGCAACAGCATGAGTGGACCTAGAGTGTATTATGCTAAGTGAGATTAAGTCAGGCAGAGAAAGACAAATACCGTATAATCTCACTTATACATGGAATCTTAAAAAGCTAAACTCAAACAGAGTAGAATGGTGGTTAGCAGGGACTTATGGGGCATAAGGGAATTGGGAAGATGTAGTTCAAGGGCACAAACTTGCAACGACAATAGCAGATAAATAAGTCCTAAAGAGCTAATGCACAGAATAGAGATCATAATCAACGATACTGTATTATAAACTTCAAAGTTGCTAAGAGATTAGATTTTAATTGTTGCCACCACAAAAATGACAGTTATGTGATCTGATAGAGGTGTGAGTTAATACGCTGGTGGTAATCATGTTGCAATACGTAAATGTATCCGATTCATGCATTCTATACCTTAAACTTAACAACGTTATATGTCAATTATACCATCATCATCATCATAGAATGGAGAAAGAAAAGCTGAGTTTGCAAGTGTAACTCTTCGGGCTTCCAATATTGGGAATGGTCAATGAGGAAGGACTGACTTTTTGCCTATCTAGGTGGCCCCCACTCCTGGTGGGATACTAAAGCAATCCATCAGCAGACACTTCCCATGAGGACATCATGAGGAAGTGGGAGGGCCATGACCTGACCAAATAAAGTTAGGAATACCCAGCCCGTGGGAGATGTGTCTGTGTTCCTACAGTCATCTCAACAAATGCGGGAAGCCAGCCTTCCCATTTCCAAAGCCAACAGGCTGGCCATCTTGTCCTGAAATGTCACTTCAGGTGTGGAAAGCTTTGGTCTTTTTAGAAACCAAGTGACATTTTAGAACTTGGAAGTTTCTGACACCATTTGGGGTCAACCAGATATTCCTGGCTGATGCACGTTCCAGAAGGCTGAAATGAAGTTGTCCTTTGGACTCAGCACACAACCAAGGGAACGATTCCTGGCAACCAAAAGCATGATGAATATGACCCAGCAATGCTGGTAGAAAAAAACAAACCAAACCAAAACAAAACAAAAAAGGAATCTGGGCCAGTTAATCATGTAGTCCATTGGTTTGTGCCCAAGACACTGAATCGGGCCGTTTCCAGGAAATGCATACTCTTCCTCTTCCTCTCAGTTTGTCTTCTAAGGCTTGGTTACCTTCGAGTCACCTTTTCACATACCCCAAATTAGTTTCCATTCACAAGTGATCTCTGATGCAGTCTCCCTGGGAAAACGTAAAAGCCTGTTTAACCAGCGGGGAGCCCGCTGCCGAGCAGTTGGCCTGGGAACCCGGCAGTAATTAAATGATGATAATATTTAGGATCTTGCAGGTGTAACAAAGACTCCTTTCTTTGTCTCAGGTGGGGACGCCGGCGTCACGTGCTGCCTCTGTCTGGGCAAGGAGGTAGGCCAGGGAGGGATGACAGCGTGGTGGGGGTGTGAGAAGGGGAACGCGGGAGTGGAGTTGCTGGGGAGGGAGGCGGGCTTCCGGGCTCCGGAGGCGGGACGGACGCTGGAAGGCAGACGCGTTTCCTGTTAATAGGAGACGGGCCTGCCGCATTTCCGCCGAGATACAGTAGAGCAGGTGAGACAGCAAACAAAGCCGCGTTCTTTGCTCAGTGGTTCACGGTCCTCGGGAGGCGGGGCGGGGACGGGGGTGCCAGGCTTAGGGGGGAGGGTGCAGGAAAGGAGGCTGCGGAGCGCTGCCCCCTGGACGGGTTGTGTTGGTGAGCCTCGCACTGCGCACGTGGCTGCGCATGGGAGGCCGCTGCCGCTCTCAGGAGCCGGCGTCACGGTGCCGCGGCGGTGGGAGCATGGAGATCTGAGTCCCGACCACCCGCCTTTCCCCTCCGCAGTTGTGTGACCGCGTGCGCGACGCTAAACGCCCGACCATGCGCCCCGGAGGGGCGTGGCCCGCCAGCCCGCCCATCCCCCACGCGCACGGACCGCGGGACCCCCGCTCCGCCCGCGGGCCTGGGGGCGTGAGCGCCCGCACCGCTCATGCGCCCACGTGCGTGCTTGTCCGCGGTTGGAGTAGATCCAGACATGGGGGTGATGGACGCGTCCTGAGAATCTAATATCTAAGTAAATTCACCCCACTTCCTTCGGCTAAAGCCATTTCATCGTTCAGCCCACGAAGAGGATAAAGGGGCTGCACAGCTCAGGGTGCAGGGCAGGGTTCCCACGGCAGCCTGTCTCTCTCCCCTCCCCAGCCCTCCCGTCTTCCTCCTCCCATTTCTTCCCCTTCCCCTTCTCCACGGCCTTCTCTTCTCCCCGCCCGACCCCCTCCCTCCCTCTCAGATTTTACTCTGGCTAGGACAATCCAAACCTTGCAGGGCCTCGGTGCCAAGACCAGGTCATTGCCTGTCCCGTTTGTCAAGATGTGCGGTGGCGTTAGGAGTGTGCAACGACGTGGGAGGAAAAGGGGACAGGAACTAAGACCATCTCTCACTGGGAAAGAGCAAGTTTGACCCGGGCTAGGGATCACATGCAGCCCGGCTCGCCTTTTAGGTGGGCACCGGAAGAAAAGTCTGGAAACGCCACCCCAGAAGGACCCGCGCCGGCGTGGGGAGGCCCCAGGGAGAGAACAAGACACGGGTTCTCCCTCCGCTTCCAGCACTATCATTTTTTCTCTTTATAAACAGAACACATGTTCTTAGAAAACACAGAAGAGTCTAAAGAAGGACATGAACACACACACAATATTAAAACTCAAGGGTAGATGCCATTAATATGTTGGAGTATTTTTACCATTTAGTATGATCTCCTAGCCTACTTTTGTCTTTTAATAATTGTTTTGTGGGCATTTTCCAAAGACATTATGAAATCTCCAAAAATGTTTTTTAGAATCAGCAAATTCATTTCATTGCATGGACACATATGAATTTTTAAAAGCACTAATGCTAACACTGAGTTCTTTCATTTTTCCTATGATAAAGGGAAAGCTCCGATGAACACCTTTGTACACAGTGTGTGTGTATACAGTGTGGGTACACTGTGTGTGTGTATACACAGTGTGTGTGTATACAGTGGGTATGTGTACACTGTGTATACAGTGTGTGTGTATACAGTGTGTGTGTGTATACAGTGTGTGTGGGTACACAGTGTGTGTATGTGTATACACAGTGTGTATACAGTATGTGTATACAGTGTGTATGTGTACAGTGTGTGTATACAGTGTGTGTATACACTGTGTGTGTAGTGTGTATACACTGTGTATACAGTATGTGTGTATACAGTGTGTGTACACAATGCGTGTGTATATAGTGTGTGTGTATACAGTGTGTATGTGTACACAGTGCGTGCGTATACAGTGTGTATGTGTACACAGTGCGTGTGTACACAGTGTGTGTGGATATACAGTGTGTGTATACACAGTGCGTGTATGTACACAGTGCGTGTGGGTATACAGTGTGTGTGTGGGTATACAGTGTGTATGTGTACACAGTGTGTGGGTGTATACAGTGTGTGTGTATACACAGTGTGTGTATACAGTGTGTGTGTATACAGTGCGTATATACAGTGTGTGTGCATGCGTGTGTATACAAAAATGTGTGTATACAGTGTACATGTGTGTGTATACAGTGCGTGTGTGTACACAGTGCATGTGTGTGTATACAGTGTGTGTATACACTGCGTGCATGTGTGTGTATACAGTACATGTGTGTATATATACAGTGTATAGAGTGTGTGTGCATGTGTGTATACAGTGTATGTACAATGTGAGTGTGTATACAGTGAGTGTGTATACAGTGTGTGTGCACGTGTGTGTGTATACAGTGTGTGTGTATGTGTGTGTAGACTGTATATATACAGTGTGTATGTATACAGTGAGTGTGTATAGAATATTTTCTGGAAGTGTGTTCTGAGGAATAAAATTACTGTTAGCTCTTAACAACCTTCCAAATCCTCGCAGACCGAAAGTTTTTGGGTAACAGTCTCAGCATTACATGTAGGGGCTCCCACAGCTCAGCTTTGCAACAGGTGACAGCTCATACAGAAGGCCTTCTCAGCTCCATTGAGTGCAAAAGTGTGTGTGTGTGTGTGTTGAGACAATACATTTTTTGTTGTTTAACTCGTTTCCGGTTTGCCCCGCGAATGCTCCTCCAAGGTGCTTGCAGCTGCAGTGTTTACCTGGGGATAACTCACAGGTCACAATCCTAACTTCACCCCCCAAAATTTGCTGTGAAGTATTTCACCTTTATTTTTATTTTTGCATCACTCTAGTATATCAATAGTCTTTGGAAACAAATGACATCATCCTATTTATAGCATTTTATTTTTAGTAGTGGTATTTTCATTTACAAAATACAGTAATTCTCAATGGCTGAAAATGTCAAATCCCAGAAAATGTAGCATTCCTGCACTTGAAAACAATGATTAAATACTGATTATCACATACAGTTCTGCTACCTTAGGATTAGAGACAAGTTCTGTTTAGAAATAACTGCAAGAACAGTTTTTATATTTTATTTTCACATTGAAATTCAGTCAGATTTGCTTCAGCCTCCAAGAGCTTGTTTATGTAAGATTAAATGAATGCACAGCGAGCTGCACATTTTTTGTTTGCTTGGTTTTTTTTGTAAATGAGCGAAGGGTATGTCGCTCAGTTTGTGGTCCCCCTCTATGGCAGCCCAAGGACACCAACGACCTCCCCATCACCCAAGAGCTCAGAAACCTTCTGACTTTGGAAGAACTGTGCCCTCTTCACGCTTTTGCATTGCACAGAAAGGCCAACCAGAGTGCTGCCTGTATTCTAGACGGGGAGACTACGCCCCAGAGACGTGAACTGATTTGTTTGAAATTGCTTTTTAACTAAAATTTTTTAAAGGAACCAAGCAGAGAAAAGTTAACTGTGGCAACACGTTCACCTCATACCCAGTGCCCCGACCACCTCCCATTTTAGGGTGCCCTGTTTGGGGAGGTGGAAAGGCCACAGACGCTCACAGACCAGGGGCTGTTGAAGAGTAACACCGTGCCAAGTCTCGTGAGAATGTTGAAAGACCCATTTATGTACAGTGTGCCAATGTGCCACCTGAAGCATTTATTTCCATGCTGTGCAATGCTAAAGAATGCTTTGAATTTTAGGGAAAAAAGGTGCTTTTCACCCCAAAGGAGGAACTCCCTGGGTTCCCAAAGTCTTGTGCAAGTATCTGGATGAGAATCACATTGTAGGTGCCCAGTGGAGAGGGATTAAACCTGTCAGACTCTAAAACATGCTGCCAGGTATGGAGGACAGAGTAGCGCTCCCGAGTCAAGAGGAAATCCAGCTCCACTTGCCCTCGGGGTATGACCGCAGACACCACGCCTTAATACCTCTGGGTGTCAGCTCGAACTGAGGTGACTGACCACACTAAGTTCCAGAGGGTTCCAATGAATAATGTGAATGAAAGTGCTTTTTGAAGGGCCAAGCCCCTAAGTGGCACAAGCGGTTGGATCTTAGGTGTGAAAAGAGGACAGCTTAGAACGCCAGGCCAGCGTGGCACCTGGGAACCCCAGTGCTGATTGATGGCTGAGGGGTCGCAGGCCAGCCCCTTCTCAGGAGCTCCGGGGTAGGTTTCTGACTTGGGGAAGCGACTGTGGAAAGGATTCAGGGAGAACCAAGACTTTTTTCCCCCCAAAAAATGTTGTATGCATGTTCATTTCTGGGGAGGGAACCATGGCTATGGGAGGATGTGACCACTACTCCAGCCTTCCTCCCAAAGGTTGCCGCCATCTTTCTTTAGAAAAAGCACGTGTGTTGTGGTGTAGTGGCTAAGGCTTCCGGGCTGTCAACGCTGCGGCCTGGGTTCGATTCCCAGCCAGGGAGCTACCCACATAAACAAACAAACAAACAAAAGAAAAAGCACGTGTGTGGCGGGAGCTCAGGTGGAACGGTCGGGAGAAAACGTGCTGGGCCTCCTTGAAAGAAGTGCAAAGAACGGACCTTGAAACCTGTATTCATCAAATCAAATCACATCAATGATTCCCTTTTCCGCAGTTCCCCACCTTACTGACCACCCTTCAGCAGGCAGCCTTTCTGTAACTTCTTTATTCCCCTCGAGGCTTCACTTGTGTTCTGTGGGGAGGGGCAGGTGACACAAGAGTATGTAGTGTCATTTACCTTGTGTGTCCCCTGTCCCCTTGCTGGAGCTGGGTGCTCTTCGTACACCCATGAGAGGCTCTGACGTCGGAGTGGTACTGAGGAAGGAGTCAGGCGACTGCAGCCACAACCCCAATCCCTTCCCCTGGGAAGGTGTGCCAGAAAGCACCTGAACACAAAGGGGTGATGCCGCCACACTCTGTGTGATTGTCAGTCAGTGAGAAGGACGCTGGGTGGAGGTGGAGTCGGAAGGCAGGCCTGGGGGGAGGGGAAGGGAGGTGAGAGGGCTGTGACTCACTCCGAAAGAATTGGGTTGGCTGACTATAAATTCTTAGAGGCTGGGAAAGCCAACCAAATGACCTCCAATTGAGCTAATGGAGAACATGGATTTCCTTTATGCAGCACAGCCAAATGCATTTAGCTACTCCCTAAATGCTGCCAGCAGCTGCATTTCAGTTCTTATAATAAAGCCCTCTTTTTGAGGTCACCTTTAAAGTTTTCTAGCTCTCCCTCTGAGGAGCTGCATTCAGAGATGATGTCTCAATTCGGCCAGACATCTGGCTGTTAATTATTTTGTCAATATGCATTTCTTGCTTCTTTTTGCAGAGAAGTGGAGAGAAAAAGACACTCATTCTCCTAGCACTATTGCCTGGTGTTTATAGCACTGCTGTGTATATATTATCCCTTTTCTGGTGGTCTACCTCTTGACCTACCTGTCCACCAACCATTCAACCAAGCCCAATGATGCTGTTTATCGGTACCTGGAAAGCAGTGGCTTAACAACAGCAACAACAATAACAACAATAACAACAACAACAACAACAAATAAAGGAGAAAGTGCATTTTTCTTTGCTAGCTCCCCTGGCTGCTCTACATTCTAATTATCATTTCATACTGCCTCTCTGTTCCTTGAATCTGACTTTAAGTGACAATACAGAAAGCAAATGTTATTTTACTCTCATAGGCCTTAATGTTAAAATGTGTACGGAGTCTGTGAACCCACAATTATCAGGAAAGAAAAAATATTTTATTATCTCAACTAGTCACCATTGTCAAGTTGTGTCTCACATAGGAAAATGTCAACATCTCTCTTTCTGTGGATGCTGTCTAGGAAACGCATCTCAGCAGTTCAGTTGATTCTCATCCGGGGTGTTTCCTGCCTCCTGCTACTTGCTCACTCCTGCTCCCCTCCACCCCGACCCTAATGAATATTCAGCCTGCATCCTCAGCCGGGATTTTGAATAGGATGCTTCCTGTTTTTCCTTTTAAAGATGAACTGTTGTCCCGGTAAAGTGGATTGTTTGGTAAGACCTTGCAGCTGGGACTTCCTGTTTGTTTTTCATTTGACCCTGGTTCTGGGGACACATATACCCAGTCGTTTCAAATATGCCTTGTACATTCCCATGTTCTGTTAGCCCTGACTCTATATTGCAAATGTAAACATATCTGCTTACTTCTTCTATCTCACTGAGAGTGATTCAAAGGCAGAGACTAGGCTGTATTAATTTCTCTTTCCTGGTACCCAAAATAGTGCCCAGAACAGAGCAGAAGCTCGATGAAATTTGTACAATGGCTGAAAAAAGCATAAAGATCGTAAGTTCCAGAGAGAGGTGGTCATAATCATCCATCATTGTCCTTAGGCTAGGAAAGGATAGAGATGAATATTCATTTGCACCTATTGGGTGCAGTTTTTGGTAAAGTAGTGATTACTGAGGCATGTCGTGGCATGACCCATTGGGTCTTGGAATTGGGTTTTACTCATATGGCTTCTCCAGCAGTTGATTTTTCCATGTTTCTTTCAAGTGCTTAGTAGCTGCTATAGATTTAGCGGAGGTTAATGTGAACCCTTGGTGGTTGTCACCTAGGTAGATTGGAGATGTTCCTGAAAAATTAATTCACAGGCAGGTGATGGTTTGTCACTTCACAGAGAATTTTGAGCAAAAGCATGTTTGGAAGTATGATTCTACCAAAGTTGCATATAAATATGTAGCTATTGGCCATTTAAAGCACATAAATTTATTTTTTTTCAGTTACAGTTGACATTAAATATTATTTTATATTAGTTTCAGATATATAGTGTAGTGGTTAGACATTTATATAGTTTATGCAGTGATTGCCCCGATTAGTCTAGTACCCACGTGACACTGTACATCGTTGTTGCAGCATTATTGGCTATATTCTCTAGGTTGTACTTTATATCCCTGTGACTGTTTTGTAACTACCAATTTATATTTCTTAATCCCTTCACCTTTTTCACCCAGCATCCCAACCCCGCTCCTCTCTGACAACTGTCAGATTTTTAATCTATGATTTGGGCTTCATGGGATTGGTCATGAGGTGATATCTGGGACCCCTTTACAGTTAAAAGGAGATCCATGAATTTTTTTCTTGAAGACCTTATAATGTTTTGCATTTGCCATCTGGGGGAAGATGTATAAACACCTTGGTATTTCCTTTGTGTTTATTTTTAAAGTTTGCAAATGTACTTTACAAACATTATTTCATGAATCCTCCAACCAAAGCTGGAAATAGTAAATACAGTTGACATTTACTGAAACCTTTCAATAGCTTCCTCTCGCCCCGGGGATGAATTAATTGATCCACAGCCAGCCTCCAATCTCTGAGCTTTCTCAAGCACTAACATCCAGTTACACTACATTTCTAGCTTCCTATGCACTCTCTTGCGTTCAGCCCTTTGTGTCATGTTCCTTCTTCTAGAAGTATTCCTCCTTATTCTTTTCTCCCTCACTCTTAGTCCTGCTTTGACTTGAGATACTTAAATGTCACCTCCCTGAGACAGCACCCTGATTCTTGCACCAGGATAGGTCCCCTTACTGTTTGCTTCTCCATGGAAGGAAATTCAAAGAAAAATGAAGAGCCTACAGTGCATACATTTTCAAAAAGTAATCACAACTTTTTAAAGTTATTTTAGACATAAATAGGAAATGTTTGACCTCAGGGCTGTCCTCTTTGTAATAATGCGTGTCCTTCTATTTATGTATTTGAATTGATGTCCTGTCCAAAGTTGCTGCCAAAATCACATTTTAGAGGAGCCAGGAAGAGTGTGTCAAACATTTTGACTTGAGGTTTGGATGGTTTAGTTTTGTCAGCGTACCTTGGCTGTCCAAGGAAAAAGTAAATCATACCTCAATTCTTGACTTCTTCCTCTGGATAGTTTAACACATTATTAGTAGTTTGACCATAATTCACGTTCCATTATTAGGAACATCCAAAGATGATGTGGCTTTTCTGGTTATACTAGAACATTCTTTTATTTAATGCAGAGGTTTATAAGTCCTTTGGTTCTATAAGCTGCTTTGTGATAGTATTATTTTAATCACATTAGTTGTTTGCTATTCTTAATAATATGTAGAGCAGCAGAAGGGTCAGGAGAATTGCTTCTAAAGAAGACCTTGTGGCACTTGTGATACATAAATTAATATTTCTGTGATTTAGTTGCTTCATTTATGTAATAGAAATGACAATGGTACCAACCTCACAGGATTACTATGGGGGTTAAATGAAATAATGCATAGAAAGAGTTTGGGAGGGAGTTCCCTGGTGGTGTGGTGGCTAGGCTTCGGCTCTCTCAACACTGCGGCCTGGGTTCGATTCCCAGCCGGGAGCTACCCCCCACCTCGCCAAAAAAAAAAAAAAAAAAAAAAAAAAAAGAGAAAGAGTTGGGATTATATATAGCATAAGGTAACATCATCATTTCCTGATGAGTTAGTTTAGCCATTTCCTTTCTCAAATGGATAACCTGTTAGGTGCCACAAAACTTACAGCAGGTATGGGACAGTGAGTTCTAGACTTAGATATAGTTTTCTCTTCCTGTAGTGCTGGGAAGCTGAACTAATTCTCAAGTCACATGAGTCCCATGAGCTCATTGAGAAATATAGCCTCTTTATTTTGGACGTCCTTCTGCCCGCAGCTCAGTGGGATACAAGACTGTCTTTGCCATTTGCACCCATTATAGCGTCTTCTTTCTGTTTTCTCCTCAGTATTTGGATGGTGACCTCTCTCCTTCTCACTGGGTCATGGTCTGTTCCACCTAATATCCTTAGGCCAGCTGTGTCTTCCAAAGAGTACTCAAGAGATGTTGGGAGGGACTGCAGATGACAAACATCATTTCCCAAAGTGAATATGACTACCTTTTTTTAATCTCAATTTACTTTTTTTTTCATTTTACCGTCTTGGTAAGAAGGTAAACAATCCGCTTTACCCATCCTGAGGTGGACTGACCACAAATTTTATTTCTTTTTAACGGTCTAACTGCTCAGGATCTGAACAAGCATCCAGCTTCTATTTCCTGGGACCACTTACGTCCTCTGATCATTATTTTATTGATGGTTTATAAACCAGCAAATGTATCAGCATGGTATTCAAGCTAGGTCTACCAAATGGAATTATAAATGAAAAGGAGTTTTAAGCGTTCTATTAGGATTTCTCAAATTGATTTTGTTGGCTATCTTTGGTTTTCATTGATTAGAGGCATTGGAGACACATTTTAACTGTTGCTTGTACAGGTTAAAGAAAAAGCCCTCACTAAAACATGTGGGTTTTGTTATTTTCTAGCTGTTCTTCTAGAAAAGCAAAACAGGATCGGCATCTTTTCCCCCCACACTTGCCCATCAAAAATGGCTTCTCATCCTGTCTGGTGAAACATTTCGAAGCTCTTCCCAGGCCCCAGTCTGCAGCCTCCACAGCCTTCCCATTATCTGTCTCTCACCAGTTATCACAGAGATATCCCAGAGGGACCAGGCTCTAGGAGTAACGGGTTTTAATTCTAATTCTCCGCTGTGATTTACGATTTTGTGAAGAGAATCAAGGAGGAAGCAAATTAGGTCATCTATTTATTCCACAGCAGCCTGATTCCTGCAATCCTGGGTCTCAATTTCCCATCTGTCAGTTGAAAAATTTGCACTTCATTGAATGAAGCTTAAGCACCCTCCGAGCTGCACTAATATTTTTTTCCATCTACCCGCAGGAAAAACTGAAGGAGGTCTCAAGAGTTTGTAATATTTTATGAAAAGGGGAATTCTATTCCTTAAAATTTCCATTCTGTAAAGACTATTAAAATCCATCCCATAGAAATACTTGACTTGGATATCATTACCTATTTAGATGGTGACGTTGTGGGTATTATGATTTATTATGTGATAACTGCCTCCTTTGCTAAACTCTGAGTTCGTTTATTAATCCTGGAAATGGTTATAAACCAGTTAATAGGAAGAAAGAGATCTCTGAATTCAGCCCAGAGTTAATAACCAGATGGGCTCCAGGTAAAATCTATGCAATCAGGAGTGGTGAGTGCCCTGTAGAATGTCCTACCCCTCTTTCACTAGTTATGTCAGATCAAGTCACTTTCTTAGGACCATGCCCTTTTCAGATGGATCATTGTAAGAATATTTTTATTGTAGCACGTTTAGGGGCAGAATTTTTTACAAATATATAGTGATGCTATTAATTTGTCCCTGGCCTAAGATACATTATATTTGCCATGTATAAGTGCCTAGCTAAGGTTAAGTGGATTCTAATCATTTGAGGAGAATCCATAATGTTTGGAAAAGTTGAGCCAACTTATAACTAAATTGCTTCTTTAGAAATTGCTTTATCCATTGCTACATGTTTGATTGTGTTTATTGGAAATATAAAATGGCTAATGAAAGTAGTTAACACAAATGGAGTTTTTACAATTAGCCATTAGTAAAATGAGGATTAGAAAATTTTTCTGCCTTGCAGGGTTGATATAATGGTTAATGAAGGTAATCTGTGTAAAAACATTTAAGGAGTTCTTGGCATACAGATGGTTCTCAAAAAAATGTTAGCAAATACATCAATGTGGTAGCAAATTGTCATCATTAATTAAAAAAAGCTCAAATCTGTGATTGGTGCTAGATATATTTAGTAGTCAATATAAACTCTTATCTCAAGAAGTTATAACTGTCCAGTATACTTTTAATGTTTTGACAGAATCTGCAGAAACACTTATTTTCTACCCTTTTTGTTTTTAGAACCTTAATTTAAAGAAACCGCTTGGTTTAAATAATATAACAGGGGCCTGTTGGCAAGATCTAAAGTCATGGTCTTCTATGGCCTTTTTTATGCGCAAAAAAATCGTTGTGTTTTCTAACCATTTAAGGACACACATTTAAATATAGAGGATTACTAGGAGAAAAGCAAGGATCATAGAAAAGCATGACGTTTGTAATATAGCCCATGGAAAACAAAAATATTATATGAGGGCTGTAAAGAAAGTATCCAGCCATGTAATATAAAAAATAGAGGCATTTATGGTTGGATTTTTTCTGGTCAGCCCTTGTAAATATACATATAATAAAAATATTATGTAAATACAAAAATATTATATATACACAGGAAATACAAAAATAATATATGTACATATTATATATGCATATACATATATTTTAGATATTTTCCACTTTCTAATATGCACTATTAATGTTATAATTTCTAATATATAATATTGGAAAATGGAAACTACCTAGAATGACTGCACTGGGAGACTTTAGAAGTCTGGAGAAACTGGAGAAAGCCAATTTACTGACCAAGGGTTTCTGAAGAAGGGATCAGGACACTCCCCTTGTAGCCTTGAACATGTCCCAGACTTGCCTTTTCTTCCTCCTGCCTGGTGGGCAGGAACCTTTGCTTTCCTTTTCAGCTCAGTCATAGCCCTTCCTGTGACCTCTGACCTGGATGTGATCACACTCCTTTATGCCCCGACACATGTTTGTCAGCACCCATAATGCCATTGTCCTTACTTGATTAAGGTCAAGACTCCTTATCGTTTTCCTTCATGGTAAACACTCTTGTCATTCAGTTTTATTTATCTTCCTGTACTTAAACCGATGACTTCCATTTAGTGGCTGCTCAGCATTAAGTGAATGAATGAAGTAACAATTAGATTCAATGATTGTCGTGTAAGCACTGGCCTTCCGCTTTCTGACTGTAATGTAAGTGCCTTTTGTTTTTTTGTTTTCTTTTGTTTTAGAATTCTAATTTTTATTTATTTATTTATTTATTTATATTTATTTTTTTAATTCATTTTTATTGTTAGACTTATTGGGGTGACATCCGTTAGCAAGGATCACAAAGGTTCCAGGCATACAATTCTACAGTGCGTTGTCAACTTGTTGTATAATAAGTTCACCACCTAATGTGAGTTCTCTTTCTATCACCTTATATTTAGCTTCCCCCCCCACCCCCTCCCCTTTCTCCCCTCCCTATCCTACTCATCCCCAAATAAACATTAAATGTAAGTGCCTCTTGATTGCTGAGCATCCATTTCAAAGACCTCCATCTCAAATTATCATACTGCCAGCTGTCTGAGACAGCCTCTACCAAAAACAACTAAATGAGGAAGCAGGCTGCCGCACGCATGAAGTCGCCCTTTTGGAAACGTCTGGGCAACGCATGTAACTTACTGCTGGAGTGATCACGCTTGTCCCTTCCTGCACCCTAATTCTGGCTCTAAATTCACCAATAAAGAGTGAACCTTTGAAACCCCACCCTCAGACCTTAGTAAAGGTAGAGTCCCTCCTACCCATGACCTTGCTATGTGGCCCTTGGCCATTCCATGTGAGTGTTAGACCTTGTTCTTCAAAGTTCAATTATGGTTTTTGCTTTGCTGCATCTGCAGTAAGTACTCCAAGGACTGGTCCAGCCCCAACATTGGCTCTGTTTGGGGAAATGTCTGTGGGGACTCACTACAAGTAGTATTGGCCCCAAGCATGCCTAGCCAGTAGCATCACTAGTAATAGGCTGAGGCCCACACAACAATGATAGAAAATGTTATCTGAGCACCTAACATAAATTAGGCACTCAATAAAAGGTAATTGTGATTACGGTGATCAATAATATTTTATTCCCATGCATGATATTTCCCAACTAGTACTTGAAATACTATTTTAGGTGGAAAAGTTCAGCCTTATGCATCATATTATTAAAATGCTATCAAACAATAGAAGCCTAAATATATGGTTGAGTTTCCCTTGTCTCAGAATATGCTGCTGCACATATCTCCTTTACAAAATAAATTTTAGTTATTCTCTTACGAAAATGTTAGATGTTAATTAAAATAATTATTAAAATACAGAAAAATATCATGCCTACTTCTATCATTTAGAAAAAAAGTATCAATGTACAGCAAACTCAGTTAACCGGCACTCATGGGGATTGGTAGGTGCTGGATAAAGGTAAGTAGGCTCTCCATTAACCGGCACTCTCAAACAACCAGCAGAATCTCGAACAAGTGAATTTGTTGGTTGCTTAAGAGTGCTGATTGCTTGAGTGCCAGGTAAATGGAGAGTCTACTGTACAAATATTGTTCTGCCTCTTTTTCTGTGCAAGAGTCTTTTCTTTTTTTCTTTCTTTTTCTTTTTTTTAACATAGTGGTGATTCATTGCTTTATTCATTTAACAAGTACTTACTTTGTGCCAGGTCTGTGCTTGTGTTCTGTACGCTGTAATTACACAGAGAATGTAATTTTGCATCCTTTTTTTTTTTTTAGTTAATAGAATAATGAACATTTGTCATTAGAATTAAAAACCCTGCAAATATAATTATGCTTTATTTAATTAGCACCTTCCTGTTGGACATTTAAGTTCTTTTCAATATTATAATGCTGCAATAACATTTTGGATATTTAGGATGCTTTGTTTGGGAAAGATTTCCAGGTATGGATGTACTGGGAGAAAAGTTATGAACAGTTTGAGACTTTTGATACACTTACAAACATGCTTTTCAAAATGAGGTTAACTGAATGGATAGTCTATTAATATATAGAACTATAAAAATATAGAACTGTATAGAAAACATGTTTTCTTTACATAGAATACAGAAAAATATAGTAAAAATAAGTATACCTCAATATCAAAGCTTGAGTGACAAAACAATGACAGAATAGTCAAGAGGTGCCCTACAATCCAACCTAGTTACTCAAATACTTGAATACTTGTGAATATTTGGAGTTGCCAGCTTGTCTGAAGGATGTGATCATTCTCAGAAAGAGCAGGAAAGGTCTAGTAGAGGCGCCTTGTTCCTAATCCAGTGTCTCCTAAAAGCACAAAACTTTGGTAATTTAAGCAAGCTGTCTCTTTGCTATGCCTAGAAGCGCCTAAAACCATAACAAAGTGTGGACAAATATAGCAAATTGTATGCACACGAGAGTTTCATGTAACAAATAAAACCAAGACTTCTTTAAAGGGCTTAGGATTTCTTTCATGTTAAATATACTTATTTATTTTTAGATAGGAGGAGATCTAGGCAGAAGCAAGCAGTGTAATATCATCTTGTATTGTCTTGTCTTGGAGGAAATTAGCCAGGAATTTGATTCATTTTTAGCCCTGACATTCCAGGAAGCCTTTAAGCTGACAATAGGGAACTAATATTTTCGGAAAGTAATTTTGGCCCAAAGAGACATGGACATCTGAGGTAGAAGAGGCAGACATTGTATATGTTTCAATTTAATTACATTCTTTTCTTTCTTTCGTTCTCTCTCTCCTGTCTGATGTACGATATTCACATTTAGCTCAGAAATTTTGCCTTGATTTAAATTTAGAGTATTTACCTATTTAGCTCTTGAAGCCCTTTCCCAAGGCATGTTCATAAAATCTGAGTGTTTAGATAATTGTTGTAAATGCAAAAATTAATCATCTCTTCAGTGGTTACAAGTGTTATGTATATGATGTCATGATTTGAATGACTGTTAATTTCACTCTTCTGTGTCATAATCAGAACGACTCCATCTTCCATGGAGTAGGTGTGTGTAAGAAGAGTGAGAGGCAGTAGTTCTTGGGGAGGAGGAAGCTTGGAGGTAGAACATAATTTTGTTGATCCATTATTATGTGCTATTCATTTTATGAGAAAGACCAGATAGAAGCGTAATGGTAGATCACTAAGTAGAAAATTATCACCAATACTGGAGGAAATAACTGAAATAATGGTTGAACAATAGCAAATTTATGTGTATAAAGGACAGGTCAATTCAAATTATAACATATAAGAGCACTATATAAAAATGAAGACATTATATCATTAACCACTAATAGTCCCTTACTTGTTATCTAGTTTTATCATCATTTATTTAATAAATATTTATGAAGTACCCATCATGTGCCAAAGTTCATTCATAAAAGGCTAATTTCTTTTATCTAGAGAAAACTATATGACATGACCTTTTTGCAAATTATAAAATTAACCTAAACCCTGGTAGGTCGTCTAAGCTAAAAATGACTTGGGTAAGTCAATATGTAGGCATTTTGCCTAGGGGAGTGACTATGTTGATATACCAGCAACCTATACAATATAACTAATTACCTGGGAATGCATAAGGCCTACTGAAATGCTACAGAGTAAAAATGAACAACGACTTGAATATGGGACTAAGAGACCCTAACATTCCAGGGACATCAGAGAAGACATTGGAGACACTTTAGAAGGAATGGTGGAAACCTAACCACTTTTTCTCTTTCAATCAAACTGAGATGTGGCCATGTTAGAAACAGATGAAGCCGTTCATCCTGTGAAAGAGAAGCTTGACCAAATCAGAGATTAGTTCATGGGGACTCCACCTCTAGAAATCAGTGCGTCTCTTCTGCTGTCTTAGGGAGACTTCTTCTCTCACAGAACTTTGGTTCAAATGTGGACATCTGACATATTAGTTCCCAGGGCATAGCTGAGACAAGGCTACCATATTTCCGTACATTTCTGATTTCATGGACAACTTCTCTCAACTTCTCACTCCATCTATAGTAATAAACATGGTAAGTGATGTTCACTTGGGTCATATAGGTAAAATACAACCACAAATGCACCGAAGGAAATAAATGGTAAAACTTGTGTGACTTGTTAAATTCTCTCATATGCACAAGAAACAAAAATTTATTTTTAGAAATAAATTAAGTTTACTTTGTTATAAGAGCAAAATATGCTCATTATAACAAAGTTCAGGCAAATTTCAGGATTTCTGAAACAAACGTGACATTCCAAATACACACTCTAGGCTTTTTCTCTCTCCCAGGTTCTTGATGAAATGATGAAACAATGGAATTATAAAAATTCTATAGATTACTGAAGACTAAGAAAGAACTGCCCTATGGGGAGACAATTCTTTGTGGATTTCCTGCATTTCTATGCACCTTAAGAGCAGAGGCACTGCCCGCATTTGTTCTGAACAAATTGTTTCCAGGATGTTTGTATAGTAGACAGTCTTGAAAGGTAGAAATACTATCTCCCCACAGAACAAAGGGCAGGCATGTTTATTGCCCATGATAAAGACTTGGATTCCCTAAGCTCAGGATTCCTTGTAACTCAATCCACTGCTTGTGAGGAGACACCTGGCCCTCTCATGTCACGCTGGGATTTGAGACTTGGAGAATCAGTGCAAGCAAATGCTAGAGCTCAAGCTACTGCTATTGCTGTAATCAAGTCCTTTGCCTCTGACCCAGGAGTCTCATGTCTTCTGTCAACACCCATGAAACTGTTTATAAGTTTACTTGTTGGTGCGTAAGGAAAGTAAAATCTGAGACACTGCAGTTCTTGACAGTTTTGTTGACATGGATGGAATGCCAACAGAGACATGCTTTCTGGAAGAGGAAGAACGAGGGCCTCCAGGGCTAATAAAAGGGCTTTGAAGGAAAACTGTGGGAATCAGTATTGAACATACTGACCACCATTTTTTTTTAACTAATGCCTAGTTTCAACTTGCTTTTAGTTTATTTAGTTGTTTCTGTTCTAGGTTCTTGAATGGCATTCACAGTCATTTTCAGTATTTTTAAATAATAAAAGCATTACGACTCTGAGCATCTCTTCCCCCAAATCCAGGAGCAGCATCTGCCCCACAGGGAATGGCCATGGAAGTTTCTTTAGCCAGCCCAACAGGGAGGATGGAAGACAAGTGGCTGAAGTTTGATATTAATAGCTAGAGATTGCCTGAGAAATGTCTTCCTATACTCTCCTGCTTATCGAGGAGCATCAGAACCCCAGAAAGGGATCCCAGCAGAAGGGACCATTGCTTGGCTTGACGGGAGTTAGCTGGGACTCTAGAAGCCTTGTAAGAGAAGTTCTAGTAGATACGTATGCAGTGTCTGGAAGTGTGGTGAGTAGGTGGGTGTGCCTGAGAGCAGCCCCTTAGCGTGATGTGTGGCAGATGAGGATCCCCTGTCTGCCAGGATGTGGTTGAGCATGGAAGTCCCAGTGGGGTCCAGTTGAGGACAATGTGGAATAGATAGAATTTGAGACCAGAAACTGTGCTAGGACCACAGACATCAGAAGCAGATGTCACATCATGATGATGCCCATGACCAGGTGCATCCACCCACACAGCAGTGGAAGACCAGGTGCCAGGACAGCAGACAACCCTCCTGGAAAAGAGAGAAGAGGGAGGAGGACAATCTTTAATATTCATTGCTTGAGTTTAAGTCTGGAACTGACCCTACTTTCAACCAAAAGTAACAGAGATACTGAGTTGAAATGAGGCCATTGAGCTAAATTGGTTCCTTTATAGACAAGTAGATAGTTACACGTTTAAACACCTGAGATGTAAGTTTTAAACCAGCTATACCTTAAACATGTTCTGATTCCAGTCTCTTTCTCTCTGTTTTAGGAAAATATTGTGCTCCGTTTCTCTCTGGCACCTTCAATCTCTTGTCTACTGGCTGCTCTGGGTTAGTCATGCTTCTGCAATTTATTATGCTGCTTACTAGAAAAATTCTTTCCTTGACCTCTAATGCCCTGTAAGTTGCATCTGCATTTCTTATCTCCCCTACCTAAATTTCCTACAAACATACCCACTATCTTTACTGACTCAACTTCTGTTCATTTCTAAAGCTACTCTGTTAACAGACTTTGTCACCATTATTTTACGAGCACCGAGCTTGTAAAGTTCAGAAAAAACGATTGCTTCTTTTTCAATACCTCCAATCTCTCTGTGATATTTATCGTTGACCAAGCTCGCACTCTCCTTTTTCAAGCTCTTCCCTTTTAAAGTTCCTTTGTATTCTACTTTGTTTTAACTTAACATTTTTCCTGATTTTAACTTTCTGCCGGTCTGGTTAATTTCAGACACTGACGCTCCCTTTGTGGGTTTACTTATTCAAATTAGATGTTAGATTGAATTGGGCCTGTTTATTTTTAAAGGTAAAGAAACAAATTACTGTGGCAAAATCTAGTTGGTGGCCCAGGTACACTGCCACCAAATTAAAGAGCTTGTGTCTGGGAACTTTCTGTGTAGAGTGGGAAAGTACTAAATCACCCCAGTGATTTGTGCTATCTGGTAGGCACAATCTGATTTATGTCGCATGCATTTGCATAAATTAGTCTCATTTTCTGTTTTGCTGCTTAACTTTCTCAAAAGAAAGACCTCCCAGCCTTTGTGAAGATGGGAGCCAGAAGGCTGGGCTGTGGTGACCATCTGACACCGGGGAATGTTGGCCTGTAATTAACCATGGTAATGACTGCAAGGGGATGTACTAGACTATGGGTACAGAGAAGGCCAGACCCTCATTTGCCTCACAAAGAGGCCATATTTCAGGACCCTCACTTATTTTTTCAGCGAGAGCAGATGTTTACAGAGTCTGAACACTTACTTCACTGTAGACCTCTGCTCTCTGATTTGGAAAGGGCATTCGATATGCCATTTCTGTTTGCCTTTTGTTTTTGTTTTTAACTACATTTTATAGCCAAATGGAAACAGTTGCATGTTCTCCCTGAAATGACTGCAGATTATGTTTTCTTGAAACAGTACTGCTGACGCTGGGGGTACCATATGGAAATGTGGCTTACCAAGTGCAAGCAGATGAGGTTAGGGGATGGAAGCCCTCCATGGCATGTTTCCTTGGTGGACTCAAATATTTGTTTCTATCCATCTCTGAGTATTTGGAAGTGAGACATTTTCTCCAGGTCCTCTTGTGTTTGTACAAATTTTCTTAAACACAAATTGTAAAGTTTTCCTTTTGATATAGTGAAAAGCCAAGTACTTGTTGGAGGATAAGGTATTGAGGGAAAGGTTTAAAATGTAGAGGATCCAGTAAGATCCCAGAACTTCTGTCTCTTATTTAGCATCTTCTCTGTCACTTTGGGTTTTGTTATACGTGGTTGGTGCTCATATCAGTTAGGTATCACCATGTAACAAACCACTCAACATCTCAGCGACCTAGGAAAAGATGCATTTGTCTCACTCATGAGCCCGTGGACCAAATTGTCAATTCTGTTGATACGTATCATGTTCACTCATATATCTGTGGTTAGTGGGTAAAGTGGGTGGGGGCTGGGTTAGCTAGGAGGTCTTCAGTTACATGTGTGGCTGTTGGTTGCCTGTTGGCTGGCTATGATCTGGGGAAACAAGGTGGTGGAACCACTTGTTTCTCATTATCAGGCAGGCTAGGCCAGGCTTGTTTTCACTGTGGCTGGACAAGATTCCAAGAATGAGAGCAGAAATGAGGTTCAGAACTGGCCCAACACCATTTCCACCTCATTCTATTGATCAAAGCAAACCACAAGGCCAGCCCAGACTCAGGAAATGGAAAAAGAGACTCCACTGCTTGATGGGAGGAGCCACAAAGGCACATTGCAAAGGAGGGCAGGGGTGGGTCCAGGGAGCTTTTGCAATCTATGTGCCACAGGGATATTTCTAATTGCTTATTATTTCTAAAAACTTTTTAAATAGTCTTACCTAAACACTCTGCACCAAAGGATATGCTGAATATTCAAATGCACTGCAAGATCTGACAACACATGACTAAGACAGAATCCTCACAGTGTTTCAGAAGAATATGGCTTAATTCTGACTAATGAGCCAAACCAACAGCTCTTCCTGGAAGGAAGTGAACATCACAGCAACACTTCTGAAAATAAATATTGTCGAAAGTTCCTTTATTTTGAATAGATTTCCCCTTATACAGATTAAACCTTGGTAGCTTTTCACACAAACATGGCCTATTATCTGGGAGGTAATCTAGAGGTTATCTAGTCTAATAGTTTTCAAATCTGCTCAGTCCTGTGAGCCCTGAGGTTTGCATGGAGGTGTCCCAGAGGCTCTCTCCTGTTGGGAGAAGGTACAGGATGAATAGAGGGGACAGAGTTGGCATGTGAAGCCCCTGGGAAGGTCTGGGTCAGACCGCCAGGTCCTCCACATAAATCTAATTCAAGCAGAGCAGCACTGCCTTTTCCTACTTTATATATTGGGTTTTGACATATAATTTCATTAAAAGTAGGAATTTCCATAGTATTTTAAAAGATTGGAACTCAACAACAACCAAAAAACCCAAACGACCCAATTAAAATATGGGCAAAAGACTTAGCTAGATATTTCTTCAAAGAAGACATACAAATAGCGAATAAGCACATAAAAATGTATTCAACATCAGTCATTATTAGGGAAATGCAAATCAAAACCAGTAAAAAACAAACAACAAACAAACAAACCAGCAAACAGAAAATAACAAGTATGAGCAAGTAGATGGAGAAAGTGGAACCCTGGTGCACCGTTGGTGTGAATGCAAAATGCTGCAGCCACTATGGAAAGCAGCAGAGTGGTTCCACAAAAAGGGAAACATTGAGCCACCTTATATTCCAGGAACTTCGCTTCCGCGTGTATCACCAAGAGAATTGAAAGTGGCGGCTGCTAGGAACGTCGTACACTCAACGCTCCTAACAGCATTATTCACAATAGCCAGGGGGGCAAGCAAGCCCAACTGCCCACCGTCAGATGCATGATCATATTCGGCCTTAAAGAAGAATGAAATTCTGACACATGCTGTTAATACAACATGGCTGAATCGTAAAAGATACGACGCGAAGGGAAATAAACCACTGTGATCCCAGTTACACGAGGCACCTAGAGGGGCCAGATTCACAGAGGCAGATAGTAGAATGGTGGTTGCCAGCAGCTGCAAGTAAGGGAAATGGGGAATTAATGTGTAATGGGTACAAAGTCTCAGTTTGGGGAGATGAAGAAAGTTCTGGAGAAAGCTAGTGGTGATGGTTGCGCAACAATGTGGATATAGAATACTTAACTGCCTTGAATTGTACACTTAAAAATGGTTAAAATGGTAAATCTTATGTATATTTACTGTAATTTAAAAAATAGTTTGGAAACCACCGATCAAATCCAACCGCTTCGTTTTACACTTGAAAGACACAGACTTTCCTTCTTTTACCCGGTGATGCAACTTGAAGCCGGTCCCATAGCCGCCTACGACTGTGTGCACAGTGCGCATGCACCGTAACTTACCCAGCTCCCGGATGGAAGGCCCCCAGGCTGTTCGTGCTTCTGCCATCGTATCTGTGTTTTTGCTTCTGCCTCCCCTTCTGCATGGTGAGTACCTTCTGAGATTTATGAGGTGTGATAAGAGAATACTGTGAATGTTTGCATTTTTAAAATTTGTGACATTAAGACACATTGCCATTATCCTCCTCACTTCGAACTCACGTACCCCATCGTTCCTGCCACTGTCTGAAGCAGTTCTGGAAGTCCTCTTGCGTGAGTGTCTTTAGTTGTGCTGTCGTGGCTGCCTCGGTGTCCTGAATTGATTCAAAACGTTTACCTTTCATGGTCGTTTTGACTTTGGGGAAGAGCCAGAAGTCACACGGTGCCAGATTCAGTGAATAAGGTGAATGAGGATGCCCCGTAATGCTTTTATTTGACAGAATTGCTGTATCAGAAGCGATGTGTGAAACAGAGTGTTGTCATGATGGAGGGTGGGCATTTGCCCATTTCTCAGACATTCACAAAAGAGGACTTCCAGAACTGCTTTAGGAAGTGGCAAGAATGATGGGACAAGTGTGTTTGATGGGGAGTATTTTGAGGGGGATTAATGGGAATGTGTCTTTTACTATGATACATTTTTTTAAATGTAAACATTCAGTGTACTTTTTATCACACCTTGTAGGTTGTATCTTATTCATTGCTATCTCTTTGGAGCCCTGCACAGTGCTCTGACCTTAATATCTTTACTTATGAAGGCAATGAATGAATATAGACAATATGGATCCTACTACATATAGATTCTGGTCTTGACCATGAATGGGCTCTCGGACCTTGGGCAAGTCCCATCACTTCCCCAGGCTTCAGTTTCCCTAGCAGCGGTTCTCACTCAACCTGTGGGTCGCGACCCCTTTGGGGGTCGAACGACCCTTTCACAGGGGTCGCCTAAGACCATTGGAAAACACCTATCAGATATTTACATGACGATCCATAACAGTAGCAACATTACAGTTATGAAGTAGCAATGACAATAACTTTATGGGGGTCACCACACCATGACAAACTGTATTAAAGGGTCGTGGCCTTAGGAAGGCTGAGAACCCCTGCTCGGTATGGATATACTCCTGGGTGGATAAAACGAGATGGTACTTCCAACTCGGAAATCCCATGATTCCTAGCGTTGGGTTGACCCAGGCCCTCTTCCGATGATTTTCAGCCTCAGGAATGGAGACAGGGTCCTCCTCTGGCTGTCGCATAGAGCCTCCCCTTACCTGGGTCCCGCTGAGAGCCCAAGCTGCCAAAAAGTCTGATCATTTTCGTTTGGGAGTGGAGACCTGGGGTGTCAACCCTTTAATGTTCCGAGGGCCATGTGAGGTGACTGTCCGGGGATGACAATCCTTCTGTAAAGCGTGTTTGCTGGGCTCCAGTGACTGGCATAGAGCACTTTCACACAGTCTAACTGTTATTTGCATAAAATGTTCCCATAATGCAGGGCATTGTGCCTTTTCTGCAAAGAAAAACCCTGCATCACAAAAGGCCTCAGAATGATGGGAAAATGGATGTTAACATTTCTGCCTGACTGATAATCTCTGATGTTACCCTTGGGAAGCCCCAGCTTTCAGGATGATTTATTTGTCAGGCTGTGGAGGGTTTTTCTCCTGTAATGGCTTATCTGGTGAACGCAGCAGCGGGCAGCGGAGGGAGGCCCCGAGCTGGGAGCAAACCGAGGGAGAGCTGCCTGCGTTTTCTGGGGACTTTATTTGTGTTGTGAAATTTTCATTTTAAACCAAGAACGAACAAAAAGGGACAAAGAAGCAGTGGGCTGTTTGTGTTTTGTTTTGTTTTGCTTTACGTGTCCTTTGCCGTAGTGCCAAACTCTCAAATTGAACGTTTGGCCCTCAGGGGTGGGGCTGCGGCTGAGGTTTTTCTGACTTTTCCTGTGTGATATCTTTGGTTTTATATTTCTTGGGTGTACAGAAACCTTGTAGAGACCTTGTGAGAGAATTTGCGAGAAGAGATCTTGCCAAGGGCTAGAGCAAAATCCGTTCTGTAGCACACAGCAGGCATTGTGAGCGTGCGGGGCCCAAGGGCCCAGCCCCGGGGCTCCTGGCAGCGGGAGGGTGCAGGGGACTCTCCGGGCTGGTCACCGGCTTCCCTTTCGCACTTGCATTTGTAAATCATCTAACCTGTGTGAAGGCCCTCGTGTGCCTCTCTGTAATGTCCACGCATAGGAAAGCTCTTTCCACTTGCCCCTTAAAGTCCTCCATTATCTTGAGAACACTATCAAACATAGTGCCTGGCATTCGATTCCAGGGTTCAAATCAGTATCTTTTAGCAATGGTGCTAACTTGTGGCCTATCCTGGGTTCTTGGAGTGCTGTGGAGTCCTAGTTGTGCAGAGGAAGGTCCGCTTACTGCTCAGCTGATAAGTATTTATGGCCAGCATTGAAATAGGTGCTCTGGGTAGAGCATCTGGCTTCTTCTTTCACTAGTAGGCTGACCAGACGTCCTGATTTAAATGGGACAGAAAACAATGGTACTGTCTCCTTCCAAATGGTAAGTGTGTCAGCCTACCGACACCTTGAATTTAGCCCAGTGAGACTAGGCTGACCCTACGTACCATTTGAAACGGGACAGAATCATGGTTTTCTGTCTCATTTAAAACTGGACATTTGGTCAGCCTGCTCACTGGATTTATAATGTAAGAGAAAGAAGAAAAAGGAACAATTTAAGATATATCATAAGGCTGCTTTTGATTAAGTACCATGGGAGTGGAAGAATAGTAATATTTGCTGAGTGTGCTATCTAAGATTCTCTGAGCCAAGCGGAATTGAAATTTTATGGTTATGTCAGTACAGTATCCTTGTATCTGTAATCTCAAAAGTGTGATGTAACCTGGTAGACAGCTCAGCGTTTGGGCTTCCGTAACTCCACTGGCAACACTCTCCGACCTTGAACTTGTCCCACATGTAAAAGGTTTTTCACTGCAGGAGAAAAATAAATTACTGTGATGACCTCCAGCAGAGGGATGTAGTATCTACTACATTAATTAAAGAAAAATCCTTCGTGGAGCTTTGTGATAGGAAGGTCTGCTGTCTCCCTTCTGGTTTGCCAGGAAGCAGTATTTGAGGACAGGCATTGGCACGTAAAATATAATTAGACTCTCTCTTGCAAGAAGTGTAAGTACCAGGGGCTTTACATTGACAGCGGTTGACAAGGTTTCCACCAGCACATTAGAAAATCAATGACAAGCACACTCTGCAGCATCAGGCAGCTCCACTGGCTTTCCCTTAATTCCCAGCCGGGGAGAATACGGGGAACTACTGCGGTGTACCTACTGTTGGCTTCCACGTAGCTTTACAGGCTAACAACAGAGTCTCTAACCTCCCTCTGCCTTCCCCCCCTGCCACCAACTCGCTGCAGAGGACATTGAATTTAATGTTATTCATTAGCAATCCATCCCAAAGGAGAATTCAAATGCATTGCCTTGAGATCCAAAAAAAGGCCCTCCTCAAGCAGCGATCAATGAAAGAAGTAAACTATGGGTCATTAAATGTCCCCCTGTAACGGCGACAGCCCTCTGCTGAATCAGAGAGGCACGATTTTACAGTTTCTCCCTCCACATGTTTAAAAGTTACCCCTGTGTGTGTGTGTGTGTGTGTGTGTGTGTGTGTGTGAGAGTGTATGTGTGTGTCTGTGTGTGGTGTGTCTGTGTGTGTGCGCATATGTGTGGGTGCATGTGTGGGTGTGTGTATAGACATGCATGTGTGTGTATGTGTGCATGCGTGTGTGTGTGTGTATGAGAGTGTGTGTCTGTGTGTGGGGTGTGTGTGTGCGCGCATATGTGTGGGTACATTGTATGTGTGTGTGTGTTGGTGGGTGGTATGTGTATGTGTGCATGCATGTGTGTGTGTGTGTTTGTATGGGTGTGTGTATGGGTATGTGGGGGGGTGTGGGGTGTGTATGCGTGTGGGGGGTTTGTGCATGTGGGGAGTATATGTGGGGGTATGTCAGTGTGTGTGTGTGTGTGTGTGTGTGTGTGTGTGTATGACAGGTGTGTGTGGGGGGGTCCTAAATAAAAATAAGAATTTGACCTTAATATTTTTTAAAAGTATTTTCTAATCACCCAGTTGGTTCCTAGAATAAAACTCATGACACCAGTTTGTTTTCTGCTTGGACCCTATGGAATTGCCATTCTGTGGGACAAACACAGAATACTGGCAACTGCATAAAGGGAAACCTAAAAACTGAGCAAAAGCCTGAGAATTGCTGTGTGTTGTGATTTCAGGTGCTCTGCAAAGACCCGCAGCCTTAAAATGAGATAAAACCTCATGTTTCGTAATTAAATAAAAATAATAACTATATAATAAATAGTAAACAGTATGCAAGTAAGTAAGTGAGAAGAACAATGCATGCTCTAATTTGAAATGAAGTACCAGTGACCAACATCAGTTTTTTCCTTCTAGCTAAATGAGGTCAGGCAGTGGGACCAGGTTGCTAAAAGGATTGGAGGGACACGGAGAGGGTGGCCACCCTCTCCCGAGTCGCTATAACAATGCTGCCAACCCTCTGGCGCTTAACTTTATGAACGATCATCTTTCTGGTACAATCAGAGTAATGACTGAGGAAAGGTGGTCTCAGATTGATAGAGATCTGCTGGATTCTCACTGTTCTTTGCTAGAGAGAAGATGGATTGTTCCTCATCCAAACTTGTCACCCCTAAGACATGACTGGTCCTATGCTGGGGAGACACCCCAAAATCTGGAAGTATCTTCTGGAGGACAGACCCCTCGGAGTACAGGCTTCCCCCATTGAGTGAGTGTTCTAGGAACCCACCTACATCAGTACCAAGTGGTGGTGCTGTGAGAGGCTGCGTTCAGCTTCAGTGATTTTTTTTTTTTTTTTTTGCTGTGTGGGGGGAGACTCTTACAATGCATTTGCCCATTTCATGATGGATGATTTACACAAACAACGTGCTGCATGACAACACACCTGCCCACACTGCGCTGAGTGTTCTGCAGTTTTTGCCTAAAAATGGCATGATGCCTGTGGCCTACCCTCCCTATTCACCTGATCTTCCCCAGAACAATTTTTTTGGTCTCAGATGGAAAAGGTCCTCAAAGGGAAACCTCTTGCCAAGGTGGAAGAGGTGAAACAGAAAATGGCAGCAGCACTAAAAGGCATCAAAATCGATGAGATCAAAAACTGTCCTGAGCAGTGGAAAAAGCATCTCGATAGGTGTAGTGCATCCAACAGAGAGTACTTGGAAGGTGACTGAAGTTTAAACATGTAAGAATAAATATACAATTTTTTATAAATAAATTGTTTGTTTTTGGATGACACCCCCCTGCCCCCGCCCCCACCCCCCGCCCACCGCCCCATAGGTCTTTTGGGTTGAGGTTGAAAGATCAAAGATGCAAACTGGCAATGGTCAGGCCATATGTAGAAATAGAGCTCTGACTCATCACGGGCAGCAACCTACCCAGGAAGCCACCCCGCTATCTGCAATAACTGGCCGAGGAAGCCAGCCTGCTCTACATTGAACTTGCAGGAAGTCAGACTATGATCTCTAGTAATCCAGGAAGCCAAACAATAACTTACATAGATAATCAGCCCCAAATTTCCAGGATTTGATTAATAACCAGTAGCTTTCCTCATTTTTGTCCTTGCTTCTAACTTAGGAACAACCAGAAAAAGGCAAACATTCACCTTTAACCAATCACATAAGATGCCCCCCTTCTAGTTAGCCTGTGTGCAGCTTCCCACCGCCCACCAACCTGGGCACACCGGAAGCCTTCCCTCTTTCCATTATAAAGCTGTCCCACTCCCCTGCCTGCTTTCTCGTCTCTGCCAAAATGCGAGTGACGTGGCTGGTCCCTTGCTATAGCAAGCCCTGATAAACAGTCTTTACTTTTCTCATTTGGGTGGTCTTCATTCATTTCCATGAGGTACTGCATCCACGACCTATGGCTCTGAATATTTGCCCCCCATCTTAGAAGATACTGCCTCCATCAGCTTCCCTTCCTGACACCAGGCCGCTGCCAGTCCTCTAGTCCTGGACGTCCGGGATGCCCTCTGGGCCACAGCACACCATGGACGGAGGCATGAGTGCTGCCTCAAAGCTATTGGATCTACCACCTTCCACTGCCTGCTCGTGACTACGGCTCCTGTGCTATTGAGGAGGTGTCAAGGCTGAGGGGGTGGGGAAAGCCAAGGAAGCCTCTTCTACTTTGGCCTTCACCGTACTCAGATGCATGTTGCTAAATGACCGTCTCCACCATCTCCACCAAGGCGAGGCGGAAAGGGTGGGGTGCGGTGAGCGGTCCGGCTTCTACACGCTGTGCTTTCCCTTCACGTCTCCTATTTCCTCCCCAAAGCTTCCTGGACTAGAAGGATTGGGCTTCAGGTGTTTTTCTTCTTTCAGTACGTCTTACTGTCCTACCCTACGACACCCGTCACAGCCCGGACATCCTCCACGCTGTGAAAGGAAGTCCCTCTGAGTCCTGTAGACTTCGTTCTCCACATGTTTGAGAAAAAAATTTAAAAATCTTATCTCCTTCAACAAATTGTGATTTTCAGGTCTATTATAGTCTAGCTTCAAAATGCCATTTTGAATGTTAAAAACTGAATATTTACTTTCTCTTAACTTTGCATTCTGCTGTATCTTTCCTAATGTCTATATACCGGCACTCCTCACTTAACAACTGAGTTCCAGTCCTACAACTAGATCGTTAACTAAATTGGTTGATAAGTAAGGAACTTAAAGGCGGGTGTCTTGTGGTGTGTCATGGTGTCATAGGGTACGGATTTTTCAATAGCTATCACTTGACATCACACTTATAAACAAAATATGTAGTCTTGAGTGATTGTGAATGCTTCATGTAGTGAAACTAACTGATTTCCAGGATGAGATAAAGACTGAGAAAAGGGATTCCCGAGACTCACACAGACTGAGAAAGGTGATTACCCGTGCTGGAGAACTGCTCATAACTCAGAGTGGTTGTTAAACAGGTAGATTGTTAAGTGAGGAGTGGCTGTATGACAGACTGACTCTGGTCCACATAGCAGAAGGGGAATAGACTACATGCATTCTCAGTTGGGACAATCTTGCCCAGAAAATACAGGTGAACATTGTCTTTGGAGGAGCAAACAAAAAACTTAGGTATTACAGTGATATAATGAATATTTGTGGAATTAAAAGTTCATGAGTGGAGGTGGGGGTGAGGGTTGGGGGTGCAAAAGGGCACCTTAGAAGTGAAGGGGGAGTGATGAAAAGGTTGAGAAGCTCTGGTTTATTAGAAGGAAGCAGGCAGCTCCTGGAATCTGTGTCTGTGAGCCATCCAGGTCTCCAGGTCAGATAAAAGGATAGCTGGCAGCCGGCAGCTCAGCCCCGGCCCAGCCATGGAGGTAGTCTGGGTAGGACCTGCCATATTGTCACTGGTCATTGGATGCTCCAACACTGGGGCAAGGAACAAATTCCCTGTTTTGCTTTGTTTCACTCATTCCAACCTCAGAACCCTAGGACCTCCAGTCCTACCAAGACTCCTTCAGTGGTAGATTTCCCCAGGTAATCCATGCCAGGCAGGCAAGAATGACAGTGCCCACATATGGGGCATTGTCAACCCTGTGATATCAGGCTATGTTTGAGCCCCAGGACAGTACTAGCTTTTGTAGCTGTTTATTTAACATTGTATGCTCTTTGACTTGGGTTTCCATCCACCCTAGCTCATTGTTAATCAGGCTAGTGTTTGCCCATCTTTACATTTTCAAGCAAGTGCCTTTTTTATCTCCTAATCTTTGACTTATTCTCCTGAGACAAATGCAGATGACACTCATACCATGCATGTTTTCCCTCTCCCTCCAGAAGGATGGGCCCTTGTATCCTGAGTGCTTTCTAACTTCTGACCAGTCCACGGATTATTTTTGACTCATCCTCTCTTACTCAATTTTCTATTATTCTCAAGACCTCCCTTTTATCGGCTGGGCCCAACTTCCCTAGGTGGGAAGATTGATTTTTTAAACTCAGATTTAGGTAGGATGGGAAATTGGGGGCAGGGAAAAGCAGAAGTCAGCTAGATGGCTCTGGGAAAGCTCTTGTGGCTGCCATCATCAGAATTGCCTAGCATGCTTCTTGGAGATAGTTCATTTTTGTTTCCTCTTGCATAATTAGTACAATCACATATTTTATACAATGCTTTACTGTTTCAAACTTCACATACATTCCCTTACTTGACAGTAATAACACTGTGATGAGACCCTTATTATGATATCTATTTTCTAATAGGATATGCATGTACAGGAAATATATACTTTATCACGATTTAAATGTTCAAAAGCAGACAGGAAGAACCCAGTCTTCTTTATTGCACACTCTGAGTCTAATCAAGGTCTTCTCTGGTTTCATCTAATTGGGCATCTCTGTCTTTCATAAGTTCAGTGTTCTGTGGCTACAGAACAGCTCTAGACATCTCCCCCCCTCTGTGTTTGGCTAGCTGGCTTCAACACAGTATTATTTATATTCATAAAGTCTTAAAACAGAAGGGCCTCTGTCTTCCCAGTCCAATCAATCTCTCCTCTCCCTGTGTGCTACCATGGAGCTGTGCACGACCTCGCATTCCTGGCTTGCTTGGTATCTATGCCTGGTACTTAAATTGAAGATTTTGTTGAGTTTGCACAACCACCCTCTGATCTAGGCTCCAGATTTTACAGATATGGAAACTGAGGCTGTAAATAACTTAAGATCACAATGTTAAGAAAGTGATAGAACTGGGATTTGAATATCATCTGCCTGACTCTTGTACCCGAGTCCTTCATCCCTACACCACGTTGCCTCTTTGTGGATACGTTGGCTTTTATCAATGGACTGTAAGTTCTTAAGGACAGGGCCATGAGTTCTATATTTTGCACCTAAGAATTATGCCTGGAACATAATAGTCTGTCAATAAATATTTGTTGAATGAATGAATATGCTCTGGGGGCCTTTTGAAAACTTAATTTTCAGGCATCCAGTGAGTATCATTTTTGGAGATGTTCAATGGGCTGAACAATATGTTGGCTCAGAATTGTGAACTCTCCTCTAAGTTCCTGAGAGATGAGGCTGTTTTCTTCAGCCTGGGCCTGGCTGTTCTCCCAATGTCCTGTTAGGTTGTTTTTTTTTTTCCCTATTCAGTGGGAACAAATGTACTATAGCATGAAGATACTATGTAGAAAATAAAAAGCTGGAAGATCATAAGAATACAAACTTTTAAACAAATTATAGGAATTTAAAACGTGGCTTGAGTTGTGGTAAAGGAGTTTGCTTTTTTCTTTTCCTCTGCAAGTAGTCATAATCACAACAGTCGGGATCATTGAATACTTAATAGATGAATGGAAAACTAGAAAGCGGTGATGAACATCATGTTCTATATTTCTTTAAACTCTTCATCTTAATTTTGGTTTTAAAAATAACATGGTGTCAGTTGTTTCAATTTGCTTGAATGAGCCAACTTTAGAGAAAAAAAGCTTTTCTTAATGATTCATCTATTCATAACCCTGGTCTCATGGTGCTATGAGCTCCCTGGGTACCTATGAAGGTTGTGATTATTAATTACCTAAGTGTTTAATTGGATTTTTGTCTTTAAGTGCTTGTACCTCCTTGAAGAAAAAAAAAATCATTCATTTTTTTCTAAAATGATTCAGAGAATAATAGGTCCATGAGATACAGAAATGAAAGGTAAAATCCTGAATGAATTTATAATATAACTCCAACTCAGAGAAATAAAGGAAACAATCCCCTAGCTCCCGTATGGACTTTACCCCACTGTTGTGTCCTTGAAATGACCTTCTTCTTGGTTTCCAGAGAAAGCAACTTCTCTTTGCAAACAGGCTTCTGAGGAAGTTATTTCCAGCTGACTATCAAGTTAACATTGAAGCAAAAGTAAAGGCCCAGACTTAAAAACGTCAGCTACATAGATTGGTGCCAGACTGATGCGTTCTTCTCCACCTGCCTCCACCTGGAGAGTGGCCCTCAGCCTTGTCTGCGTTGGAATTGCCCGGCTCTCATGAAAAATCCTGGTCACACCCCTGGGGAGTCTGAATTAGTAATCCTGAGGTGTGACAAAGGAACACACCTTTTAGAAGCTTCCCAGGTGGTCAGAATGGACGGCCAAGATCGCCAGTCTCTATGTTGAGAGCCACTATGGAGGAATTCCACCTAATGGCCAAGGAGGGAACAAAGAAGTGGCGGTGGTCACTGACTTAGCTGCAGGAAAGCAACTTATGGAAGGAGAATCTCGTGGAATCTGTCGCATCTCACCAGGGGCTGGTTCTCTAGCTCCCACCTGACAAACGAAATCTCAGCTCCGACCCAGACCTACTGAATCAGTCTGCATTTTTTTAAAATTCATTTTTATTGTTAGACGTATTGGGGTGACATCTGTTAGCAAGGATTACGGAGGGGGGGAAGCTAAATATAAGGTGATAGAAAGAGAAGTCACATTAGGTGGTGAACTTATTATACATCAAATTGACAATGCACTGTAAAATTGTATGCCTGAAACCTATGTAATCAGTCTGCATTTGAACCCAGTCCCCCAGTGATTCACCTGCACGGTGAAGTTCGAGAATCCTGACCTAAATAGCCACAAGGTGGAACGGAATGGACAGCTGGTGGGGAAATACTGCCTGTGAGCCTCCTACAGAGGCCAAGTGCAGCTTCTATTTATGTCTCTTTGAGCGGGCACATCTTCATAATGACTCTTGATTCTCAAGGCTCTCCTAGAAAGTCTCCTCCTGACCCCAGGGACGTGCCCTTACATGGTGCTTTTTCTGCCACTCGTCTTACCTCTCTTTAGGAAAGTGGTTGCAAGTCTGTTAGCTAGGGTGGTGGTTGACCTGGATAGGCTCACCTTTACCATACCTTACATCTAAGTGTATATTATTAATATATCATCACGTAATATATCCTCCCCACATTCCAGGGGCTGCAAGGCTTTACTAGAGAAGTGTTTCCTTATACGTATTACGCCTGTGATTCGAACCAGTGTTGCTGTGGTCATATGTGCGGGCTTTCCATGGATAACTAGCAGCAAAGATGGCCCCCGGATGTAATCAATCAAACTTTGCCATCAGAGTCAACTCTATATCACAACAGACTTCACAATAAATGCTAATTATCCATGAATTATTATGAAAGAAATTAGTACTTCTAAAGAAATTATAAAAGAAATTCAGAAATAATATATGCCCACACTGCATTTAATTTTACATCAACATTGATTCTAAGATACACCATCAGTTCAAAAGGGGAGAAGTGGGGGCAGAAGAGAAAAACTCTAAACTATATGGAGAAATTGATTAAAGGCAAAATTGGTTATAAGCTATATTGATTAAGGCAAACTGATTTATAAAATGCTAAAATGTTTTTGTTTTTTTTTTAAAGTGTGCCTTGAATTTGAGTACCAAGTAAGCTTTAACTGTGATGGATCAGGGCTTCACTTCTGTCTGGTGTTCTTTACCAGGACTCAGTAGAAAGCTCACCCTGAATGACTTTAAAAGGGCTGTCCTCTTTTGGGAACTCTTTGGGCCTTTGGCTACAGTACTATGGGGCTTTAGAGCAGTTCTAGAGCAAAAGCCTGTGATCCTCACTTCAAATGATATGATACGACTTTAGTCACATTGTACATGACACTTAAAGATGACAGGAGACTGTAATTTCCAGTTCTCATTTTAGAAAATGAATAGCTAATATTTATTGAGCATTTGCCATGTACCCAGCACAAGCATTTTCCTGTTTAATCCTCACAATTACCAATGAGTTAGACTCTGTTGTCCTTTCAATGTATACCTGTATGACTGAGCCTCAGAGAGGTTCATTAAATCACCCAAATATGCTCTATAAGGGCATGAGTAAAAGCAAATAAACAAAACCCAGTCCTTTGTTTTGCAAGTATCTTGGCTTGGTTATGTCTCAGTTGTGTTTCTGGGTACCTTGGATTCTCTGCCTCAGGTTGCCAGTTTCCGTGTGTTCCGAAATGCACTCCACTTTCCTAAAGCAGGCAGTGTCTCCCTGTTCGTAGCACTAGATACCCTAAAAGTAATGTGGATTGGAAGTAAGGCAGAAGTCCCAGTTTCACTAATGATAATAGCTCTTATTTCATAGCTAAACTTAAGGATGCTATTTGGATGATTAACTCTTCTCAGATATAAGAATAGTCACCATTTTAAAACACTACTTTCTACACAGTTGGCCTTATGTTCCCAGAATACGGTTTACATGTTGCAGGGCTTTGGGTCAAGCTTAACGTCTGAGAAGAAATGAGATGCATTTGACTTAGATTTCTGGAGACTGACTCCCCCTCCCCATCAACTCATGGGTCAGTTGACATGGAAACAGATGAATTACAATTTAACACCACTTACCTTCATTATATTAAGACAAAACAATGGCATGCACTCATGTAGATAAGAGAGGATGTATCATGCCCAAATTCTTGTGGACATTGTCTAGCACAGCACGGAGAAGGAAGAGTTGATCGTGTATTGAATCAACCCACACGAATGCGGAAGGGAGCCTGGTCCTCACAGGAACATGATAAAACAGGACCAAGCCACATGAGTGAGCGTTGAACTTGGCTTCTCACCTAAGAATAACAGCACCGTGGTGATGATAGCTGATGACACAATTTAACACAATAGGAGCATATTTTAATCAGATGTTTTCATAGCCATCCCATGATTTCCACCTTAAGACAATATGATCATGTTATAGTAATTTTCACCCATGATCATTTTTTTGTTTTTTGCTCTTTTACTTAAGTAAATAAATTAGTTTAGTAAATAACTTAAGGAAACTTGCGCGCTCTCTCTCTCTCTCTCTCTCTCTCTCTCTCTCTTTCTGTCTTTCTTTCTGGACAGCACTCAGTTATCTGAACAGTTCTGTAAATAGAGGAAAGTGGCACCATTTTAGGATGTACAATAGTGATAAACATAGCTAGAAACAATAGGGGACACGTTAGTAGTCCTTGTGTTTCTTCCATCAACTATTCACGAAAGTCCACGTTCCCAAGTACACATTCAACAGTAATGCTTGTATGGTTCAGGGGCAATGCGGAAATATCCTGGAGAAATAATTGTCCACAAGTAGTTGCCAACACCTAAGTATAAGTTAAATATAATCCTGACTAAGCAGTCCGCGTCGTTAATCATTGCACAGTGTCACACCCATGATCTCCGGGCTGCATTTGTCTCCAGGAAACATTCCTGGCCCCTTTCTAAAGGCTTGTGCCTGGGCCAGGGTATACCGGGAAATCATCAGCTTCTGCCCAGAGGACAGAGGCAGGTCTGGCATTCACCCCCTTGGCCCCTTCAAGCCCCAGGAAGTGAGACATTTACATAAGCTCTGGATCTGAAGATGCCTAAGTCATTGGACTAGTTTGTCATGCTGTCTCCATGCTATCAGTTTACAAGGAATCCGCAAACACTTCAGAGGGAATTCTCTGTGGAGAGACTCAGGCATGCTGCTTGAATAACTAAAATGTGAAGAATCCCAAAATAATTTGCAGAAATGATAACATTGGCTGCTTCTGGGATAGTCTTCCACTCACAGCTTCAGCTTATAAAGAGTGTTTGCAGACCATTATCAAGGACCTTTAAGGCTCCATTAATTACACCTTGTGGTAAGATCATAAAATTTATATCACCATCAAATGGTACAAAATCCCAGCCCAGGAGTTCTCCATCTAAAATGCACTGAATGATTTCATGTTCTCTTTTCTTTGTTACCCGCTGAAGGAAAGTTCATAAAAAACAATAATAATTTTTAAAAAGTTTATTCTCCAGTCAGAGCTCTTACCTTGGGTTCCCACTTGTCGGTGGCTCACCAGGTTTTCACATAATGACATTGACCGCCAACATAAAATTGAATCAGAGTGACTTGAACTGAAAACCTGGATTTGGGTTCTCATCTAAAACTTGGGCTCTGACCTTCACTCCACTTGGCACCTGGCTATGTTGTCTTGACCCTTAACACATAATATTTTTTGTGTGCTCTGCTCCCTTTGGCTGGCTTTGATGTTTGGCTGCTGCCCGACTTGGTAGTGACCTTGGGCAGGTTTTCACTGGGTTCCACTCCATAGCTGGTGTGGGAGGAAGCACAAGTTTATTGTCCATACTTCAGACTGTTCAGTCCAAGTTTAAAAACATTCCATCGTGGCTCCTGCCATGGTGTCAGCCGTCTAATTATATTCCTCATCCACCACCAGTTAGGGTTGGGGATTGGCCAGTAAAGTGGTCAGTTTTCTGGGAACCAGGATTGGATTGGATCGTCCTCAGTGAAGGGACTGTGTTTTCAGAAACCCAGGAGGGAGCAAATCAGGGAAGCTTTGCAAATGCACCAAATCCCAAGTAGCTGAGCGTCAGAATGTGGGCCTGAGATGGCACTGAAATGACAGGTAAGATTAGAAAATGGCAAAAGTCAGTTTCAGGAGTGAAAACAGAAATGCATGTAAAAAGTTTTAGGAAAATTCTCCATCTATTAACACTCAATCAATGGTCATTGTGAGGTGAATGGTTAAAGTAATAAGAGTTCTAGATAGTTCCTCTGCCTGTATCCCTGTGATCATGTTTCCATGAAAAGCTTACTATTTTTTTCCACCTATCTTCCTTCCATGTTAGGACATGGGCGGTTGAGCATCAAGATTAGAAACAAACGTTTTAGGGTCGGATTGCCTGGCTTTGAATTTCAGCCCTGCCGTTTGCCAGCTGCCTGAACTTGAGGCAAGGTAACGTGTCTGAGTCTCACTTTACTGGGGTAATAGAACCCCAGTTCGTAGGGCTCAATGAGGCACTTGGTGACAAGTCTTTGTCACAATGTCAGAAATTATTTTTGGGTATTTCCTATCTCTGCTATCGAATTTTTATCTTGAATTTGCCCTGGCAATCTTCCCTTCTTTATATTAATGAAATAATACATGTGAAATATCAGGCATTCTTCTACATAAATAATAGCGGGCATTATTGTTATTTCTTCTCCTTATTATTATTATTATTATTACGATTAGTGGCATGACTAACCTAGGATCACAACTTATTTAGTGACAAAGCTGAGATTAAAAACCAGGTCTCTGAAGTCCCAGTCTAAAGTAGGTTCCATCTAAAGATGGTATCAAAATGCCAGCTACTTTTACTCCATGAAGTTTGTTCCTATTTATGTTAATTTTAGATATATTTAAAGGTAATTCTCAAGGAAACCCTTGGGCACTGCTAGTGGGATGGTAAACTGGTACAGTCAATAGGGAAAACAGTATGGCACTTCATCAAAAAAATAAATAAAAATAAGAACTACCATATGATCCAGAAATCTCACTTCCGGAATTGGAGTATTCGGTCATGAGAATATTGCTCAGCCATGGAATATTATTCAGTCATAAGAAAGAAGAAAATAGCCCATTTTCAACAACACAGATGGATCTTGAGAACATTGGGCCGAGTGAAATAGGTAAGGCCGATGAATACATTTGTCACACCTATTGAAATGAAGTTGTTTTACTGTATGTAACTTTAAAATGATGTGAGATCAAAGCCTCAACCTGGTGGTTCTAGGAAAAATGATGTGGATGGTCACTCGAAGTCTGCAGCAGAGATGGGTGAGGTGACAAGGAAGGGACTCCCCTCTATAGAAGAATCAATTAAAAAAATCAGCTGATCACTGAGCACAAGTATGGCCTAGACCCAAGGTCCAAAGAAGAGGGGCGATAATGGAAGGTCAGTTCCGAAGCAGGAGATGCACGTGACACAGACCTGTACTGACTTGCGTCTGCCCTGGAAGCTATTTTCTTTGCTGTAATTACAAAAACAAGAGATCCCCAAGTGCCTGACCATCTGGTATCCTGCTTGTCACCGAGAGTAGGAAGGAACACTGGGAGGACAGTTTTTCTCTGTAATATTGGCAGTGGGGGTGATTTTTCTGGATCAGAGATTTTGCAGAGAGAGAGCCTGCCTACGACCAGAATCATTTTGTTTGCCACCCTTTTTTCTTCTTGGACTGTCACTTCATGGAATCTTATTTGCAACATTACTGCCCTTCAGACTGGTTTTTGTGAGTGATTTCCGGATCAATGACTCCTTTAACACCATTTGATTACCTAATCTCTAGGCTGCATTACACCTTTTTCATCAGTGAAAGGATTCCTGGAGCTGAACTGAGAGAACCAAGTATCTTGAGAGTCTCAAACCCGGTTCATAGATGGAAATAGTGTTTGGGAACCACTGATGGCCAAGTATTCATTTCAGCTCCCCTCCCTAAAGAAGGGTCTGTAACCAGGAAGTATCAGTGTTCAAACACACTGTCCAGAATAAAAAAGAGAAAAGCAATGGCATCGATGGTTTCAGAACTCTGTTCCTTTCAAAAGGCCTTCCTTAGTTGGTTTAACTTGGGTTTTTTATAGTTTTAGTACTCCAAATAGGTGCTCCCTCCTGATTTTTCTGTCAAAGTTGATGATTACACCACCTTCCCAATTCTCAGCCTTGGGGTCATTTTGATTCCTCAGTGTCCCGCGCCCACTACGTACAGTGACGGTTTCCAAGTCCAACAGATGCTACCTGTCCTGAGCTGTCACACCCATCCAGTCTTGTGCCCAGTAACACCTCCCTTGGTTAAACCTTAATTTTTCTCACCTGGACCACTGTCGTCGACCTTAACTGACATCTCTGCCCAGCCCCTGCCTCCCTCCTATCTGTCCTGTATTTATGTCCAATTATTTTACCTAATGTATGGCTCAGATCATTGCCGTGTCCTGTCATTTAGGGAATGAAGTCCAAACTCCTTACTCTGAGTCTGCCTTTAAGTGCCTTCTTTGATTAACCTCCTGTTCGTGCCCAGGGGCCTGACGACTGCCATGCCTTTTCAAGTCTCACTTAGGCCAATAAAATCCCTCCTTTCTGGAGTGCCTTGCAGAACTGTCCACTTCATCTTTCAAAGCTCATTTCAATTCTCATTCCTGTGAGAAGTCCTCCCTCAGCTTCCAATTCGATGTATTTTCTTCCTTGTCTGAGCCACCTTAGCACAGTTAAAAAAAAAAAAAAAAAAAAAAAAAACTTATGGTACTTCCTTTCTGCCTTATATTACAGTGAAGCCTCTAGTTGTAAATTCCTGAAGGACAAGCTGCATTTTACTTATCTTGGTAAGTCTTTCTATATTTTATACATTACTTAGCTCATAAGTTATTAAATAAATATTGGTTGACTTCCATTCAATTTCTACAATTTGAAAACTGTACTCATTTCATTTGAGGTTAGGATTAGTTACTATAGGTTAGCCTGGGCTAATATTTGAAAAAGTATCAACTGTCCTCTTTCAAATAATTGAGCTCTGTCTTCAATTTTGTGTAACATATTCAAAATGAGGAGAAAGGTCAGGAGGCAACACTGATGTTCATTAGTAGTCTTCCAACTATTATAGGCATGTCATGGCCTCAGTTAAAGAAATGTCGTGTGTCCCTGAGCGATGAAATATAGAAACTACAGGAACTGTGCTCCTCGGAAACTGGGAAGCAGAAGAGGGAACCCAGGTGGTGCCCGAAGGCTGCTGGAGGAGAATTGGTGGAAGGCAGCTTCTGGGTTGTGCCTGCCGTCTGTGGCTAGATCAGAGTCACTGTCATGTCCTCACTAACCCGCTTTGGAGCCTTGACCATTTTTTCCTCTGGGGAACTTTCTATAAAGTATTATTTTGGCTGGGTGTTAATATTTGGTCAAGTTGCTTTTGTCAATGTCAGGATGTCAAGGCTGTTTTGGGGGGACACAGGGAAGGGCATTTTGGCCTAAGTTTTAAACAGGGGTTTACAGGAGGAAGAGCTTTATGGCAGCAGGAAGAATGGAAAGTCTTAGGGGAAAGATAACCTTGTGCCAGCCGGAGGGGTAGGGCAGAGTGGAGACTGCGCGCACATCGCCCTCTGTTTACTTGAAGATTTTCTTCTGGAGCTCTTATCTCATGAAGCCATGGAGTTTTCATCACTGTTTTAAATAAGAGAGCCAAGATGCTCAATAAATATTTCTTGATTGATTGCTGATAAATGCTCTTGACCGTTGCAAATGGATTAGCTGTGCTTGGAGTGAGAGTCATACGGAACTTCAATCCAAGATGACTGCTGGATCTCATGCAGCCTGGAAATGACAGGGAAACACATTTGCTCCTTTTGTTTTAATAAACCTTTGGGCTTCCAGCATCTTTGGCTTCAGCCCCGATCTCAGTGACCGCAAACGAGGCACTTCATTGGAGTGTGAGGGGACCCTAAATCTGATGAGAAAGCCTGAATTATTATTTTGTCATGTTTCCACAGGCCTCAAAAGACCCCTCCGTATTTCATCCACACTCTTCATCCAGCTTTCCCATCCTGCTGCCTTCATCTTTTTTCATTGTGAAGTACAGAAGTGGAGGTAGAAGGGCACTTAAACCAAGATGTTCCCTGGGGGCTCGGAGGAGCACAGGACTTTATTTGGTGCTCAGCGGGCACCACAGTCCTGAAGCGGGGAGCAGGAAAAGGACCCCGGTCAAGGAGGACAACCACCCTCACTCTTTTTGGGCAGTGCTGTAGGTTGCAGTGTTTTGGCTTCAGAAATCACGTCTGGGTTCTAATAAGGACAGTAGTGCTGAGCCAACTTTTTTTTTTTTAGATTATTAATATTTTTATAAATTTATTTTTCAGTTATTGTGAGACAACTTATTTTTGAGACAAGATTTTCCCTGGCCTCTTTGGGAAGAAGCCAATGGGGAGGAACCCCCTTCAACAGGGTTGCAATTCCCTGATTGCAGATTGTAATGAGCTTTTTGAAACTAAACACAAACATAGTTAAAAGGCTAGACTTTTTTGATACATATTTAAAAAATAAAACTTGAAATCCCACCATGCAGAGATGGACACTATACACACACGCACATAATCGTGTCAGTCCTTCCAGGTACTTTTTCCCAAGCACATATACATACACTTGTATTTTAAGAAGAGATTCACACTAATTGCTTGACTATCTGTGTTTAGTTTTGTCTTGATTTTCTTTTTTCAAAAGAAACAGTTCTTTCTTGTTAATGAATGTAGATACATACCAACATCTGTAGTGGCTTTATCTATTTGATTTATGTTTTCTGTTATGTATGTATCATTATTTCAGTACTGAATTTGAGCAAAGTTGTAGTCATTATATTAATTACTTTGCCTAATTTTATGTTTAAATTAGGACTCAAGTTTCCTTGGGTACAATATTTATATTAATATTTTGGGCAAAGAATTCTGGCTTTTGGACTAAAATATTTCTCACTGTAACTCAAATATTACCTATCACTTGGGACCATCTTGCCATTCATGAATTTAAGTAAAAGTGGACTCTACCTCTTATAATAGGATTGGAAGAGTTTGAAATCCTTCCCACAACTTCTACACCTTCCTTTTGCTTTTCCTCATTCTGTTTCTGGATTTGATTCGTTAGGGTGCCACACTGAGTCAAATTTGGACATAAAGCTGAACATAGAGCGTTGCCCTCACCCTGTTTTCCACAAGCAATCCATTTGTATCATGGTATTTAATTGAAGATTTGAGGTGTTGTAGAGAAGATTCTCATAGTGTACCGCACAGCCTGCCCACAAGCCTCTCTGCCAACACCTCTCAGAGCCCACTTGCCGGATAAATGACTTTCCCCACTGCACTTGGACCCTGACGTGACCATAGACACCCTGCTCACCACTCGCACTCTTCTAGTTGGGGAGCAACTCCTTGTAATCAGAGTGTTCAGTGGAGTTCCCAGGATTGTGGTGGACAAAAATAGCACAGACATATATGAAGGGGAACTCCCAAACCCCCAGAATTTATTTATTAAAAATTATGTATTTATTCTTGCATGTTTATATGTCAGTTACCTTCAAAGTACTCTCTGTTGGACGCAATGCACTGGTCAAGACCCTTTTTCCACTGCTCAAAACTATTTTGAACTCACTGATGCCTTTTAGTGGTTCTGCCATTTTTTGTGTTACCTCTTCCACATCTGCAAAACATTTCCTTTTGAGGACGGTTTTCATCCAGGGAAACAAAGAAGTCACTTGGGCGAGATTGGGTGACTAGGGAGGGTGGGGCATGGGGGTCACGCCGGTTTTGGTCAAACACTGCAGAACACTCAGCGCGGTGTTGCAGGTATATTGTCATGCTGCACATTGTTTATGTAAACCACTCGTCATGGAAGGGGCAAACGTGTTGAAAGAGTCTCCAAAAAAAATTCCCTGAAGCCGAATCCAGCCTCTCACAGCAACGCAGCTGGTACACAGATGTAGATGGGCTCTTAGAACACCCATCCAGTGGGGAAGCCTGTACTACAAGGTGTCCACCTTCCAGAAGGTAAGTCCACTTTGCACCCCCCCAATATATTTATTTGGTTGACATGAATGAAATTGACTCCGTTTTGATAGAACATTTAAATAGACTTTCTCACTTAACATAGAGTTACAGTCTTTGGAGAAAGAAACAGCTTCAAAGGATGGAGTTCAGGTCCCTCATTTTGCAGCATGAGACGCGGGGGCCAAGAGGCCTAATATTCCCAGTCATAGTGAGCTCAGAGCCCTGCCCAGACTTCCAGGTTCCTGGCTCCTGACCCCACTACTTCATACTGTTAGCAAAACCTCAAACAGGAGCCCTTTCCTCTTCATTCCTTCCCGTAATCTTTCTGCATCAGAAAGATCTAGGATTGGAAGATGCAGATGAAAGAGAGTTTACATTAAAAAAAAAAAAAAGGCACCCATCAAAAAAGATGAGTTTTTGAAAACCGGAGAAAAGAGTGAATTATTAGCGTTCAAACCAAGGCGTCTAACATGGTTGCTGTGGTTTTTCTTCACATTGTCTCATCAATCTGCCTAAGCCATCATGACCAAAAAGGTTTGGGGAACCCTGGCCTGAGACCCACGATTTTGAAGATTTGCTCCAGGCGTTGCCCTCTGACTTTCTGTACAATCCTTGGGAATTACCTTAACCTTTTGGCGACCTAATCCCCTTTAGAGTGGGAGATAATATTACTTGCCTTAATTCAATGCCTTAAAAAAAAAAATTGTGAGAGTCCCAGGGGAAAGCTGTGTTTTTTGTCTAGAAGGAAAAATGATACTTTACCCCTTCAGCAACACTTAGATAATTATCTGAGATAAACAAATGCAATTACGTTTGTTTTGGAGCGTGTTTAGTATTTTTTAGTTGAACAAAATGTAATTACCCCAAGAATGTTTTACCTTTAACTTCGTTTCATCTTGGAGCATTATATATAGATCGTGTCTCACGTGGAAGGCTGCCCCTGGAGAGTTGACAAGGGTTTGACCTGTACGGGTTCACTTATACTCGGATTTTTAAAAATAAACATGGTAAATGTGGTTTCTCTTCTTTTCTTCATAACATTTTCTTTTCTCTAGCTTACTTTACTGTAAGAATACAGCATGTAACACATATAATATACAAAACACGTGTTACTTGACTGTTGGTTATCGGTGAGGCTCTGGTCAGCAGTAGGCTATTAGTAGTTAAGTTTTGGGGGAAGGACGTCAAAAGTTACATGCTGGTTGTTCACTGCACAGGGCTTGCCACCTCTTTGAGAACATTCGAGCAAAGATGTGAAAGGCACAGGTCAGGCAGGTGGTCAGAAATAAAATCAGAGTCCGTGACAGGAAGCAGGAGTCATTGCTGGTTTGGTCAGAGGAACAGTAGGGTGCTCTGTAAGTTGTAAAGAGGTAACCTTGGCTGCTGCCTTGAGAACAGACTTGAGGAAACCAGAGGAGACATGGAGACCAGGCAGGAGGCTGCGGTAAGGACGCAGGTGAGAGATGCTGGTGCACAGGGTAGTGGCCATGGACCTGGTGAAGGCAGATTCTGGAAATATTTTGGAAGTAAAGCCAGTGGAATTTCTGGAAGGACTACTGGGTTGTAGTGAGAGAAGTCAGGGATCGGGACCCCAGCCACCTGAGTGGTGTACCTGCCCCTGGATTCTCTGTCCCCAGCACCGTGCCACCCTCCTGCCACAGTCAACTGTCCAGCCTGAGAGCCTGATCCTGTCTGTCCTCACTCAAGACCTTCGGCAACTTTCCTTTACCTACAGCCCTTCATTCACTACAGGAAGCCTTTTGGGGTGTGGCTGTGCCTTCATTCTCTGACTTCATTTCTCATTGCCCCACCTTACAACCATTTCAGACTGCCTACCGAGGCCCGCACTCACCGTTCTGGATCGTAGTTCTGGGTCTCAGATAATGCTGGTCCTTGTTTTCTGCCTGCGCTCCTGAAACCCCCTGCCCCACGGACTTGCCTGATGGATGGAGACTCAATTTCCAATCCGACCTCAGACATCTCTTGGAAGGTGAGCTGAGGGCCCCCCACGTGGGCTCCCGGTCTCCGTGCATGACCTCCGTGCATGACCTCCGTACAGTCTTCTCACCGTGCTGAGCCGTCGCTCTCTTGGATAAGGGGAGATGTAAACTCCTCTCTCCTCCTCCTGCACAAGAACGCAGCACTCTCCCAGGCACATAAAGTACGAAGGGTTCTTCTCTACGTGTCCCATGCTCTGATTTCAAAGCTCACAAGCTGAGTTGGCATAAATCTCAGTTAAGCCAAATTCCTCCCCAGTTGGTAGGTCTCCTGGTCGTATCTCAGGAGACAACATTTACCTTTTACCCCGGAAGCCCCGAAGAGGTCAGATGAAGTGAATGCTCGTGCAGCGGTGACTTTCTGCTCGTCGTGTCTGCCTCGGTTCGAGTTCTCTCTGCATCGCTGCGGACAGCCTGGGCGCTAAGCGGCACCCCAGCCCCCTGGGCGTTCTATACGGAGTCACCTACGTTTCATAACATTTCTCTGCTGAACATGAAAGCACAAGCAGTATTTCCTCTTGGCCGTACTGGTGGCTGCCCTGTGTAGGGTTCGTATGGCCATGAAAAGCCCGGCCCTAAGGGAGAAGCAAAGGGACATCTGGGCGTGGGGGACATAGGCCCACGATGGTCTTGGCGAAGCAGATGGGCTATTTGGTAAGGTTTCTATTTGAAGGAAATCAGGAACAGAATAAAAGAGGTTTTGGAAACAAATGCTAAATGAAACAGAGCAGATGCAGGAAGCATCAAGCTGGGCCTTTCGGGGGGAGGTGAGGAAAATGAAATAAGAACCCAAACAAGGCCTTCCTCCCACAGTGGAATAAAGACTCCAATGCTGCCTTACACTGCCTGTGCAGCTCTCACTGCAGGGGCTCTGGGATTCCGGCCAGCTGTACCGGGCCACGGCCTGGGCAGCTCAACCGTGCCAGGACCATTCGCTACAATACAATGCAGCCCGGCCTGTGGCCCAGACAGCTCAGCAATTGTGCTTGGGGGAGCAGAGCCTCCGAGTGGCCACAACAAGGGCAGCTTGACAACCTCACGTTCTTGGGAAAGACAGAAGGGTTGGGGGGAGCGTAGCGGGGAGGTCTTGGCAAGGGCAGGGGTTTGGGGGCTTTAAGGAATCTCAGATGCCCGGCGACTCTCTAAGTCTTTGGTAAATTACCTTTTGTATTTGTTCGGTTAAGCCTCAGAGGCCTGGAATTGTCTCCTCGAGACTCAGCCATCTGTTCCTCTCCTGACTATAATTCTGACTATAAACACGAAAAAAAAGAGTTTAATTCCAGCAAAAGATTGTTATTGTCTTCTTAAAAAAACAGGGAAGGAAAATGAAGAGGGGGAAATGAATGAGGATGAGCGTTTTAGAAGGAGTTACATAAAAAAGTGGGTGTTTCTGAGACAGAACCCTGCCAACGCGCGTTGTTAACTTCTTAATCCCTGGAGTTCGGACAATTGGCACATTCGTCAGCTCATTGTTGAGTAATTAATAAACACGTATTAAGCCACTTTTAAATGCAAGGGAGTGGGCTAGCTGCTTTGAAAGGAAAAATGCTTTTGAGGAAGAATCACTCTACTCAAAGGAGACAGGAATAACAAATGTTAAGGACAATTTAAGAGAAAACTCAACTCAAGAAATGTTGCAAGACAGGTGTATGGTGCAGACTAGAAGTTTCGTGTTTGTAGGGAGGAGGGTGCAAGCGCTATGAGCTAAAGCATTTCGAGGAAGGGAAAGGGGATTTGGGGAGATGGAAGAGACCCACAGGAATACCAAGTTCATCTTCCTACCCAAAGAGAAATCCTTTCCACAACATACAACTTCCTTTAAAATATTTTTGATAACAGACATCCATTTATCTCACAAATTGACCCCTTTTATTTTGAGGACTCTTTTTCCCTAGATAACTCTCCTCAATGTAGGTCTAAGGTCTACTTTTCTTTAAATTCTTTTTTTTAACCCCTTCCAGACAAAGGAGAGCTTTGTCTAAACCCTCTTCAGACTTGAAGAACACCACCAGCAGTCCCTGAGTCCTCTCTCAAAGACCCTTCCCTCTTCCCTCACACGACTCAGAATCCAGCCAGCCTCTGGCTGATTTCTAGTCAGAGAATGTCCCCACCCAAAGATGGTGCCCATCCCTGAGCCCAGCACTCCAGATACATTCAGGTCAAAGATCCTACGACCGTAATTTATCATTGTATGAAAGCAATTTACCTATTCATACAACCTATTGTTGCCTTACGTTTCAGCCACCATGTCGCATTGTAAGTTAAGTAGAAAACTTGTGATCAACAAAAAACCTTGTGTCTTTTCCACCTGAACTTGATGCTAAGCCAGATATTGTCCCCTGCTTGAGCTGAATGTCAAGAATAAATGATGTGGAAAGGAGGTGAAAGGCATTCTGGTTGAGGGGAGAAGTGTGGATGATAAAGGGTGTTCAGGGAGCACCGAGGAACCAGACATCAAAATTGATTTTGACGCTATAGCACTTAAAACCATTTTATACCAGCATGGATGTAGAGCCAAACAAAATAGAGAAACAATGCCTTGGAAATGAAGTAGTTGTTGAAGATTTCCTTTCAAATAAGTGGGACAAGTACAAACTTTTCAGTAAGTAGTAGGGTTAGAAAATTTGACTATCCATGTGTCTGAAATAATGATTTAATATATTCTTATCTATCATTCTTGTCCAAATTGATTTCAGATATATTCAATATCTTGATGTTATATTATATAAATATAAATATTATATTGTATAAATTTCATATATATAGACCCCTTTTTACTTATGGGGAAAATCTCCCTAAAAAAACTACCAAAGACCCAAAGATGTTATTTAAAATGTTTTATACAGCAGAAGGCATTAGTTTTTCTAAGTGCTAAATGACCCAGACTCCTTGCTACATGCCAAGAAGGATAATGGATTCCTGGTTTGTGAAAGGGTTGGACTATACAAGGAGAAGATGACTTTCTTAGGAGAAAAAAAGAACAGTATTATGAATATTTTCTGTAAAGTATTATGAATATAACAAATATTATTTTTATTTAAACTTTTCAGATTATAAGCCTATTTATAACTAAGTGCTACTAAGGCCATCTATACATGTTAACATAAATAAATGTATTATATGTGTATCTATACAAATAAAATACACACACACACACACACACACACACACATATATATAATTACATAGTTGGCAGAAATGTGTCAGAGACCACCGAGGCCTCTGTGTAATCTACATTTACATAGAATTCCCACTTTCTCTTAATCTTCTCCAAATATATTTTACAGGAGAGCTGCAACAGGCCCTGTGCAGCCGATGAATGTGACAGAAGTCTTTCAGGCCTAGAAGAGGTACAAACAAAAAATGGGGTGCCAGTTTTTCTCAGGAGGAGAAGGGAGGATGGCGGGCCTGAGGTAGAAGCCTGTAAAAAGGTTACGGGGTGAATAAATGATTGAATGAACAAATGAATGCAGGGGCAGTAGCTGAATGGCTTTTAAAGTTTTTGGCCTTAAAGTGCGTGAGGAGGAACTTACCATAAAGCCGTGGAAAAAACTGACATCACAAGCCTCAATCCTACAGGCACATGGCAGGATGGACATTTTGACTCCCTTTACTGTCTGGTTTCCTTGTTATAGCATCAAGCTCTCACCGGTGACAACATTTAGTGCAAGCTCTAACTCACCTAGTGAGGAGTCAGAAGCCTCAGGTCTCCAGTGACCCTAATTTCAAACAGAGCAATCGCCAGTGAAACTTACGAGGGCTGTCTGGGAAGTACCCAGCCACGTAATATGGAAAACAGAGGCGTCGATGGCTGGATTTATTCCAGATAGCCCTCATATACATTGAACAAGAAGAAGTCATGGGTTATCTATATAATCATATGGATAACTGGATTTTGTCTCATAATGTTCTGTCTAGGCTGACCAGGTGTACCATTTTAAACAGGACAGAAAACAACGGTCCTGTCCCATTTCAAATGGTACTTACGGTCAGCCTAGTCTCACGGGGCTACATTCAAGGTGTCAGTAGACTGACCACACTTACCATCTGAAGCGGGACAGGACCGTTGTTTTCTGTCTCATTTAAAGCAGGAGGTCTGATGAGCCTAGTTACAACCCTGCCCCTGGGATAAAACACTTAGGTAAAAGAAAGTCTTTCCATCACTGTGAGACACACAATATAACTTCCATCGTGTAATGTGTCTAGTCCCAGGTCATAAACTTCAAACTGCGTTGACATGAAAACTTGCCTCCCCAGCTTGGACCTACTGTGAGCTGCCTGGCTGCCGTGCCACCAGGAGAGGGCTGGCCTTTTCTTTGTCCTGCCTGGTGACAGTCCCCTCCCCCCCCCCCCCCCCCCCCCCCCCCCCCC
>PVJL010000546.1:0-226275 GCA_004026885.1 Lyroderma lyra | reverse complement strand
CTCCTCCCCGCAGCTTGCCAACCAGCACCCAGACAGGGAGAGGGCCAGAGGGCAGGAGCACCTCTTGTTCACCTGGCACTGGTCTGAGATGCCAGTTGGACCCTCTCTGGACCTTAGAGATTTGAAACTGACTCTTTCAGAAGCCACTTCATGAGTTTAGCAATTCTCTTGCTTTGTGCCTTTGACGGCAGTTTCTACAGGTGGAGCAATGATGCTCATAGGCTGGTTCCTCCTGGCTCAGCTCTGTTTTTATTTTGTTATTTTTTAATTTTTTACTGGTTCAGGTCTCTCAGAATCCCTCCACTGATCTCCTCCTTCAGGCAGACCTCCATCTGGATTTTAAATGAATCCAGAACAACTCTCTCTCTCCTAGGATCTCTTGTGTTCTATAGGAAACATGCATTCTCTGCCCAGGGACCATTGGGGGCCATTTTGGAGGCTGGCTGCCACAGAAAACAAGTTAAACAGATGAATTTCTTCCCAAAGTCTTTCTCCCGGCTCTGCCCAGGCAGACTCTGGAGGGTCAGGGCAATCCTCAGCTGGCCACTCTTCTTCACACAGTGCCTGACAGTTCACCAGCTCATCTCACTGACTTCCACATTTCCTGGGCAGTCAGACATCTGTGCATTTTGCCCTGCAGCCGCAGAGAATACGTTTCAATCGCTCAGAACGATCCCACTTCAGTGTCCCTCACTGGTCTCCTTTAGACAAATCTCATAGCAATAAAGGACTCTCTCCAACAGACCCTCCTCACGTACTCTCTCCATTTTCCCTCTCTCGACCTTTTTGCAGCTCTGATCTGTGGTAATAGCCTTTGGGTGAGAAGTTCAAGACTTGTGTAACCAGTTTTCAGCTATTTCCTTTAAAAAACTGATACTTCTTTGTCCCACAACCTGTTTTGGTATTGGGTTCCTTTCTTATTGCTTTGCCCGAATAGTTCCATTTAACTTATTTTTATACCAGTTGTTCTAATATTACTTTTTTGCCCCAGGTTGATGGCTCTGATTCTATGGCTATCTGGAGAACTCACTAGGAAAACTGGCATGCTAATCTTAAGATGCATGTACAAAAAAGTTACAGGACAAGGATTCTGGAATGAGTCATCTGTTTAACTTGTTTTCTGTGGTAGCCAGCCTCCAAAACGGCCCCCAGTGATCCCCGCCTCCTGGTGCTCTCTCCTCTGTACAGCTGCTGCTGGATCCACACTGTACCAGGGCTGCTGTGTGTGACCAACAGAATACAGAAAAGTGATGGAATATTACTTCCAAGATTAGGTTGCAAAGTACTTTGGCTTTTGTCTTGCTGGTTTTCTTTTTCATGTCGATAATTCTCTCTGGGGACCCCATGATGTGTCCCACAAAGGAAGGAACAGAAGCCTCTGTGTAACAACTGGGGAAGTGAACTTGGAAGTGGATCCCCCAGCCCCAGTGAAGCCTGCAGAGACTGCAGCTCCAGATGATAGCTTGACTACAACTTAATGAGGGATCCTGAAGCAGGAACACCCAGGTTCTTGGCTCTCAGACACTAGGAAATATAATGTTTTTATTTTAAGGTGCTCTGTTAAAAAAAAAATCTTAACTTCTTTTCACCCTTCCTGAGATGTTAAATTGCTAGGTTTTGGGATAATTTTTAGGCAACAATAGATAAGCAGTATGCTAGCTATACTATCCATAAACATTTGGACTGATAGATTTTTCCATTTGCAAAATATTTTCACACAAATTATTACATTTGTCAATGTAACTAAATTCCTCTTTATATTCTAAAGTCTATCATAAAAATAAAATGCAAATTAGAGAACTCTGTATTTTATTAAAATATTTATTATAGGATTTAAAAAAGAAACAGGCTAATTAGGTATAATGAAAATATAATTTAATCTATCATATTCAACTGCCACATAAATTTTCAGAAATATTTGTGTTGGATAAATGAGATATATCTTTAAAATCATTGCTTAGAGATGCAGACAGGACTTGAAGAGGTTATCCAGATTTTCATGCTAGTTCTAGACAACTTTGCACCCTAACACTCCCACACATAGCACATCTATGTATTGATTAATAATCTCTAGAAAAAAATAGATATGGATTAAGTCACTAGGGGGACAAGAGGAAGTATTTTGCCATCTTTGCAGTTAGAAAGTCCTCAAAAGTAGTAACTAAATTATCTCACATTCAAAAAGTTCATTGTTCTTAATTTTTGTTATCTTTTCCTGAGAATAAGTAAGGGGAACAACATTCAACTTCTGGAGAACTAAGGCAGAGACTAGAGGAAGAAGGTGGCAGGAGATGGTGTAACTAATACGGGAGGGCAGAAGGATGGCTGACCTGGACCTCACCCAACAGACCGTGGGTGGTTTTGTTCTGCACGCAGGGACCTGAGAGCTTAGATAATGGAATTGGCTCTGCACAGCTACAAATACACTTCATATTTGATCAATACTAAAGCAGTTAAAAATATCAGTCCTAAAAAATATCAGTACCCAAGAGTCAGCTACTGGGTGCTACATGGGAAATCCTACATGGCTTTGATATCTTCCAGAAGCAATTTTTGGGGTGAGTAGGAGGAAATACACACAAGCTTGGGGTTTAGGGCTGTCTTCATTTTCATCACAGGGGTGAGATGCTAGCCAGTGAACATTCCTGTCTGTGTCAGTGTTCTCCGTTACAGTCAGGCCTGAGCAGCCTCTGGAAGAGTCCCTTCTAGAATGGTACAGCCTGTCCTTAGTCTTCCTATGCAGTTAATGGAAGGGCAAGTGCTAAGACAGCTGCCCATGCTCACTTGTTAGGTCTGCTGACCCTTTTTTATCTGGAAGACAGTTTGTCTGTATGTGAACTCAGGGCACTACAAGATGTACTCAGGTGTACTCAGCCATTTCAGGTACACTCAGCTATAGTCGGGTTCACTGATAACTTTCTATGGTCCTCAAATTGAGATTTTCAATTAAAAAAGAAAATCTGAGACTGTATCTGAAATACAGAACAAAAAATTGTTAAACCATATGATGTACTAAATTAAATATAGAAAACTAGGTATGTATTTTATACCCATAAGTATGACTTGAGTTTAAAAGGATGGATTCTAAGTTTGGAATCCATATTCTATTCTCTCTTTCTTTGATCCTTTTCATCATCTTCTCTGGTCTTCTTCTTGTCTCCAGCCCATCCTCAGTGATCTTGTTTCTTGCTATGCCCTCTTCTATTATGAATGTGTTGCTAGACACCCCCACCCCCCCCAGATTTCCTTTACAAATCTGCTTGTGTCAATTTGTACTTGTTCTTGGTTCCCCTACAACCAATACACAGCTCTGAGTTGGGACTTCCTGCTCCACTTAAGGCTGAATAACTAGCCATGTCTTTCATCTACGAATAAGCTGTTGATACCCTCACCCTTTCTAAGTGTCAGGATCATATATTTAATTCCCCAATGGAGCCGCTCCATTTCCTTCCTCTCCCAAATCCAATCAATCATGAACATCCATGGATTCTGCCTTGTCAATAGCTTGTGAATCATCTTCTGTCTACCTACCACCTGAGATTCCCTACCCCACATGTTTTGCCTGGACCACGGCAACATCATCTTGTTCTTTCCCCTATTAATAGTATCATTGCTGACTAGGTTATTTCCCACTCAGCAGCCAGAGTGACCTCAATTAAATAAATATCTCAATGCCACTCCCTTGTCTAAAACCCTTCCGTGGCTTCCCAATGACTTAGGGGGAAATTCAATCTCGTGACGTGACTTTAAAAAGTCTCTACTCTCTTGTCCACTTTCATCATTCACCTTTTCTTGTTTGCACTCTATGCTTAAGGCCATAATGGCTTTATTCCAGTTCTAAGAATTTGCCATACTATCACTTACCTCTGGGCCTCTGCTCATTCCATTCCTTCTGCCTAGAACATTCTTCCATATCCCCTGCCTCTGGTCTGCTCTTCTGCTTTTGGTATGAACATCCTTCCTTCAGGCAGTGTTTCCGGCAGATCTGTGCTGGTGTATATGCCCCTCCTATGTGCTCTGTGGTGCTGGGTGCTTCCATGGTCATGAAAATTATCACACTGCATTGCACATTGTTATCTTCCCAGGTCAGGGGTCAAGTCTGCATTGCTCATTACTATGGGGCAGGGACCTAAGGTCTTGAATAAATACTTGCTCAAAAGTACCACCCAGTTTCCTGAAAATACCACCAGGTAAACTGATCCCCTCAGTATGGTATGGGGATGTTGTGTTTCTATATATACTATCAAACCAGCTATCCTAGAAGTCATGAGACAGAATGACTCACAACCAAATTACAATGCTAAAATCGCATGGTTTATGGAATCAATTTAAAATGTACAGTGAGAAGCAAGGGGGAAAAGATGGTTTTGTTAACAGACAGGATAAAGTGCAAAAAGAGTAGACCACGTTACCTGAACGCGGGATTACATGGTATTGGAATGTTCGCTCTCTTCCTCCTTCTGTTTCTCCTGTTCTCCACCCACTATTCCTCCTTCTTTGCCACAGGAGCTTTCCCTGCTGATCAGAGCTGAAGTGTGAGCAAAAGGAACCAACAGTTAGAAGGTACCTGGGGCCAGCCCACCCTCATTACATCAGATGGTACAGGACACATATCTGGTCTCAGCTGGAACTCTTCAGTGACCAGCTGAGCCAGTATGGCTTTCATGTGCATATTTAGGACAATGGCTAGGTGGAACCAGAGTGGGTGTCACCAAGGACTGGCCACTTTAAGACCTATGAGTATTAACTACCTGATGTGTCTCATGAATATTTAGAAGTTCATGAAGATTGGTGCCTTGAGAGCCTTCCAGCCCTTTCCATTATGTTCAGCTCAGCTGTTTCTGTGACTCACCTGTCTTACCGAAATTTATTCTCTCACATTTCTGGGGCCAGAAGTCAGAAATCTGGGGTTCCTCAGGGCTGGTCCCTTGTGGGCCCTGAGAGAGAATTCTGTTCCATGCCCCTGTCCTAGCTTCTGGGGGTTGCTGGCAATCCTTGGTGTTCGTGGCTTACAGATGCATCACTCTAATCTCTGCCTCTGTCATCACATGGCCCTGCTCACTGTCTCCCTTGTTTTCCACAGCTTACTTTGAAGGATACCAGCCGTTGGGTTTAGGGCCCATCCCAATCTAGTATGATCTCATCTTGACTAATTACATCTCCAAATACCTTATTTCCAGGTAAGGTCCTGTGCACAGTCCCAGGTGAACATGAAGTTTGGGGGCAGGTAGTATTTAACCCAGTACAAAACCTAACACATGTTCCATCCATCCTATGTATATGTGTCTTCTATAGTAGAACTGAATATGCTCAAATAATGTAACGAGCATGCCTTCTACCTAGAAACAAAACAAATCTATTACATCTGGTGATGCCTTCACTTAAAAGCATCTCCTGGCTATAGCCAAAGTGCTGATTATTCCTGAGAGTGGAAGAACTGGGTTTTCTCATTTCCCTCTTGGAGGCCTAGCTCCCGTGGGGTCTCCTGGGATGGGTAGTCAGGAATTGCACCACTGTGAGGCTCAGGGCTCACCGTCACACGTGTAAGCCTGTGTTGGCCCCAAGAGCTGCCTGGGGCAGTGCCTGGGCCTGTAGATCTGGCTGCAGAGAGGGATAAGAGCCCACAGTGTCCGAGCTTCCCAGAGCTCATGGCCCCTGTGGGACAGGCCAGCTACTTCCAGGATCTGAGCTACTCTCGGTCAGGCCTAGATAGGGGCGAGGAACCTTTCCAGGGAAGCAGAGAGGTCTGCCTGGGGAAAATGGTGGTATTTTGCCCATATAAAATAGATATATTCTTACCTACACATCAGTTAATTGTTCAGGAAGTGAACTACCTTGCATTTGTCAAAGTCTACTAAAATTGGAATAGAGAAAAGAGTTTATCTCTAGATGTCTGAAAGCAAGACTATCTAACTGTACAGAAGTCGTTGTTAAATTACATAAGATAATCATAATTTTACAAATTTCTTACATGACATCACTTATTTCTATGATACCCCCATACTAGGTGTACTTGTACAGTAGCATTTATTATGTTAATTAGAGATGGTGATCTCCTTGAGATGAAGAATACTTATCTTTACTTGGCACATTGCCTAGTATTTACAGACCATCAGTAAACATTTGTTGAATAACTGACCAACTAAATTAATGAATTTTTCGTACATGTAAATGAAACTATGCATTATCTGGTCATCTGCATAATGTACCCAAATGAGGGGCTGCTATTCTCATTCATGTTCAGTAATGGTAAATGTTCATTTTTGTTTTCTCCTATCTAGTGATGGATGTAGTCTTGCTTCACTTATTTTTCACATGACCTCTGGGTGACCCTAAAGGAGACCTCACCTATCTGGCACTTTATCTAGTCCAAATTCCTTGCATGGTTATCATTCCTATCTCTCTGGACTCATGGTTGGATTGACTGACAGGGTAGGTATTTAATCCCTGAAATCAATCTCTCCAGATTCTCAGGCATTTGATTTCGCTGGGTCTGACCTCCTTCTAGCTCCTTGTCCAAGCCTTTGTAATCAGACCTTGATCTCAGCAGCCCCGGGAAGAGGTTCATAGACTTGACTGAGAGGTGCGTGGGTCTTCAGCCCTGAGAAGGACCTGTGTGTATTTGTGTGTGTGGATATGCTGTCACTTGGAGCTGAGCAAAGGAGAGTTGTAAACTAACAGAGCCTCTGCAGCTGACTCAATGTATGGCCTCGGAGTCGTTTCATCCAATGGAGTGCCTACCTTACAGCCCTGTTGAGAGATAATTATGGGGAAAAAATGCAAAGCCCATTCACTCCCATTTAACTGCCCAGCATGTAATTTGAAGCCAGGCCCTGCATGCCAGTGAGAGGAAAATACCTGAACAGCAGAAATGTCAAAGGGAAAACATGACATGTCTCCCCAGTGTGAAATGAAGGCCATCAGTTTAGAAATCCCTGCAGGCTGCCCGAGTGCACAGCAAACAGAGTCAGGTTCTTCCTTGGGCTGAAATTTCTGTAAGGCCAAAAGCTAGACCTTCTGGGAAGTAAAGGAATGCTTTCAAGCACTTAATGTCATCCACCCAGCCTTGCAGAGGTCAGTGGGTGCACTCCTGCCATTGGCCCAGCCAGGAGTAAGGAAAGTGGGTTCACTCCTGCCATTGGCCCAGCCAGGAGTAAGGAAAGTGGGGTCACTCCTGCCATTGGCCCAGCCAGGAGTAAGGAAAGTGGGGTCACTCCTGCCAGCACTGCTCAGTTGTCTGGGTAATGTTGAAACCGACTACTACCCAGGCCAGGCACCGGGCTAAGTGACTGATGTGCAGTCTCTCATCCAGTATCTAATGATGCTATGATATAAATTATTATGTACAACTTTTCAGATGAAGAAATTGAGACTTTAAGAAGATATTCACAAGATCATATGGCTGTTAAGCAGCAGACAAAGGATTTAAAGCAAGCCCTGCCTGACAACGGAGACTGAGAACCACGAAGGTAGATAATGCTTCTCCCAACTCCAACCCACTTGGCCTCAATGATAGTCACTGATCTGGCCTTTTACCCATAACTTCAGAAGCAACTCTGGAATCTTACTTTAAGGTCTTCCAAAGAGGGGACATTGGTATGTTCATGTAATTTTTTTGCCTCTTTACAAAAATACTTACTATTGAACATGTGAAACTATATTTTCAAAGAGTTAAAAACATGACACTCAAAAATAGAATGAACATGTATCAGAAACATACTCAACTTATTGAAGGAACTAGCATGATAGTAAAGTTGGTTCCAAAAGCATTTTGAAGAGCTAGATATTTGTAAGCGTTTCAGAAAAAAAGGAATTCTAGAATGTGATTCCTAGATTAGATACAAAAATTGGTTCATGTCTGATAAAATCATGGACATTAAAATCAGGAGAATAAAATCATGACAAGGAGGTTATCTTCTCTGACAGACAGAAATCTATAAAGTAACATGGTACCTCACAGTGGCATCTGGCTCTGATCAAACAATGACAAAACCAAACACAGGCACAGCTTGTGACATCAGTGGATTCCCAAACAAGTTCTGAGGATTGGGTCATGGGCACCTTCATTGGGGTTGGGTACTCAGCCCATCACATCACCCCAGACCATGAAATCAAAATGTCTGGGGACAAGAGCCAGGCAACTGTATTTTTTGAAGATCTGTAGGCATTTCCAATGTGAAGCAAAGTTTAAAAACCACGACCATAAGTAATTAAATAATCCTTGGGTGACTCCGTTAAACAATGCTTCAATGTGATACAGAGAAGACATGTTCTTGCCTTTGTTTTATTTCTAAGTTTGGGATAATGTTTCTTAGGAAACTAAAAAGAGTATTAAATAATTCTCGAATTAACAAAGTTGATTAACACCTACGATCAGTTCTTTGTTTTCTCTGATCCTGGACCGGGTACGGCTCTCAACAACTGTATAACCTCTGCGAGTCATGGTCGCCTTTCACCCTTCAGCCAAATGGAACAAATGTGTCTCATTTCTGTTAGATTGGCAGTGACAATGGAGGGAGGTGTAAGCTAAGTGACTGAAATGCCATCTGTAAATATGGCTGCCACACATGCCCGTGTTGGTTGCTGGAGGACAAGCCGGGGTCAGATTTCCACAGCCAAGTGTCATGCTCTATGGATCACAAAAGACCGAGGCTTGTAAACCTGTTCAAATCACTAAAATGAAAATCACGGACGTGTGCACACACCCACCCATCTATTTTTCAGTTATGCCTAATGGCTGAAAGTCACCTGGAGTGAGCTGTGAATGCAGTGAGTGGCAGCGTACCTGGGAACCTTGGTGAACCAGAGACATAAAATCTCTTGCAGTAAAGCTGTCATCAGTCTCAATTTACTGCATTTCGCCCAGAGCTGACCCCAGAGCCTCGGGGTGAGCTGTTCACAAGAAGAAGCTGGTGCTGATTTTCAGCATGAACACCTGAGTTCATTAGGGTCGTTTCTGTCTTTTAATTGAAACAACAGGACATTCCCAACATTTACCGTAATCTGCAGGATACACTTAGGCGTCTGACAGGTCTAAACGAATGCTTTTCAGGCTTTTAAGGGAGGGGAATGTTAGACTCTTAGGGTCCATTTTTAGGCATTTTGGGACAAAAAAAAATTCTAGAATAAGGTTTCCAGATTGTATACAAAACTGGTTATTGTCCTTCAGGACAATAAAATCATGGCCTTGAGGTTATCTTCTCTACACAATAGAAATCTATAAAATAACATGTGACCCCCCCAACTTCATGTAACATCTCTCCACTTACGGACGCCTCTTCTCTGTTCTGTTCCTATGGCCAGATCTTGCTCTCTTTAGATATGACTCAACACTGGTTGACAAGTTTCATCAGTTCCCTGTTACTCGACAAGACTCCCAATCACAATTTAAATGAACCATGGATTGAGTTTTCTGAAGCACGAGTTTGCAAATCTCCTTTAAACAGCAGTACCAATTTTTCAAGTGAAATCATATGCCCATATATTTGTGACAAAATGGAAAGACTGTTATCTTAACAGCTGGCATCATTATGCTTCTTAGAAAAAGACATATAGTTGATCCTAATTATCTGCCAACGCCCTATTTCTTAATTCACCTACTTGCTAAAATTTGTGTGCAATCCCCTAATCAATACTTGCAGTGTTTTATTGGTGATTTTGCTATTTACAATGGTCCCCAAATATCGTGCTGGAGTGCTGTTTATTGTTCTTAAGTGTGAGAAGGCTGTGATGCGTCCTGCAGAGAAAACTTGTGTGTTATCATAGATGAGCTTCGGTCAGACACCAGTTATGGTGCTGTCGGCTGTGAGTGTGTGGGATGGGCGTGGGGTGGGCTGGGTGAGTTTTAGGCAGGTCCTGCAGCCCTGGTGGCCTCGTGACAGGTGCAAGTAGCTTCTCATCTGTAAGGAAACAATAGGTTGGGAGACCAGGCTCAGTGGGGCCATGGGCAGAGACCCTCAGCCCCATAATCCTGCTGCAAAGGAAAATCCGTTTTTGTGGATCACAGATCTATCTGGTTGAGCAGGTACTGAACAAGGTCGACGAAGGCTCCCGTGGGACTCTGTACTGTTTTCTGGCAGACACACATGGTTTTTTTTTTATCAGAAGTTCTAATCTAATGAAGACGCACCAATCACATACCGTTGCCCTGCACTGTGTGGTCCCGAGTGGTCTGTTTGCTCCTGGGTCAGGCTCGCTGGACTTTGGGATCTTCGTCATGTCTGCTAAGACTCGGTCAGGACATCAGTGCTGCTCCCTAACAGAGGAGTAATTCTCCTCCCTCCATGTCCATGACCCATCAGGGAGGCTGACCTTAGTTGTCCAACCCTGTCTTTGACTTCAGGTCACTTTTCATCACTTTAGCCTGAACTGCTGTGATGTCTAATCTCCCTGCCACCCATCTCCAATTCAGCCTACACACCACTGTCAGATGTCTCTTCCTTAACTATGGCTTTGGTCGTCATTCCTCTCTGCTCAAAGAGCTTCAGATAGTTCCCACTGCCTACACAGTGAAGACGACACTGCCTAGCCTGCTGTCCCTTCCATGCCCCCACAATGTGGCCTCAGCTTACTTCTTCAAGCCCATCTCCTGCTCCTCTCCGAAAGGCACCTTCTTCTTCAGTCAGCTCTCTGTAGGATGCCCGGAGCATGCCCGCACACCCTTCTCCCTTGCCTTTGCTCATAAAAGTTTCCTTCATTGCTAAGATGTCTCCCACACTCCATTCTCTCGCCACAAAAGTCCTCCCCAGTTTTCAAGAACCAGTTCTTTCTTCAACAAATGCTTAATTAGTTCAGCCCAGAGTGACGTGCGTCATTGTCTTGAATTGATGAAGTCAGTCATCTGCATTCATTGGGTGCTCCCAGTTCTTTCCCAACATGCCCCGTCACTAAGAAATTGGTGAGTGGGGGCTGGCACCGGAAGGGCCACGGCAGTGAGTGTTCTCAGGTTGTTCCCCTTCTCCCTTTCAAAGGGCAGGTATGGTCTGGAGTTGGAAACAGAGGAGAAATGGCCAAGTCCTCAAGTGCAATACCTGTCATTTGCCCCGAGAGCAAGGATGTTTCCTAAATGCAAGGCTATCTCATTTAATGAATGGACTTCTCCACTAGTCTCTGTCAGTGACACTTGGCTTTCTAAAGCAAAGGGTCGAATGTTCCATTCTCTTTCTGTAAAGCTGATGCCCTTGTCTTCATCTCAGCTCCCCGGGGAGCATACTTCTGCCCTGTGATCTGAGTGGTGTTGATGAGCCATTCACAGGCTTACCCAGGTGCCCCCAGGAGGGGCCCATTTTTACAATATGGCCAGCCAACACCCAGACACTGTGCTATGAAACGTGATTCAAATTGGCTGCTCATTCCTAACTCAGGCTTGTGAACCTGACCTCACAATACGTCAGCCTACATAAACGAGCCAAGTAGCCTTAGAGCCCTGTGGTGTTGTTATAGGCTAAAAAGCCTTTGTATATTGTGAAGAGGGATTCTGTCCTTCCCAGCAGCAAGGCACAAGAAAACCCCTTGAATTGAATTCCAAGAAGCTGCCAGCTATGACCAAAGGGTTCCTAACAATGACATGGAATGCTCGATACCTGATCCTCCATTGACTTTTGATATGCAGTTTGGTTTTGGTGGCTGTTTCTTCATCAGGAAATGAAAGGTTTTGTTTGTTTGTTTGTTTGTTTGTTTGTTTGTTTGAATAATATCTTGGGCCTCTTCAAACTCTAGAATTCTATGCATCTAAATCATCTTTGTGTCCAAGACTGAACCAAATGACTTTTGTGGAAAGAAGACTGTGCATTTATGGAAATCTTTTTCCCACAGGTATTCTGTGCTTAAAGTTTTATACTTGTTTGTCTATTTAACCTGAATTGGCATCTAATGGTTTTTGAAAATTGCTGGCTCTGTTGGTGACAGTTAAGATCCTTGACTGCAAACAGCAGAAATCAAGTCTGGTGAACTTCATATGAAAAGGAATCCATTGCAAAATGCTTTGGGGGCTCACAGATTCAGCTTTGTGGACTGAGAAGCAGGATAACAAAGGGCACTTAATAACGAGGTAGACTCCATTTTTGGTGTGGTGAAGCACAACTGCTGAGAATCTGGACAATGACATGCCTCATGCTTTTCAGGTCCGCATTCCGAGACCCTTAAGATGAAACTTGAGAGTGTTGCCTGTCTTTTAGCAGAGTGTCCTGTTTTTCTGTTGATGATTCACATTTTCAACATCAATTTATCCTTTCATCAACTGCAATTGATAAACTAGACAGAAGGTTCATTTTTTTTTTCAGTTTTTTGCTCTTAAAAATAACAAAAGATTTAACATTAACTTAACATTTGGAGTTTGCCGTTAAGTACTTTGCGTTTGGTGACTAAATATTTCCATAGCTAAGTATCATGTTGAATTTAAAAGCCGATTAATACTTTAAAGATTTAATTAGTACAAACAGAGATTTTTGACTTATAGCTGATGCATAGGGTTGTGTTAAAACTTCATTTAAAACAGTCTTCATTTCATAATTGCTGAATCTAATTTTTTATTTATGTGTAGACTGTTTATTTAAAAAAATACTTAAGAGGGTCAGCATTTCCTTCCTATCTGAGGAAGCATTTATCTTTAGTAGCTATCTAATGAGCATCCTCTCTGTCTCTTTGCAGAAGTGTCCCTCTTTCAGTGGCCATAGCATATATTCAAGGTCTAAAGCCATAATCTGTGAAACATTTTTCTAGCCTTTCAGAAAGCCCTCAGTATTTGTGGATGCTTATGTATTTTAGGGTTTTCTTTCACAGTTATAGTCATGCTTCTTTTTCTATTGATCCACTGCATTTTGACTCAAGTTGAAGACTTGGGAGTTACCTGAAAATAGAATTCACCTTGGAGTCAGCATTTCTCACTGCTACAGGAAAATGGCCTTATAGTAGGTCTTCACGGTAGGCATTTTATGCTCACAGAGCTGATATTTTTTAGGCATTTGCCCTGCGAAACCACATAAAGATTTCAAGCTGATTATTTTTAGCTTCTCAGTCATCTCACGCATTGGAATACTCAAAGGTACTTACAAGTGCATGTGTTGAAAACTCCTACCACCTTCTGCAGTGCTCTGAATGGTCATTTTTAATTGGTGCCCACCACCTATGTTTCTATTTTTTAAACCCCAGGTAGCTTGAGCTGCCTCCACATCACCACTTAACATTTCCAATAGTTCACAGGCTTACCATCACATACCCACCAGCTTGGGTGAGGCTTCAGTTACCCGACACTGACGCTTTGCTTAGATAACCTTTGAAGTTGCTTCATCCCTGGGAGGTGATGATCTACTGTTGACTTCCAGTAATACCGTGGAAATTTCATGCCAATAACCTTTAGCTATTATCTCAGTCTTCTTGGTACTGACTCATGAATTTAATAGCTGTTTTAATTTGTAAAAGCAAAAACGTACATTGAAAAGATAATTGTGCTGACTTAGCTTTGAAGCCTAACCCACAGCTGTCAGGGGCATCCAATGAGACAAGGCAGGTAAGGCTCTTGGGGTGATGCTGGTTTCCCCTTTTCCCCTCTGGTTGCAGGAGCCTTTGTTTTAGAAAGGAAATTTAATCCCCCAAAGAACTCATTCACCTCTTCCTTGCTTAGTTGGGTCTCACCCCGCTATGTTCCTCTGAGAGCTGGCAAGCCTGCAATTTCCTTCTAACTCAGAGCCACAAGATGAGCACAGCGACGAATTCTCTTAAGCTACACTTTGAATGTGTGGTGGGGGCCAGCCACACTGTCACACAGCGAGAGGAACAAGCCAGATTACTCTCAGCTGGGTTCATAGAAAATTTGGTTCGAGTGGGAGTCTGCAAATAGAGACAGGAAGTGGTAATGCAATGGAAAAGTACATTTCCATAAATACCTACAATTTCTCAAATCTCTGTGTGAGGGAGGATAATACATACATTCTGTTGAGAAAATTTCTGGTGCTATCTGGAGCCCCATTCCCCTTCCCCTGCTCTTGACCAAACCTTGTTAAAAAATCCTGTGACACTCTTATCTCCAAAGGCCTGGAGAGAGAACTGGAAAGAGACACGGGGGCTTACAGAGAGCCAGGCCCAGCTTGGAATCTCCTGAGTGCCAACTGCGTAGGCAAGGCCTTGGAGGAACTCTGAACGTTCTGTGACAAAAGATAGAATTGCCAACGCCTTTGCTTTGCGTAGGTTTTCCAAGTTTTAGCAAGAGGTATGGAGACCATCTGGTTTTTGGCTTCATATGGGCCCCTCAGGCCTTCACTGGCTCTCACTTCTCACAAACCCAAGCTTCCTGCCCTGGCAAAGAATTTCTGCCACAACAGGCCCTTGACCTCTCCAGTCCCCAGGCTTGCTCTGCCCTGCATGCAATGGATGCCCTTCTCCAAAGGCCAGCAGAGTGTGGTTCCTGGACCGAATATCATGAACTCCCTGACTTGGCAATTGGGTTTACTTGAAGCACTGCCATGCCTAATTGCATATGGCTCCTTTCACCTTGCAGCAATAGAGTTAAATACTGTAGGGCACGGAGCCTGTAAGAGGTACTACCTGGCCCTTTATAGGAAAGATATGCCAACCTATGCTCTGCTCACACCATCCAACATGTTTGCCTTTCTCTGCAGAGATCATATTTTCTAAGCACTGCTCCTTCCTAGGTTTCCCTAGCAAAGGAGTCACCAGGTCTGTCCACAGGGCTAACTCTTCCTTCTCCTTTAAGGCCCACTGCTGGCACTGGTTGCTCTAGGAATGTTTCTGTGGACCTCAAGTTCCACTAAACGTCCTTGAGGGACAATCATTACATATGATTAACTTAAGGCTCTCAGGGCCTGCACACCAAGTACACAAAACAGGTACTCAGTAATGTTTGCTGTATTTGTGCAACTAGATGTGCACTGCTCAACCACGCTTCCGTCAAGAGCATGATGTTAGTTGCCAACAGTGCAAAGATTCTTTGCTGAGGATCTTCACGGCAAAAGCCCTGGTTGGGGGTGGGGGAGGGGGCCGGCTTTGCTATCGCATAACCTGATGTCTTGTATCAGACTCCACCCAAAGCAGTTTAGTCAGGGGTGTCAAGGGAGCCACATTCTGAGTCTTGTTTTAATTGTCACAACCTCTCAATAAGAACCTCATGGGCTCCATGACAGAAAGGCCCCGTGGCCATTGACATAAATGGGCTGTTTTCCCTCTTTCTGAAGCCCAAGGCGAGTTCTCTCTTGGGCTTCTCCAGAATAGCTCTGATTCCGAGATCTTATTAGATACCACCTGCCCTAACCTTTGTCTTCGTATTCTGCAAAGGAGCCTTCTATTTTGAGTTGCCAGAAATACAACTGATGTGGAAAAGTAATTCCATGAGACATTCACCGGGGAAATGTCTAGGTATGGATTCCTCAGTGTAAAATGACTGAGCATTTAGATATAAATATGCACGTAGCACAATTTACCACAGTGCTACGTGATTAGAAAAATTGCCTGTAGCAAAATTGTACCTCATACTACAGTGTGCAATTGCAGAAGGTTAGTTCATCTCTATTTTAAAACCTTGTTAAATGATAGTCTAGAAAGAAGCAATAAAAGAGATGGAAATTCGTGGATTAAGTATAGAAAACAATCTTGGAAGAAGTTAAAGTGATTCACTTTCAGATTGACCTGTGATCCAATCCTGATTATCCCTTGGGATGCTTGCATTATGACTAATTCAAATTTAGCTTTTAAAGGAACTGTAATATTTAATATGAAATAAGACCTTGTCCTGGCAAGGAAGTGAGTGCTCTCGGTCCAGTTTAAAATGATTCCAGCAGGCCCGCTTTGATTTCTTTGGTGCTGCTCATTGCCAACCACGCAGGTATTAAATATCTGTCACGTGCCTTCTCCTGGACCTTCTGTTCCCTTCTCCCTACTCCTCCTTTAGTCATTTCAGACATAATGCATGCTAAAACTAGAGAAGTTATTGCTTTCATTTTACAGAGGAAGGAAACGGGATTTAGGGGTGAAGTAAGCTGTCAGAAGTTTCTAGTGCATTTCAGCAATAACACTTGAACCCATGTGCTCTGGCTTCTACAATGACAGCCTCTTTATACCATCATGCCCCTGCCAGAAGGTGGATAGGAAAACTTAAGGTGAAAACCACACATCAGTCAGAGTAACTGATCTGAAGCAATAGGAAAATATGTGATTGGCCAGGAGATAAATGAATTCATCGACAGTACTTCCTGATTACCTCGGGGATAAAGGAGAGCTGGGAAAAAAATGTGTGTTTCAAATATCCATGAGGACTAGATTAGAGTGGTTTACCTCAAAAATGTCCCTTAATATTGGCTGACGCTGCGTAAGCAGGCGCCATCTTTGAAATTAAAGGCATTCCATGAAAAAGCATGAGCCCTGATAATTAAGATAATGGGGCATTTTTATATACTGATTTTAAGTTCAAGGGTCTCTGAGCCACTTAAAAAAAAAAAGAAGCCCAGAATAATTTGCCTTAATGTATTTCGTTTTTAATTTAAGCATAATTGGTATATAACATTACATTAGTTTCAGGTGTACAATATAGTGACTCAACAATAATCTATCTTACGGTGTGATCACCTTATTAAGTGTAATAATCATGTAACCATGAAAATTTATCACAATTATTGACTACATCTCCCTTAAGCTTTTCCACCCATTCCTCTACCCCCTACCTTACTGTATTTTTTAATGCAACATTTTATCAGAGAAATCCATTGACTTTTATTACTACTCAAGGTTTTTTTTTATTTATTAATGAAATATTTTAATTTAAAATTTTGTTAGAAATAAGCATTCTCATTAGGATTCCACTAGCACTACTAATAGGTTTCTCCTCCAACATTCTACATCTCTGCAAAATCACATATAATTTTTTAAAAACTCTGATAGTCTGTGCGCTGCTTCTCAACATGTCATTTTTGATCTTGACTAATCATTGTCACTGGTGGGTAATCCACCTAACCTAGGGTGATGGGAGGTAATGGGGTACACCAGCAGGGAGACATGTCGTTTGGGGAATGCATTTTTATCCATTGTTAAATAACCATTTGGCACCAACGAGACTCTGCATGTTCTACTGGTTTTATTTTTATCTTCCTGCAATGCTATAGAACATTCTCAGTGTAATTTATAACAAAGAGAGATGCAGATAATGGCTCACACAAGCTCCGTAATGTTTAAATCATGGCAATAAAACTTGACAGACTCAAAGGTCAGAATTTTGTCTTGACTACACAATAGCCCCAGAATAAAGCTCCCTTAATTAACATTCCTTTGGGTTTCAACAGATTTAACATTTCAGAGTGTACCTGAGTGCGGGGCAACTCTTCTCATCTTTGTTCTCATCATCCTTATTTATTAAGAGTTTTAATACCTTGTTTCAAAGTCACATGACATATTTTTATTGGTCATTGATTACAAGGGCCATGGACAACAGAGAGTCCTATACAGTGTGTTTGTACTAATTTCTAGTTTTGATCGCCTCATTTCTTATTGGTATGATATGAGGTAGGTCATTGTACCCCTCTGAGCTTCTTAAATCAGGAAGAGAGAGGGTTGGCTTGGGGTATAAAATTCATTGCGTAAAGATAAAGCAAACTAAATAACAGAATCCATGGTGGAGCTCTGAATTTGGAGGGAATTGATGGAATGTTCTATGAGTCAGCAGTTACAGGTATTTGGAGATGCCCCTGGAAGGCACAGGAGCGCCAATAGCACACAGTGGAGGCAAGTTGTCTTCTCAGATGAAAGCCCGGCCCAGTTCCCCCTTTCTCTTTTCCTGTTTTTTTTTTTTTTTTTGCTCCCAAATTTGAACAGGTGAAAGGGTGTGAGAAGAAGTAAACAGATGGTAATAAATTGGGGGCAGAAGAGGTGCAACATGGAAAGGTTAAATACCATAATGGAGAGGTCCTGGCCCTCAGAACTATTTTAGGACTTTGGCAGCTGACCCATAGGAAAGGTGATCTGCTTTCCACTGATGCCAAATGAAAGACAATCACGCATAAATATTTCATATGAATCCTGTCTGGGTGTTTTTTTCCAATACAGGCAGGTAAGGAAGAGTGAGCTTTGAGATCCTTTGTATTTCATCACATAGAAGTCTCTCCTAATCCCTCTTATATCCCTACCTCAAATATCCAAAGCAGCTGAACAAATCCAACCTATCTCCCACACAACCTACCCAAACACCCAAGACCATGTCAAAGTAAAGAGTGTCCCATGACACCTCTCTTTCCACCTTTTGTGAATTCAGAACATTTTCACGGCAAGATGTGAACTTTCTTTTCCCCTCTATGCCCTGCAGAACACGTTCATTTTAATAAAATGTCATTAAATAAACAAGGTGTCCCATGTATTTTGACCCATAACCGGTTATAAAATGCAGGATGGTGCTTACCTCTGATCCTTCTTTAGAAAAAAAGAAAACCAGGAAATTTTGGCTTAATTTGTGGCAGAATGATTTTAATTGTACATGGAAAAGAACTTCCTGTATAAAAGATTAATTAGAAACTGAAATAGCTCACTGAAGCTCATTGGTCCTTTTTCTTTCCCTGGAGATGTTTAAGCAAAGAATGATCATCCACCCACCTCTCTGCCTAGAAGCAATTGCCATTCTGCTGGAATCTGTGGATTAACAGCCATAATGCCTTCCCCACAGTAGGAGCTGTGGCTGGCCACTGCCGGACCACATAACAACTCACTGGGGGACAGTCTCCATCTTTCAAGAGAAAGTAGGAAATAAAATAGGATATGGGAGATTATGTGTTCTCTGGGGTCTGTCTTAGCTTAGAACAAAATCCACTGATCAAGACCTTGTTTGTTTGTGTTAATTGATCAATCAACAAAATATTATGCAATATACAAGGCATGGTAAACAAAGGCAGCAGAAAACATGACATGGTTTCTCCCTACTTTCAAGGATTTTTTACTATTACCAACACAAAAAGCAGCATACAAGTATGACATGGAGTGGAGGATTAGAATTAAAGTGAAGGGAAGTGCTTTACAGATGAGGGTAGGACGAGTAAACTCTCACAGTTACTCCTCTTCAGATATGCTTCAGGACTACCATGCTGCAGGCAATGTATTCTCCCAGAACCTCCCATTCTTGCTTTGTCTGGCTGGAGGAAAATGCTTGATTTTCCTTATAGAGAAAAGATGGCTAAATTGTTTGCATCTTTGCATCTAAAATATATGGTCAACTTGATCTCTCTCTCTCTCTCTCCTCTCTCTTCAAATCAGAATAATTGCAGCTGAGAGTTTTGTGAACTTCCCAGGCTCCCAAAGGGCTGGCAAGAATTACAGTGGAGATGCTATTAAAAACAGGTACATGAGTTTCAACCAATCAGAACAGACTTTCACCAGGTAACTGTCCAGTCAGTATGGAAGTCAGTCATGAGTAAGGCTGATTCTGAATGAGCCTAGATATGGCTCCTGGATCTTTGTGGTAAATTCTTCTGTGATAAGAACTCGGCAGGTCCTGCTTTTCTCTAATACCTACATCTGTGCTGCATTTGTCATCTAACTGAAGGTTGAGTTGCTCCCTCAGTAAAAAGAGATGCACATCAATCAGAAAATTTGTTGTGATTGTCCATTATCTCAATGCCCGCCCCCCACAGAAGTACCCCATCGTGGTCCCTCTCACTGTGGGCTTCCAGGCTTATGGAAAGAAGTCTATTTAAGAAAACCTTCTGTTTTATTTCCCATAAGCAAAGGAACCGGACTTCACCAAAGCCTATCTCGACAGACTCCTCCCAAGAAAGCACGTAACCCAAGGACTTCGGGATGCATTATTTTTAAAGTTCAAGCTTAGCAGTAACCACTATGCATCTCTTCTCTTTATCAGTACACTTGCAAAAAGAAAAATGCAGTTTGTGCCTTCCAAATTACAGATAGAAACAGCCTGCCACTGATTTCATTTATGATCTGGAGTAAGTGGAATGTTTGATGCTATTGTTTATCTAATAACCTTGCTGTACTTTGCAAACTCAGCCAACCAGAGCTAATTCCTACCTAAGAGAACAGTTTCCCTAAAGTACCCATTGATATGCACACTATATACATAATTTGACTCTATTCAATTGAACATAATACATGCATACATTCATCTGTGCCAATCTAATCTCCACGTGGTTTTTAAAACCTGACCTTGCCATTCACTCTTTGTGTGAAATTCTAGTCATATTTATTCCATTTAGTATTGGAGTTGAGGACTGTGACTTTTCATTAAAAGGCTGGCAGAAGGAGGTATTGGATAATAAAAACGAAATTCAAAACAATGTCCTAAAAGGTCAAGGCAATTTTTAATGTGGAGACTTAAATAAACAGCCCGTTGAGCTTTGAAAACATTTAGCTAACACATGAAGACAACTTTTTTAAAAAGCATAAAAGTAGTTTGCAAAATTTCCATTAAATTTTACATAGTCTTTAATTTTAAATGAAGTTAAAAGGGTACAGTTCTTTCAGATTAGATCCTTAGTAACAAAATACCATTGTGACTTATGAAAGTGCTTATTATAATTTGTTTACAAGTGGATTGATGACAACTTTTAAAATGTATCAGATAATTTCTTCCCTTTCATTTTTAAAAACTAGTTTAAACATTCTGTTTGTATACTCTTAAGATGTTTTCTTTCTTGTATCTCACTAGAACTTTTCCTAAGGGCTCACAGAAAATTCTGGGACAATGTCTGGTGGCAAGTTTGAGTACGTCTAATCTTTAATGGGACAGTAAATTACTTTTTCAAAGGTACTTGGAATGGCAGAGCCAGAAGAAGTAAGATTTTTCATTACATATTTTAAGTGCCTGGATGTGTTGATTGATTTCCAAACAAATTTGTATCTACTGCTATGATGATTCGGTGTTGTTTTTCCAAATAAAAATAATAAAAGTAGAAAACCTCACTTCTTTTTTGTGTCATTCATTCTATTCCATACCAAACCTTATTCTGCCTATTAAATATTTCTTGACAGTATAAATGCTCAGTATCATGGGAAGAGAAAAAAGAAGCTTGTACTTTTTCCTTGTGTGTTGAGGATAGCCTCACTCTCTCCATTCAATCCAGTCTCCCCAGGTACTTCCACATCTGCTATTTTTGTAAAGCTAAAACGGATGTGACAAGGGAAGATGTTACTTTATAATCAGAACTTGTCCTCTTTATATCATTTAGGATAAATATTGCCAGATTCCAAGCAAGACTAAGGTGGTTATGATGGACGACAGCAGCCTTTAACTGTGAATACACGTGAGAATACGTAAGTCGAGATAACGTGAAAAAGGAGAGATCACTGGAAATCTCCCTCGCCTCCCCACTTGTCTTACAGATCGGTTCACCCAGGCAGGCTGGCTGAGACAATGAGTACTGGGGAGTGGGGAAAATCAGCCTTCATATGTGTCTTACAATTTTCTTAAATTTTGCATAAATTTTATTCCAACACTGGAATATGACTGTACATGACACTTCACAATAAAATAGAAAGTTTTATGCTAATTGTTGGTTGTAATTTCTTAAAGAATTAAGCCATAATAATTAGGTTGACCAGACATACCATTTTAAATCGCACAGAAAACAATGGCACTGTCCCATTTCAAATGGTACGTATGGTCAGCCTCATCTCACTGGGCTAAGTTCAAGGTGTCAGTAGCTGACCATACGTACCGTTTAAAGCAGTGCAGTGTTGTTATCTGTCCTATTTAGAGTTGTATGTCTGGTCAGCCTAATAATAATCCATGGGTTATATTCTCAATTTATAGAATTTCTCTAGTAACTAGGCATAAATGTTTATGCATTAAACATAAAAGTATTTTACTTAAAAAAGGAAGCTAAATTAGAGTAGTCCAGTGTGAAATAGTTAGTGTCTGAACTAACAACCAAGCACTAGAAAATTAAGGGATTGATAGTGGAGATGTACTGAAGGATGTGGTAACTGAGAGGACTCAGCAGAGAAGGAGAAATAAGGGAGAAAGAAAAAGATAAGAATGTAACATTTGTATGGCTGTCACTGCTAAAAGAAAAGCCCAGCGTTCCTGTAGTTTTTGTGAGGAATATCTATGAGTGTGGTTTAGACATACTGAGTTTGACATAATGGTCCACATACACACAGACTTCTGTTCTGAATACTGAAGGACTGTTATACTCACTGTGATCAGTTCTGTCCCCATTCAAGACAGCATGGCACAGCACTCAATGACATTCCTGGCAATTTGAGAATTCTTGATGGCTTCCATTGGGCCATTGGAAGTCATCCGGCTGCCCTCTAACCTCTAGTTACTTCTGCCTTCCAGGAAGTCTTTGAAGCGTCTTCTGCTTGGTTTTTTTTTTTAGGTCCCTCTGTGGGTATCTATTGATGCCTGAACTTGACCAAACTCAATTTAAAAAGGCCCTGCATTGTAGACACTGACCTGGTCATCGTGGAGAGCTGTGCGGATGCCTGATCCAGGCCAGAGCCTCTGAATTCAGCATTGACAAGGAATGCCTGAGGGTAAGGGTCTGGGGAAGGGGAAGGGGGTGGTGCTTGCGGTCCTGGGAGGGGATGACAGATCTGCATTGGGAGCCCTCAGAGTGATGTCTAATTACTGTGACACGTGCAAGAATGTCCTCCCCTGACCAGATTCTGCCTGTGAGATAATAGAGCTGTCTACTGAGGCCAGAGAGAGCCCAGGAAGCACATTCCAGCTGGGGCAGCCTTCTTGCCAAGAAGGCAGTGCTCGATGTCTGTGTCCTGCAGAACATGAGGTGGCCAAGGCCCTTGAGAGCAGCTCTGGGAACCCTGGAATCCTGCAAAGAAGCTTGCAAAGAGGCCAAGCAATGAGTCCTCATTTGTGAATTCTCAATAATCAAATTAACGTATCAGCTCTGCTGTCCTCAAGGTGGGCGTGTATTGCCTCATTATCCTTCCCCTAATAGCACGTAGGCTGAAGCTGTGCTCTCTTTTGCTGTTATGGGCACCTGAGAATTTAAACTTTCTCCCTATCCTTCATTTAACAAACTATTTTGTGTATCAAGAGCAACAGGGATAGATGAGAAGTATGGAGTTTCAAAGGTAGCTTTAAGGGCTCTTAGTGTATCTATTGTATCAAATGAGAAGGGCTGTTTCTTTACATCTTGAATTGGGTAGTACATTTCCATTGGGGTCAGGAGGAATGGGGAATTGTTTTAATATAAAGTACAATACAGATCTTCCTCTTCCCCTTCTCTTTTCCTCCTGTTCTAAAACGATGAAGTAGAGGTCCCCATGCAGAGGAAAAAGGGGCCACCGTACCCTAAAATGGGATGTCGAGGCTCAAGTAGAGAGAGGGACAAGCTGGAATAGGGTGGAGACCAAGCGGGGTAAGGTGGGCAGTTGGGGGGCCTGTGGGGGGCCCACCATCAGAAGCTGGAGCATGAGCAGGTTGAGAAGGGGGTCCCCAAGAGCAATGGAAACCAAGTATAGAGTGTCAGAGCCCGAGAAGGGAGAGAAAGCTGTCTGCAGGGATGGGAGAGGATTTGGCAGTATGGCAATTGTGCACTATGGGGCTGCTCCTCACTTAACAACCTACCTGTTTAATGGTTGCTCAGACTTACGGCTAGTTTTCTAGCATGGGGAGTCCCCTTCTGTCTTTGTCTCTCATTCCTGCAGTCAGTTAGTATTCAGTATGTAAAACGTTCACAATCACGCAAGACTATGTATTTTATTTGTACGTGTGGTGTTGCGTGACATCTATTGAAAAATACATACCCTATGGCACCATGACACACCACAAGATACTGGCTTTTAAGCTCCTTACTTATTGACCAATTTGCTTGATGACCTAGTCGTAGGAACAAAACCTGGTTGTTAAGTGTGGAGTGCCTGTATAAATATTAAGCATAATAAGAATCCAGTTACTCACTGTCAGAGAAGGGCATTATAAATCAGGAAAAGAAGAGAAACAAAATAATTCCTGCTTAGAAATGTGGTGCTAAGAAAGATAAGCCACAGGGCCAAGGTCAAGGAGATGAGGGAGCACTTGCTGGCCAGGAAGACTCCCTCAGAAGGCTTCCTGAGGACCCTAGCCCTGGGCTCAGCAATGCCCCTCTATCTCTTCGTTTTTCGTTAAGTCTACACAGAGCCTCTTGCATTAATGTTTTTCCTTAATGTACCAATGTTTTTCCTTAGGGCAGAACACATTTCAGCATTTTTCTTTATTGTCTAACAGAACAACTGAGCCAAGTGTAATCTTTACAGGAGTGTGCCAGATGCAGCCAAGTTGACTGGTAAACAAGCACCGTCTAAAGTACAGTGTGTCAGACAAGTGGTTTCCGTGTCTCTCTGACCGACTCTAGGGGCTCGAGGAAGAACAACCCCACTTTACTCACTGATGCCTGAAATACTTTTAATGGGACCAAAGCCATTTATTCTATAGTTAAAATGCACCTCTCAGTTGCAAAACTAAATTCATGGACTTAAATTCACAAGCATAGCTTGAAGTGAGAACCATATCATGGTATAGAAAAGAATGCTGGACTTGAAACCAAAAGAGTGTCTTTTACAATATAACAAATATTATTCCTCATTGACAGTTCACCACACTACATGAGGTGTGACAACTAAATTCATGACCTCGTCCTAGCAAAAGTGCTACACACCTCATTGCTGAGTATCACTACAGTCACCTTCGAAATAATCCCTTTCGGAAGCTACGCACCGAAGCCAGCACCTAGTCCACCCTTCAAAGCAGTTTTGGAACTCTTTTTCTGGAATGGCCATCAGAGGTGTCATTGTACTCAAAATCTGACAATTAAGTGTGCAAACTTGTACCGTGCTGCAAATGTAAGCACATGGTGGCAAGTTCATGAACTTAATTGTCAGAATTTCGGTATGAGGGTGGCTCTGATGATCATTCCAGAAAAAGAGTTCCAAAATTGCTTTGAAGGGTGGACTAGGTGCGGGTGTCGGTGCACAGCTTCCCAAGGGGAGAACTTCGAAGGCGACCGTCGTGATACTCAGCAGTGAGGTATGCAGCACTTCTTCTAGGATGAGTTCACGAAGTAATTGTCTGATCTAAAGATACCCTTTAGATTATGTCAGAATCTTGAAAACAACCACCCAACCATTCAACCATGGGAAAACAGATAATGTATTATGAGGCCTGCCCCACGGGGTGAAGAGATTGCAACAGAAGGGAGTTCGGTAAGCAGGTTGCCTGGGGTGGAGCTGAGCGGGCTGGGAGCAGCCATCCAAAGGGGAGGCCCAGCCCAGATGAAGGAAGTGATCGAAGGCAGGACCCGGCAATGGAAGAGTCCACTGTAGGAACTTCCGGGGTCAGCGGATGTGAAGCTTCCCACTTATGACAGTCAGGTGGGCACCTCTAGCCACCATTCATTCACCTGCCTCCCCTCGTTCCAATCCCAAAGGAGTCCTAGATGGCATTAGCTAATCTGTAACCAGAGTAAGGAAGGCGATGCTTTTTCTTTGAAATGAAGGTTGAAATGTTAAATAATATATTGGACTTGACACCCTAATGCCTGAAGCTTATGTAAATTGTTATGGGATTTTTTTTTTTTAACTTGGGAGTAATCAGAAAGTCGTGGAACTGCCCAAGTGTGGATCAGGATCAGGAGAGGGACCCAACTATACATATAATCCATGTTAAGAAGTGACAAAAACATAACGAAGGTGTTTTTGTAATCACACTTTGCGAATCCTGCTCGTTGACCATAGGAAAACAGGAGCCATTGAAAACCCTGAGCCATGGGAGGTGCTAATAAGCATTTGAATAATTCAGTGACTGAAATCAATGATTTATGCTTCTTGACTCCTGGAAACTCATCGAAAAATTGGTTATTGGGGAAGGAAGTTATACTAGGAGAGAAGAACCAGAGGATAATCCCAGAATGTGTGAGTAAACCGGTTTCTGATTCAGAGAAGGCTGTGCTGCTTTTAAGCTCTTTCTGGTAATTTTTAATGTATGAGTCCTCTAGTGGGTGAGTAATTGCAGAACATAATTTTAAATGGGAGCGCGGAAAGCCCTGGCAACTCTTGTGTTAAGCAGCCCATTTTCACAAGGCCAGGATGAGGGTGATGCAAGACACAGGTAGGTGTAGGGTGTAATACTTAAGAAGGCCTCACTCTCAGGGTGACCTTGCACTTGCAGACCTTGAGAGTAAAGGACAATCAGGGCCCTAAACAAGGAGGCTGACTCCAGAGGCTCAGGGGTTGTGGCTGGATGAAGAGAGTTTACCACAGGAGACCAGAAGCAGATAGAACCAGTAAAAATCCAAGTTTCAAAAGAGACCCCCCCCAAAAAAAAAACCAAACAAACAAACAAAAAAAGAAAACACAAAACAAAGATTAAGGGACAGCTCAGAGAGTTCACCCGGAGCAACCAAATCTGCCCTGGCTTGTAAGAAGTGAGCAAGTGTCTGGGGAATGCAAGACACGGCCACAAAGAGTAGGAGTGATGTTGCAACAGAAAGAACGCAGAAAGTGAAGGGCAAAGAAGGCGTGAGAGGCAGGCGCCCTGCACGTCCTGGGAACGGGACCCAGACACCAGGCGTCTCTCTTTATGGGAGCTGGTGCTGTTTGGGTGGTTGCCTGGGCCTGAAGCAATGGGACAAAACAGCAAACAGGCTCTTTAAGCCTCACTTTCCTCTCCTGTAAAATGCAAATAATATCTTCCTCTTCTGGCTGTTGGAATTTAATAGGGTCATTGTTTCCGGCTTCTCCATTTGACAAGGTCCCTGTCGTTGTTGTCATAGTCCTGTGGAGTGGGACAATGTGGGTCCTGCAGGCGTGGGAGCCATTCCTGTCCTTTGAAAATTTTCACCCAACATAGGTGCAGGAGGTTCTAGATCTCAGACATAGGAATTAGCTGTGTGTGTGTGTGTGCGCGCGCGCGCGTATGTGTGTGCATGCATATGTGTGTGTGCGCGTGTGTGTGTGCGCGCGCATGTGAGTGTGCATGTGTGTGTGCATGTGTGTGTGTGCATGTGTGTGTGCATATGTGTGTGTGTCCGTGTGTGCGCGCGCGTATGTGTGTGTGCGTATGTGTGTCCGTGTGTGTGTGCGTGCGTATGTGTGCATGTGTGTGTGCATATGTGTGTGTGCGCATATGTGTGTGTGTCCGTGTGTGCGCGCACACATATGTGTGTGTGTCCGTGTGTGTGCGCACACGTGTGTGTGTGCATATGTGTGTATGTGTGTGTGTGTACGTATGAGCCCACACCTTTGTCTTTAACCCTTAGTCAAGTTCAGCTCATCCTCCAATCAGGCTGGTTAATGTTTAAGAGGTTCTCCCTCCCCTAGGAATGTTCTCTCTCCCTTCTCTGCTTTCTTCTAGCACTGTGAGCTGCTTTAGCAAGGAACTGTCTCCGCTCGCACACCTCCTCCAAGTGCACGACACGAACAAGACGCTTATGAAACAGAATAAACGAAGGGAAGAAACCCAGGGCCCAGAAGGAAACCTGTTCAAAGGACTGACCATCGAAAAATCTGAGTTTTCCTCAAAGCACATGTCTTTGATGCCATCTAAGGTTATTGTGCCTTTTTCCTTTCTCTTCTTCTTTTATTTAGAAAATTGTCACTTTGCATCCTTAACAGATATAGAACTCTAACGTTGGTTCAAGAAATTAGAGATGTTGGGGACGTGTCTGAGACCTGTTTCAGAGCTGTGACAGTCACGTGCCCATAAGAGGGCCGGGCTCGATTTCAAATGTAAAATTTCTCCCCGACCCCAACCCCGCTCCCTATTTTATTTTTCTGCACTTCACATACCACCTTCTGATTTAATACTACGTAATTTACTTACTCATTTTGTCATTGTCTTTCTCTCCCAACTATGATGTAAGTTCCACAAGGAGGGGGAATAGCCTCGACACACTTCAAGAACTCATTGCATTCTTCTGGAACAACAGGTCTCAAAGGATAGCCTATAAACCCCTTTGGGGTCCCAAGACCATTTCAGTGGGTTCACAACTTCAAAACTATTTTAATAATGACACTAAGGTTTATTTGCTTTTTATTGCGTTAGCATTTGCACTGATAAGACAAAAGCAATGGTGGGGTAAAACTTTGGCTGCCTTAGTATATAAATCAAGACAGTGCAACCAACATACTAGTGGTTATTTTCTTTAAAGCCATGTAGTCACAGTAAAAATAAAAGAAGACAAAGGAAGATAAGTTAACATTCCAGTTGCATTCAAGAATGCCCTTGATAAAGCCATAGACAGACATCATTGATTTTAGAGATCTTGACTCCGCGGTGCATGGCTTGTTGTTAATATTCTGTGTGAGGAGTAGGAAACACACAGAAAATGTCTTAAGGAAAAGCCCCCGTACGACTGAGCTGTGGGCTGAACTGGCAGCTTTTTTTTACTTGAGAAAATGACTGACAGGCCAATGGGTCCTTCAGAGTTGGGTATCTGGCAGACATGTTCTGAAAAACAAAAGCAGTGAGCCTGTCACTTCACAAGAAGGGATAGTGTTTGTGGCCAGTGATAAAATTGGACCTCTCAGGTAGGCCAACCATACCCCACCATGTTAAAGGGACACGACTGTTCTTTTCCGTCCTGTTTCAAACGGTACGTCTGGTCAGCCTAGTGTCACTGGGCTCATTTCAAGGTGTCAGTAGGCTGACCAGACGTACCATTTTAAACGGGACAGAAAATAATGGCACTGTCTCATTTAAAATGGTACGTTTGGTCAGCCTACTCTCAAGTGAAAAGTTGATTTTTGAAAAACTTGTATCTGCTACTTTGAGCTTAACAGGATCTCAATGCTTAATGACTTCTGAAAAGATCAGAGGGGATATTAAGAATTATAACTTTTGGGTAATGGGGAATAAAATGTGCTACCATTAGCATCAAGTCAGGAAACCAATAGTTTCAAATGACGAAAGCATTACAAAATTATGCATGGGTCAAAGAGCCATTCAAAGTGCAAGAGAAACTTCTAAAGAGGGATTTTAAAAATATCTTATGAAAAGATTAGAAAGAGATTTTTAATGTAACAGAGTGTGGACTCTTCATGGATGTCACCCACTCAGAGTGAGCCAAAGGCAATCAAATCAAAAAACAGAAACAATTCGCGGAGGAACCCAAACCATGGAGGCACCTGCCCATAGAGCCCTCCCGGATGGTCTCCGAGGTCAGTTCACACCTGGTCTTACCAGCCTCTGCCTGCCTTCCCACTGGGGTGCCTCGTTGAGTCTCCACCGCAACCTCACCTGGTCTCCGACCTGCAGCTCATCTTCTGGACACGACCTTTGACCCCGTCTCCCCTTCGGCGGCTTTGTGCCAGGTCCCACACGATGCTTGACCTGCCAGCCATGGGAATCCCAGCCCTGCTGGAACGAGGGCACGAACCACTCCAGAGTTACTTAGGGTTTATCTTCAACTGTTTCTCGTCCTGTATTTCATTTGAAAAATGTGTTTTAGTGCTGAGGAAGCAGGACTTGCGCTGTATCTTCGCAGCTGCTTATCCAGAAGAGCAAAGCCAAAGGCTTCCAGAAAATGCTGATGCCTATGAACACCCCATTCTTAGGCTTCCATTTAGAAAACACACCAAGATCCCCTTAGGCTGGGGTCGTGTGCATAATTGTGAGTGTATCTTGTAGGAAGCCCCATGGTTTTGTGAGGATGCTCTGGCTCTTCTTTGAACCCTGGGGAGCAGGATTAGCTTCATTTTCAAAGTCCCAGAGGATTGCTCAGATGCATTAACTCTTAAACTCTGGGTCAGGGTTTCTTGGCAATTCATTTCCATAGCTGCAGTGCAATGTCTGGTGATTCCAGACATTTTACATCTGATTGAATGGAGTGAATAACCGCCCTGGGAATATTTTAATGTGTCTGCTTTTTCCACAGTGGAAGTAAATGAGCATTTGATCTGGAAAACGCAGAGGGCATGAGCATAAAAATAGAAGGAGTGATGGAGAAGAGTGAGAAGTTGGAGAAGAGGGAGGGAGGGAAAAGGCCAGAGGAAGGTCTGTTAATCAAGAGTAAGGAAGCTAGTCAAGCATTGTACCAGGTTTTCAAAGTTCCACTGTGTTGGCAAATTTTTGGCTACTTCACGTAGTCACTAACTTTTTACAAGCTCTCAGTAATGCAGATATGCACGAGCAGGGTAGCCTGCCTTTTCTGCATCATGCCAAAAGCAGACAACCACCAGTTGTCTGAAAGGATGTGTCTCAGATGAGCAGCAGAATTTCTCATCACAGACTCTTATCGTAGTTGGCCATCAGCCTCCATAATCATTTGACTTCTCCTGCCTTGGCTGTTCCATCTAGGAAATTGAAATCACGTTAAACCTCCCCTCTGCCGTCGACTGATAACCATGGCCATCAAAAATCAGCGATCACCTTTTTGAGATGAAGAGATTCCAGCATGATGGTTTAGAAAACTCTGTTGTTCAGTCTCAGGCCAAGAATTGCTACGCCCAGACTGGATGCTGGACCCCGTCCCTGCCCTCCTGCTCTGCCTCCTGTGCTGGCCAGTAGCTTAGGTTAGTAGCTATCAAGTCTTAGAGAATTTCCTCTCTTAAAAAAAATTTTTTTTTTTTTAATCTTAGTAGCTGGAATCCTACCCTTTCATTTTTCTTAGCTAGAGCTGCCTCTGGACACTGCTTTCCAAGAGTGACCGACCTCAATGCATGAATCATAATACCCCTTTGCCATGTCACAAACCTAGGGCATCATCCTAGACTCTTAGAACTCTCATCTCTCACCACCTACTTGGCATTGTGCCTAGCACATAGTAAGTGCACTTGTTCTCTCCCTACACACACACGCACACACACACACACACGCACGCACACACACGCACGCACACACATGCACGTGTACACACACACGTGCACACACGCGCGCGCACATGTACACGCACACGCACACACACGTACACGCACACACACGTACACACACACACACACGTATAACCCCCCCCCACACACACACACCCCACACACACTCCTTAAATTCTGTCTTCCTCGAGACTTGTACCAGACCTTAATCTCTTCTTCCCCACTTTGTTTCACGTTTCCATTCTTTCTGTCTGAACTGCACAATAAGACAGTATTTTTATAACCAATCCCATTTTCCTCTGAGAGTGTCGTTCTTTTTCCAGAGCCAACTATCTTCTGAGAACGGGCCCTGGGACCCTGTGTGGTGCCTGAGGATGTTTTATCCACAGAAAACAGGCTTTTGAACAAACCTAATTCTCCGACACATGGTGTCCCATGGACGAGATTTTTAAAATTCCTCATTAGTCCTTGAAGTTTTGCTAATTCCTTGAATTTTTTCCCTTAGCCTTCGCCTAAGAAAATGCTTGATTGCTCATTTAAGAAAGGCAACAGTTTTAAATACCTGTTTATTGATTAAATTCCTCAAGGTTTCTATTGTTCTGATTTCACTGCCTAGATCAGTATTTACTTAATTTCACTGGTAATTCTATGCCAGAAGGAACCTTGCCTGGGGGAAAGGGGAAGATTCTTTTGAATGTCTAACCCTAGCAGAACAGACCACAATTAATCATCTTTTGTATGTTCATCCCATATATTTATACCCTTTCAGTCTAGTATAAGAAATTGGTTTATCTTAGGCAGGCCTGGGCAGACTTTTTCAAGGCAAGGGCTACTTCTCATTTTCTCCTAGTGTTACAGTCCACTAGCTATTTATTTTATCATTTAGGCAATCACCCCATAATTGCTTGATGGTCCACTTGTGGACCTCTATTGATGTCCTGCCCTGATCTTAGGTATCCAATATGTAAAGCTCATGGCATGTGCCTTTGAGAATTTGTGAATAAACCACGGGAATCTTAAAACTCACTCTTGCTCCTTCTCTCTTCTTGGTCCCAGTTGTAGCTAACATGTCAGCTTGCCCTTAAAAAAGGGAGGGGATAGGCCCCCTAAACAGCACATCCTTACTAGATGAGAAATATAGAAATAGTCAAGGAGAACCAAAGTTGTGATTTCAAATAATTTGGATTAAAAATCTGGTTCTGCTAGTTACTTATATGTGACTTTGAGCCAATTGCTTAACTTCTGTGTCTCGGTTGCTCCCTATGTTCAGTGGAATTAAGGGTATCTTGCTCATAGAAGAGGTAGCATGGCCTAAGTATTCAATACATCATGCCTCTTACTGCTAATATCATTATCAATAGTAAAACAGTGGCAACACCTTGAAGCAGCCAGTATCACCGTATGACAACGGAAACCCCAAACCTGCCCAAGGTTAGAACTAAATCTACGCCCAAATCAAGCTCCTCATGCTGCACCATCTTTCCACATAGTGCAAAGTCCCAGGAGCGTGTCTCTCCCTTCACCTGCATCACTGGAGGCTCTCCAGCGAGCTTGGCCGCCACCGCCAGCCCGAGTACTACAGATGTTATCAGGCATGCCAGATGGCAGGATTTGTAACTAACGTGCCCATCAGCAATCAAGATTAGATTCCTGAGAGATACAAGGCAAGGCATAGTCAATGAAATAGCTGCATCATTTTATTCCTGGCTAAGGTTTCTGTCCCCACATTTCACTAGTTTTCCTAAACTGCTGAATCAGTCTGGACACAAAGAGACCTCAAGGCCCCCTTTCCCTCCTCCCCTATGATCTAGGCAGACCCAGCCCACACTCCAGTTCTCATTCCCTGGAAATCACGCTTTCCCTTCGTCATCCACAGCAAAGACACAGATACTTTCGTTTTGTTTTGTTGTTTCCAACTAGAAAGCAAAAAGAAAGACTAGAATGTTTATAATCTCTCTGAACTTTTAATTCTTAAGGGTTAGAAGTGGGGTTGGGGGGGAGTGAGGTCCAGTCAAGGGAGTTCCTGAAGAGGTAGGGCTTTTGCTCGGGAGGTGTGGAGTCTGAGGAGAATGGAGGCTCAGCCAATGGGGATCCTTGAGCACAGCTTCCTGCTGAATTAGCTGGAGATTTTGCCTTCTCTTGTTGCCTCCCTGGCCTCACCTTAGAATGGAAGCCAGTTCATCTGCCCCCTTAGATCATGACATAGGTACATACAGAAAAATGTGCGAGTGTGTGTGTACGTATGTGTGTATGTATATGTATTTATATATCCATATCTCTATCTATCTGCCTCTATGTATCCACCTTTCCTATGCCTCTATATCATAACACATGCAAATCCTGGGAATACACAACTAGATCAACAGAACAGAGAAGAGAACCCAGAAATAGACCCCCATAAACATAGTCAACTGATCTTTGACAAAAGAGCAAAGGCAATACAATGAGGCAAAGGTCATTTTTTTCAACAAGTGATTCTGGAACAGCTGGCCATCCACGTGCAGAAGGACAAATAAAGAGCTAAACCCAGATCTTAAATCCTTCACAAAAATTAACTCAAAATAGATCACAGATCTCTACGTAAAACACAAGACTGCACACATCCTAGAAGATAACATAGGAGAAAACTTGGATTATCTTGGGTTTTCTGAAGCCAGGTTCTTGAAAAATGGATAAGATGGACTTCATTAACATTAAAAACTTCTTCTCTTTTAAAGACAACAGCAAGGGAATGAGAAGACAAGCTACTGACTGGGAGAAAACATTTGCAAGAGACACACACCTTATTTTGGACTGTTATCGAAAATATAGAAAGAACCCTTAAAACTCAACAACAAATATAAAAACAAATGACCTGAATTTAAAAAAAATGGTTTAAAGACCTTAAAAGAACTTCACCAAAATAGATAGACACATGGTGAATAAGCACATGAAAAGATGCTCTACATGATATGTCATCAGGGAAATGCAAATTAAAACAATAGTGAAATACCATATATGCCTGTTGCAATGGCCAAAGTAAGGATCAGTGACAACACCAAATGTGCAACAACAGGACTTCTCATTTATTGCTGGAGGGAATGCAAAATGGTGCAACCACATTGGAAGACAGTTTGACCGTGTCTTACAAAATTAAACATACCCTTACCATACAATCCAGCAATGGAACTCCTTGTTTTACCCAAAGGAGTTGAAAACTGATGTCCACACACACAAAACTGTATATGGATGTTTATAGCAGCTTTATTCATACTTGGCAAAGCTTAGAAGGAGCTGAGATGTCCTTTAATCAGTGAAAGGGTAAAAACAAACAAAAACAAAAAAACTGTGATACATCCAGACAATGGAATACTGATCAGTGCAAAACAGAAACAAGCTACCAAGCCACGAAAGGATATGGAAGAACCTTAAATGTGTATTACAAAGTGAAAGAAGCCAATCGGAAAAGGCTGCACACTATTAATGTATGACTCCAACTATATGACCCTGGGAAAGGCATCATTGTGGAGACCGTGAGAAGATCAGTGGTTTGCCTTAGACTGGACGACAGCAAGAGTGAACCATAACGAAAACTAGGGACTCGCAGTGATTGGAATGTGGCAGTGGAGGTTCACCCAGTGTAATACACGCACCACTCTGGTGGGGGATGTTCATTCTCGGGGAGGCTGGGCACGTGTGGGGGCCGTGGGTGTCTGTACCTTCCTCTCAATTTTCCTGTGCACTTTAAACTGCTCTATAAAAAAATAAGGTCTCAGTTATAAAAAATTAAGTTAATAAAGAATAAATACATGAAAATAGTTGTATGAGCATATTTTCCCATTATAAAAGCATTCCTTGTAAAACTTTTTGAAATATTTCAGCATAAAAAATAGCAAAAATGCCTTGACCTCTTACTGAGATGAACACTATCAACTCATATTTTCCTATTGAAAAGGCTTAAAGGCAGCTGACTGATAAACCCTTCTTTGCCAAGCTTAGCTTCCAGATCTCATAAGATTGAGGGAAGGGGAGATGGTTGTAACATGCAATGAAGAGGACTGCTGTCTAGTTATCCCAGAGCAGCCTCAAAGAGTATAGTTAACCTTGTTCAAATGGGAATTTTATCCAGTTGGAGATTTCCATGGTCGGATATTTTGGTTTTATTTTGCTGGGAGGGAAGAGTTAGCCTTTCATTTACTTAGGAGGAAGAAGGCGGCGGGGCGGGGGGGCACTACTGTATTTATCTATCGATTTTAATAATAGCAGACCAATGTAGATAAGTCATAAGGACAGGAATAAGCAGCTGGCATCTTCGAAGTCCAACCTCAACTATCTCCTGGAATGCTCAGAAAAGTTCAACACAAATAAAGCATCGATATCAGGAGCCTGTTATGTGAAACCCTTAGGATTAGAAAATATTTAATTAGTTACTGAAGAGCCTCACATTTCTTCCTAACTTGTAACACAAACAAAACTGAGAACTACTTCAAGGAGAACAAGAGATTTGGATTATTATCAGATTATACAACTCTGTGTAAACTAACCTGTGTAGTTTTATGTCTTTGATCAGGGGATAGAAGGACACATGAGGGGTAGCCAAGAAACTTAAAAAGACGTAGAGAGACATATGGTAGGAGCATATTGACTTCTTATCATCTGTCCTCTGTCATTTTAAAATTTGATCACTAAGCATCTTGCCTGTAAAATGAGCCCACTATCCTTTATAGTTTATACTAAAATAAAATAAAGGACTGAGATTTGGGCCCTTCCTTTCCCTTTATTCTTTTCCTACCTCCCTCCCCATGTCTCAGTGGTTTATTCCTTTTATTGATCATTAGAGAATAGAATCTATTTTTACTAAGGTGTTTTAAAGCATACTTTCTACCTCTTTTGGAGATAATTTTCTTCTGCCCATTTTGAGCTGGCTAGAGACAAGGCTCTGTTTCCCTACCTTAGTAAGTGGGATTGTCAGGAAAATTACATCAATGAAAATAGTGAGTAGGTTTTTCTTATTTTTTAGTTCAATAGTAAGATTGACTTATTTACTGCTCTAATTTACATCTTACAGGAATAGAAATCAACTTGTAAAAAAAAGTAGAGATGTAAGTAATTTTCTCTGGTAGAGCAGATAACTCCAAAGTTTACATCTTAAGCTAAACTAGGCATTAAACAGCTTTATACCAAACCCAGCAATTTAGTAAATCCCCTTTGTACCAGGACTGACAATTAAGTTGGCGAACTTGCCACCGTGCGCTTACATTGGCAGCCCTGTACAAACAGCTCGGTGAGGTGTCATCACCTTGGCATATCTGTGTCCCCCAGCTGTGTTTGTGTTGATGTACGGCAGTGTCTTACTGAGTGGCGTTTGTTATTGTTGAAGAGTGTTTATGTCTGTCATTGCGAGAATGTCGGAACTTGTATTAGAGCAACAAACAAACAGTAAATTTCTTGTTAAACTTGGCAAGAGTGAAGGTGAAATCAGGGACATGTTAGTCCAAGTTTATGGGGATAATGAAGAAAACAGCAGAGTACAAATGGATTAAACAGTTTTCTGAGGGGAGAGAAAGTGTCACTGATGAAGAGAGGTCAGGATGGCCAGTAACGAGCAGAAGTGACAAAAACATTGCAAAAATTTGTAGAATTGTGCATCAAAACCATTGACTGACTGTGAGAAGCTTAGCAGACCAAGTAAACATCGATAGAGAAACATTTAGGGAAATTTTCACTGAAAACCTTGGCATGGGAAAGGTGTGTGCAAAAAGAGTGCCTAAGGAGCTCGCTGATGAACAAAAGCCAAGGAGAGTTGAAGTTTGCCAAAACCTTTTGGAGCTACAAGACCATATTTTGAGCCACGTTATCACTGGTGGTGAAACATGGGTGTACCAATACAACCTTGAAACAAGCATCAAAATGCACAATGGAAGTCAAGCAATTTTCCACAACCAAAAACATTCCGTCAGTCCAAATCAAGAGTCAAAATGATGTTGCTAAACTTTTTTGATATCAGAGAGATTGTTCATTATGAATTTGTACCAAGTGGACAGTCAGCCAAGTTTACCATTTGGAAGAGCTGAAAAATCTGTGTAAAAACGAAGAAAATGGCCCACACTTTTCGCCAACAGCTCAGGGCTCTTGCATCACGACAACGCACCAGCTCACAGGGCTGTCTGAGGGAGATTTTAGCCAGGACACAAGTAACTGTATTGGAGCACCCTCCCTACTCACCTGATCTGGCTCTTAGTGAATTTTTTCTTTACCTGAAGATAAAGGAAAACATTCTGATGACATTCAGGACATCCAGGGTCATACAACAGCTCTGATGGCCATTCCAGAAAAAGAGTTCCAGAATTGCTTTGAAGGGTGGACTGGGCACAGGCATCGGTGCACAGCTTCCCAAGGGGAGTGCTTAGAAGGTGACCACAGTGATACTCAGCAATGAGGTATGTAGCACTTTTTTAAGGATGAGTTCACAGACTTAATTTCATATCTCATATATGTAGCTTTCCAAATGCCCTTTGGACCAGTTTTAAAATCTTATTGGTTTCCTCATTAGCTAATGAATCAAAGAAACTCTTTTGCACAGCTTTGTTCTGTAATTGTATGACAGTCACGTTGTTTAACCCTTTGGACATTATCCTTTGATAGGATGACTGTGTTCTTTAAACAAAAGTTTAGCATCTGTTTTACCTTATTTTTCTCCCCAAATTTTAATGTTGATTTTCAATGATGATTCAAACCTACTTATAATACGATGTTCTAGAAATAGGTCACACATTGGTATTTTCTTTCTTATGTATTAGTATTTCACATTCAGGCTAGCATGCAGGGGAGAGTAATCATTCCTGGTAGTCTATTAGTAACTATACTTTTTTTTACCTAGTTATACCATAATACCTTTCAAATACACACATAAGAGGATAATAATGTTTGCTATTATGATTATTGCAATGTGGTATAGTAATCAAGAGCCTAGTTTCCAGAGTTCGATCCAGCTATGTGACTTATTAGCTAAAGGACCCTGGATAGGCTGACCACACACCCCATTTCAAATGGGACAGAATAACAGCACTGTCCCATTTCAAACGGTGCATATGGTCAGCCTACAGACACCTTGAATTTAGCCCAGTGAGACTGGGCCGACTGTACGTAGCATTTAAAATGGGGCAGGACCGTTGTTTTCTGTCCCATTTGAAATGGGGCATCTGGTCAGCCTAACCCTGAATAAAAGTTACCTCACTTCTCTGGGCCTTATCAATAAAATGGGGCCAGTAATAGTACCATCTCATAAGGTTATTGCAAATTCTAAGAGATGTCGTCATGTAAAGTGCCTAGAACAGAACCTGGCACATCATAAACATTCAACCAATTTTAGCTGCTATTATCATAGCTGCTCGTGGAGGTGACTCGAAGCCAGCTTCTGGTTCATAGAAGTTGTTATACTTACCATGGGCTCCGTGGGAGAACGTGGTTCTCACCCAGACAGAAGATGCTTGTTGTTCATGTTGCCTGAAGAAAGGGTCTTTGCTGTCACAGGCTTTGGCCTCAAACAGGCGTCCAGTCTGTTTCATGGGTTGCCAGGACTTTTAGGAAAACAGAAGATGAATTTGTAGCATTTATGTGGCTCAGGCCTTATCTGAGTTCCCAGGGCTGCTTTGTCACGTGGGAATGAGCTGTTCCATCGCTCCAGTCCCCTCGGTTCAGCCCCCAAGGGTCTGGTTCAGAGCATTGCAGCTGCCGCCTGTTACGGTCGGTCGGCGAGGACTCTCTGCTGTCTTTGTTTCCTTTGTGAGCTGGGATGACATACTGGTTTGGGCCAGCATTTCCAAGGGCCACATTGTCATCCCATCTCAGCGGGAGGAGCACTGAGCATGGCTAACTATTTGGAGAGCTAACTGTGAGACATTATGTGTCTGTCGAGTAAATGGTTTTATTTTTTTGTCTTTTGTTTTTTGTTTTGTTTGATTTGTTTGTCTTTCTTGGTAACCAGATAAGCTCTGAGAAGAAAATAAAAAGAATCAGAAAACCTCTGCATACATGCATACTAGAATTGTGAAATTCAGGAGTGAGGATGAAGGAAAGACTTAGACCAAAACATGTTTTGCTCTGATTCAGAATGTGACCATATGAGAGGAATGTACCAAAATGTCAATCCCTCTTTAAACATGGCATTCATCACTCTTAACAGCCATCCCTTCTCCCCAACGTCTCTAATGTGGTGAATGAGATGACATGTTGGCCAAATGCCTTGACATCAGACTGTAGAAAACAAAGAATAAGGCTAATCTCCCCCCTCATACCTGAAGTATCAATTTGAGGAAGAAAAAGACACTCACCAGGGGCATGGAGAGAACGCAGCATGGAAGTCACATGTTTCCCACGAGGGCAGCACACCTCACCGTCGCAATTGCCCCTGCACGTGCAGTAAAACCAGCCCGGGGGAGCTAGCTTCCGCTGGTGCCAACGCCGGTTTTGCAGCTACGTTTGCAGGTTGTGCCCTTTGTTTTTGTCACTTTGCCTAAGCAGCTGTAGCGGCATCTTTTGTGGCAAAACGAGCAACATGCTTTCCATGTGGACCACTAGAAAGGCTTTGTCGTTTTCTCAACATCAAAAGTTAGCCCGTTCTTATCCGACCTGAAGTCATTCATTTCGACAGCATGTATTTCACAAGCACATACTCATGGACCTTTAACACTACGTGTTGGTCGCCTGTGTGGTTTTTTTATGCCAATCTCACTTTGGGAGCTAAACTTACAATTTTATTATTTTATCCCTGTTAACACACACGACAATCTATCCGATGGCAAGTTCGTAGTGCATTTGAGGAAAAAGGAGAGACAGCTTGTACGAGGCTTGTGTTACAAAGCCCGTACTTGTCATACAGACTAAAATATACGTCACTTTCTCTGAATGTGATCTAGAGCGGAAGTCAACGAAACCAGTCCTGGGGGCGGGGATCAATCTCCAAATTATGAAATGGTATCTTTTTTAAGGTGCTACTGTATTTTGAAATAGTAACTGGTTTCTGCCCGCTCGGCATTTCCTTGTTCCTCTTGGCCATGCCCTGTCCAGTCAGCATGGCCTTTCTGCACGCATGGCCTCAGGGCAGGCGTGACAAAACCAAGAGCAGAGTAAAGACAAGTCAACTCAGGGCTTTCGAATCCCAGCAGCCAGGCCTTCAAGGAGCTAGACAAGGCAGTTATGCACAAGCAATGAATTTGGAATAATATTCGTTGAGGGGGTTCTGCAGCCTGGCAGCTCAGCAGGCATTCCACGAGGGCTGCAGGGAGCAAGAAAGTTGGAGCCCGGAGTTCCCTGATGGTGTAGTGGCTTAAGGCTTCGGCGCTGGCGCTGTCAGCACTGCGGCCTGGGTTCGATTCCCAGCCAGGGAACTACCCACATACCAAAAAGCAAAAAAAAAAAAAAAAGAAAGTTGGAGCCCATGAGGACAGCAGCCCTGTGCAACACCCCTGTCCAACTGAGCCTCCCCTAGGTGGGGGATGAAAATTCCAGGTAAGTCTGGGGTGAGACTAGGAATTCAAAAGACCAGTGCTCTTTTCCTGGGTAAATCCCTAGAGATGTGGGAAGACCAAGAGAATGTGGTGGACCTAGACCTTGAGGCTGGAGTGTCTCACCAAGTTCCCAGCATAGAGGTAGAAAAAATCCGGAACGACCTGGCAGGGTGACTCACAATTCACCTGCATGTACCTGTGACCAACCCCAGGTGATCTGATCGATGATAACGAAGACCTGTCACAGAATGACACACCGTTACTCATGAGTCGGCACTACACAATTGCCACGGAACCCACACTTAATTCCAAGAAATGGAGGAAACCTGGAATAGACGGTGATTGGTTTTTTTTTCTGATACCTCTGCAGAATAAAACCTTTATAAATTTAAATACAGCTGTAGAAAGTACATCAAGGTATTTCTTGAACATGAAGGTTATAGGTTTCCCTGGTGGTGTAGTAGCTAGGCTTCGGTGCTCTCAACACCGCGGCCTGGGTTCGATTCCCAGCCAGGGAGCTACCCCCCACCCCCAAAGAAAAAGATTATAGACTGAGCTCTGTCACTGGCCTGATCATATTGTACCTTCCTTTTTTGTGTGCTCCCCTCCCTTGTGCCCCCTTTCCCCTCTCAGGTAGCGTGTGCCCTCATGGTCTCTCCTGCCTCTCTTAAAATTTGATATCAGAAAAGGAACTGATAGATTTTTATGCCAAGATGGAAGTGGATGATAAAAATGGGAAGTATTACCTCACCCAGAGATATTTGCACTTAGGCAGGACTCTCAAATTTAGGTCACAAGAGAAAAATCTAGACTTGTGGAATGATGAGATGCTGGTTTCCCAGGAGATTATCCCTTCCCAGGGCTCTGTGGTCACCCTGAAACTTGCCTCCCACAGAATAAAGGAACTTCGCGTTGACCCCTCCTTGGTCAAACTCTTCTTAGACAGCAAGGGGAGTTTCTCAACTTCTTTTTTCCATGATCACTCCCCTATAGAGATTTTTTCTTTTTGGCTTTTTTCTCCAAATTTTCCTCCCCCGTAAAAATTTCATACCACAGAAACATGATTAAGAGTTATTCGTGATGTACTATATATACTTGTGTTTTATGCATAAAAAGGCCAAGAATTCTTTTCTTGCCACCCCCCCCCCAAATTAATTTCTGCTCCCTTGGCGGACATACTGATTTCACTGACAATTCGTGTGAACAATCAATGCAAGACTGGGTCCACAGAACCATGAGAAACGAAAAGGCATACAGCCCTCCCCCCACCCCCCTCTCATTCCCCAGCTTTGAAATGACTCAGCCTACACATAAGAAAAATGGAGACCTTTCTCATGCTGTAAGTGCTCACAGCCTCAGGAGGTGCAATGAATACATTCCTGGGAAGTTTAGGAAGAGCTGGTTTTTATTCTTTGACCTTGTTAAAAATTAATCCATGTTCAAGCCCGGCCCAATGGCATTTGAAGCAGCTGACTCACACCCAAGTGCTCCTATAAAGAGCAAAGCCAACCCAAATCCTTTTAAAATGGCATCTCTGGCCTTGCTGAACTCTTCCAACAATTGCCTTTTGTGACAGCAACATGATGGGGTACTTTCTTTGATGGGTACTCATAATGAACTGTTGTACACACATGCTATAATTATAAGAAGTATAATAATATTTCATGATTATATTGCTAGCTTTCATCCTAGTGAATCCCAAGGCATTTTACCCATTATATCATTAATAATAAAATAGAAAAATACTTCATTAAAGCATTGCTCTTTTTTAAATATAACAGACTACAGAAGTATGCAAAAATATAAGCAATCTAGTTAGTGCTTCTAGAAAGTTTGACTTTCTCAAGGTCAACATGGAGCAATCTGACTTGCTTTTGACAGATTATACTTCCATCTCTTTCCATCTGGCGGTGACCAAGCCTAGCATCAGTGAACTCATTCATTCATTCGTTTGTTCATTTGTTTGTTCATTTGTTCATTTACCAAACATCTATCACAGGTCTGCTTTTGTCACGTAGCAATGACTGTGGAAGGTGCTAGCTTTCCTTGGCAGGTACAAAGGCAGTGAGTCCAGGATGATCTCAAGGCAAAGACGCCGTAGGGCATGGAAAATGTGAAAGAAGTTTCCTTCTTGGCACTCACTTTGGGGTGTGGCAGTAACTTGAAACGCATCTCCACACAGGCCTGAGTTTAAAGCTCTTGCATCTCTGTTAAATTAAACCAAAGCCACGGTATGCCCTCATCCCGCATGACTCCCGAAGAATCCTGGGGCCCCCAAAAGAAAACATGCATTTGCTCTGAGTCGCAGCAACCAAGTCAGCAGCTGCTTTGCCTTGGAAAGTCTTGTGTTGCAGAAGTGGTGACCTAAATTCCCAGCAGCCCCTCATCAAGACCCAGCCTGGTCTCTCCAGTGATGTGTACTGGCTTGTCGTGTTTACACCGGCTGGTCTTACTTAGCAGACCCTGGGCATGTCCAGGAGTCGCAGGCATGTCCAGGAGTCACAGGCACGTCCAGGAGTTGCAGGCATGTCTTCCGAGGAGATGGGTGTTCTTGCCGCAGGCAGGTGACACCTGTGAATATGGGCAATGGGTGGCTGCAGCAGGATTGGGTGCTGCAAGACTTCTTGCACCAGAGATATGTGTCCTACCACCACCAACTTGCCTGAGGGCCACCATGAAGATTGATTGAGTCTGGAAGGTCCCTTGGTCTCTCACCTCCTGATTTTTTGGTAAGAGTCAGAGAAGACCAATGCAGTGGAGGGAGGACAGCAAGTGAGCAAAGGCAAATGCTGTCAACACTTTTGCTGGAGGGAAATTCTGCAGTCTCACTGGTCCCTGGGCGATTCGTACAGGTATGCGGTGCCCGGGTGCCTGCTCACCTGCAGGGCCACAGCCGGGGATGTTCAGGCTGCTTCAGGAAGCCCCAGCTCCCTCTCACCCCACCCCACACCCCACCCTGCTCCAGAATGTGCAAGAAGCAGCGGAGAAGTGGTTTCATTTGTCCTTTCCTTGGGAGACGTTTTGCTCTGGTGGAAGCATGGCTCTAATATCCTAATGTTATGACTCTTTGTTGATGTTGGGAATTTAACGTCTCTGAGCCTCAAAAAAAACACTACTCTAAAATGAGGAGATAGCATCTTCCCTTTCTCAAACAAAATGCTGGACAAATGAGTAGGCTGACCAGATGTACCATTTTAAATGGGACAAAAAACAGCGGTACATCTGGCTAGCCTACTGACACCTTGAATTTAGCCCAGTGACACTAGGCTGACCGTACCTACTATTTGAAGTGAGACAGCACCGCTGTTTGCTGTCACATTTAAAACAGATGGCTGATCAGTCTACACTAAGGGTCTTTCTCGCTCTAAAATCCTGTGTTTTGGTCACCTGAATTCTGTTTATCCACACTCTCTCACCCATGTGCTAGGGACCCTGAGCACAGAGCCACCATGGTGGGCAGGTGACATGTGCAGCCGTACAGACTCCTGTACGAAGGGCTTTACACTTGGTTTGATGTTCTGTTGTCGCTGTCTTAAAATTCTTAATGATTTTTGAAGAAAAATTTGCACTTTGCACGGTGCCCTGCAAGTTACGTAGCTGGCCCTGCCTGAGAGCATGCGCATCGGACATCTCTTGCTCTGGGAAGATTTTCCCGCCCCCGGCAGGGAGTCAGCTGGTCTCCCGGCTCTGTACAAACCAGAGCTTTCCCTCTGATGAGACTTCCCACCCCTCCGGGGGTCCTCTATCAAACTGCGGGCCCTTTGAGGGCGGGGACTATGTATGACATGTTCTTCTTGCATCTTCAGTGCCCAGAACAGTACTTGGCACTCTGCACGAATTTCAACATATTGAATGCACAATGTGTTTCTAGTGAGTGTTAATGTAACTATTACATGTATTTATATGAATTCCATAAACATTTATTAAAACTTTATTATGTGCTAGGCTCTGGGAAGGTAATTTACATAGTAGAGAGCAAAACGAACAAGGTCCCTGACATGTAACTTTCACTCAAAATGTGGAGATAGATGACTAATAAGTACTATGTACACACACACACACACACACACACACCACACACACACACACACACACACACACCACACACACACACACACACACACACACACACACACGATCCGGCAGAAGTAATGCCCTTTTGTATGAGCTAGTGATCTATACCAAATCTTTTAGTATAAAATCATAAGCATGTAGTTCTGTAACATAACAATATTTTAACTACTTAAAAAAGTATAACAAGGCAGTTCAGAAAGTATCCAGCCATGTAATATGAAAAATGAAGGCATTTATGGCTGGATTTTTTTCGGGACAGCCTCTGTGTGTGTGTGTGTGTGTGTGTGTGTGTGTGTGTGTGTGTGTGTTGCACATTGTATTGATTCCTCTAAAGGAAAAATATCAGGTAGGAGGCCAGCGTGGAGTGAGCTTATTGGGCGTGGGGGATACTGACAAGAAATTAGGTTGACGGGGTAGGTGGGGCCCTGATCCTACAGGTTCTTGTAGACATTAGGATTTCATTCAAAACACAATGGGAAGCCTCTGAAGAGTTTAAAGCATGAGAGGAACATCACCCAATTTGTCTTTTCAAAATGGTTTCTTTAGCTGCATAGGAGGTAATGACTTGAATGTGAAATGTAATAATAATAACACGGTTATAGGGACAGCTAAGAGGGAGCCATTGCAGTAATACAGGGGAAGATAATACATCTGAGTCTAGGTGGAAGTGGGTGTAAGAATAGGAAGATTGGTGAGGTATTTTGGAGGTATTACTTGCTTATGGGTTACTATGGAGAATGAGACAGAGTGGGGTTCACTGAATGAGACCCGGGTTTCAGACTGAGTAACTGGATGGAGAGCTGGGCTGTTCATCAAGTTGGTGAACATTGAGCAAAGAACGTAGCTGAGGTTAGAGTGGAGGATGGGAGTCTGGAGTTCAGGTTGGAGTAGTTGGCAGGTAGGGTCCAAGTCAAAGGGTGCTACGAATAGTTCTCGGGGACAATAGGCATCAATGGGGAAAGGTGGTCCCTCCACGGGCACAGAGCTGTTTCTTCCAGAGCCAGAATAAGTCTGGGAACCAAAAGAGGGAAGTGAGAATGACACCCCTCACTATTACACACAATGACCTCCTTCAAATGCTTGCCCCCATTCTTGGTACCTACGCTTTTCTCAAAGACGGAAGGCACCCTAGGAGGTTCCACTGATTTAAAAGTTGTCACTGCCACCTCTCTCTGTTGTTTGCTGCTCAGAAACCAGCCCAGTACTGTAAACAGTGGCCAGGAAGCAGCCAAATCAAGGAAGAAATCACCAGTTTTCCCTCCTGCTCTACCGTAAGGAGGGTGTGAAGATGAAATCACCTGCACTTGGATTGGCCTCTGGAGAGGGTAGGGCTGGCAGCGTCCATGGGGGGTAGTCTGGTTTCACAGGGGACCGAGAGCTGAGTGGCGAAATCAGCAATATGACTGAACGTATGGTGGGGTTCTCTGGACATGTGGAAGGGTTTGGAGAGGAGGGTTGGGGTGGAGTGTTGGTTGAGAATGGGGAAGGGGATGGGGGTGAGAGCTAGGCGATTATAATAATGACTGCAGGGATGCCGTACTTGGTCTCATGGCAGTGACCACATTAAACAGGAATGAGACGCGTGATATCCTCGGGGAGATGGATGGGCAGTCAGTGTAAGGCTGTGGCCCCAAACGGATCCCTCAGGCCGTGATAAGAGTTGGAATAAAGGACTAACAGGGCTGGTCTCAAACTGCGCTGGTCTTAAGCACATGTGAACTTATTTAGGGGAACATTGGCCCATCTGGATTTCCATTTCTACTGTCAGGAAAACACGGAAGGAATGATATTCTACGACTAGCTGGACTTGACATAGGATGTTTTATTTGTGTCACTTGATAACCTCTGCTGCATTCTCCCACATAAACTAGAAACTCATGACAATGCCTTGGATGAGAGTTATGGTCACCGCCCTGGGCGGACACCAAGGCCGTGTGTCTTACGTTCTTTTAGGTTGTTGTTGGCAAGGAAGTGATCTTATTGTCCATCAATTCAATGACCGTTCTCTACGAAAGGCTGTGGGGTGAATGGTATGCAATACCATGTTACAAGGTAATAACAACTTCTACTTAGTTGATGTTGGAGAGAGAACAGAACTTGTTTTAATATTTACTTCCAAGTAGATGAGAATGGTCCCTACATCGTTCCTTTTTCTTTCTTTGTCTTTTTCGTATTCCTCTCAGTGGTCAAAATGTCCTTCAATGAGATGTGGTGGCCCAGATGAGAGATTCATTCACACATCTTTTATTTTACACCTCAGTGATGCAATTTAATCTCCTGGGCCTGTGCATTTGGAAATATGGAAACTGGGGATTCCCTTGTTCTAATGAGACCATAAAAGGTGGGGAGGAGAGGACTCAACATCAAAAGAGGACCCACTTTTATTGCTTAGAAAAACAAGGATGGAGTCGTTTCCACTTCTACTTGGCTTGTCTATTGTATACCAGGCCCGGCTTGTCCAACCAGTGGCCCACGGGCCACATGTGGCCAGGACGGCTTTGAAAGCGACCCAACACAAACTCGTACACTTTCTTAAAACATTATGAAATTTTTTTGTGACTTTTTTTTTTAACTCATCAGCTATCGTTAGTGTGAGTGTGTTTTATGTGCGGCCCAAGACAGTTCTTCTTCCAGTGTGGCCCAGGGGAGCCAGAAGGCTGGACGTCGCGGCGCTGGGCACTGGAATGCAGCGATGAGCCAGACGAAGCTGCCCACCAAGCGTGTGCGGTGGGGCGGCATAAACGGTGTTACGACGCGTCCTGGTAGTTACTTGCCTTGGGACGTCCTGGTGGCTGTGAGCGCACGCAGGCAGGACACCCAGGCCAGTCCTTGGGGCCAAGGCAATAGCATCTAAGCTGAACTTTAAATGTTGAATAGAAGCTAACCAAGTAAGGCTGGGGGGGGGAGGGGAGGGAAAGAGCCATTCCAGGTGAAGGGACAGTGTGTGCAAAGGCCTGGGAGTGACCGCCAGAGCCGGGGTGTGGGGCTGGGATCCGTCCCGGAGGGCTGGGCTGTGGGACAGAGCGAAGGTGATGGAGAGAAAGGGGGTTGAAGGGAGGAAACCAGATCCTGTGGATCTAAGGAAGGTGGATGACATGTGACTTTCCTGAGGGAACTAGGGAGCCCCTGAGGCATGTGACATGGTCAGATGACAAGTGGAGGGAATAAGCTTGGCGTACAAGCCAGGCAGAGACAGGTAAGTGACAGGGTGTCCAGCGACCTAGTCCCTGGCCTTCAGAATTTTAGTCATGCATAAAATTATTTCAGCCTGCACCTCAAAACCATTTATTTACAAATAATATATGCTAGCATATGTTTTAAATACATAAAATAGATATTACATATATTTCTAACTAATACATGTCTATACATTTAAACATGTTATGTAGATTTTGAACGTATACAATAAACACTATTTTAAAAGAGATAAAATATGTAACAATAAAAGTTTGAATCATTTTCTCTCTCTCCGAAGTGGATTCTCTAGTGCATCCCCACTGGCCCGGTACCCCACCCTGGACACCATTGGCTGAGGCCAGTCTGAGGCCGAGATTGTGATTCTCAAGCTGCAGTGCCACTTGGGGCTGTGTTATTGTACAGCTGGGACGCATAGCCACGGCTGAGGACCGTGGGCCTCGGCCACACTTTCTGAGCATTGGAATTCTATTCACAACAGATTCTAATGGGAACGTTTCCATGCCCAAGGAGAAGTCCACTCTTGGGCTACTTTCAGCATTTAAAAAGATGAAAACAGCAAGATCTCTTACCAAAGCAAAGGGAATTTTGACACAGTTTTTACTTTTCTTCCTTTTTAAAAAGAATATTTGTATGTTACCAATTAAAAGTATTCTGGCAGAGGCAAGAGGGAATTTCTCACGGACTTGGTTGAATTTCTGACTTTTCTTACAAAGTTTGGTTTTAATGGTCTGCTTGATTAATGGTGGAAGAAGGCTTGGGTTCATCTAACTGAAACTTTGATTATGAAGGTGGTGACACATGGGACTTTTATTGCCTGTGCCTGCACTGTGATGTGGACTCTCTGTGAAGGATCCAGCAATATCAAGAGGGACACATGTGTCAGGAAAACATGGCAATGCAAAGATACGGTGGCTGTGATGGTTCCCCAGAAGCTCTCGGAGCAGAATGTCTCCAAGAGGTCAGCAAATGCCTCTGAAGCTCCTCACGCTGGCATTAAGTGGGCAGAGCAGCTCTCTCCCTGGACTTGACCTTCTCCTTCCTTCTTTGTTAGAGTGGCCTCCTCCTGCTCCCACCACGGGGCCTCCTCGTCCTACTCAGACACCAGGACTAAAGTTAGCTCGTCAAGCACGTATCCTGGGCGGATCCAGGTGACAAAAAGTTCATCACGATCTTTGCTTCTTTGGGGAAATCATTTGGAGATGTTTTTCTTCCCCTGCAAGACAGCTGCTCTTTTCCCAACCGAATCCTTAAGCTAACACATGCATATTTATAAGTAAATGTGACTAGGGCATCTGTGAAGGCACATTTCCATATCTAAATATTTATTGGGTAAGAGGGGAGTGATGGAAGAAGTAGAATGAAAGGAACAATTAAATGTTTCAGGAAAAATCAGTTTCCCTGGGTTGTGTTATAAATCAGCAACTTTCAGGTCTTAATTTTTGTAGAAACAGGTTTTTTTTAGAGACATGCAGGAACGTCTCTCCATCCTATACACACACTCTGGAAATGATAGGAAGGCACACACGGCTTTCTATGAGGTGTAGGGGCACGAAAGTCACCATCTACAGAGACCAAGAGGAGATTAAGCTACACAAGAACTCAGCAAACAAAGCTAAGGAAGTGAAAGAATGAGAAGGTTCTAAAACCCAGTCATAAAATACTGTAATCATTTATCTTGAAAATAAAACCGTGGTTTCTCTAGATGCATACTGCATTTCTTTGGTCTCCTTGCCTCCGACGTACTTCTATTTACTCTGAGAAAAACACATTTTGGAAATGCTTTTCCTCAGCTCATGTACTCATGTATTCCATGCACCGCTCCCCAGGCTCATTTAGGGACTCCTTGGCCTGCCCTATTGTACTTCACTCCCTGGCGGTCTCCCTGGGTCGCTGCAGAATGAATGCCTAGGGCCGCTGGCCCATATACAAATGCAATCACAGCTGAGAAACTGGCGATGGCAAAGCAGCCAGGCTGACCCATCTATGCTGCAGATCCCTTTGGGAAATGTGCTAACCTCATGATCTTGAATCCTTGACAGACCTCCTCCCCCAACTCTCCCACCAGCTCCCTCCTCCAAATTCTACTCCTTGCTGCTCAAGGCTATTGTTATACTCGGCATTGGTAGTCCCTTGTGTTACAATAATAATAATAATAATAATAATAATAATAATAATAATAATAAAAGTAAACCCTAAGAGCATATTATAGACACAGGATCACACACATTACTTATGAGGCACAAGTCCAACTTCATTTCCCTCGTCAGCTCAGACCGTGTTTTCCTCTCCTATCAGGCATTTCACTGCCTGTATTTGCATGTTCATCATCTGCTTGTGCATTGAAAAATTTTTTTCTTTCTCACAAGTCATTAAGCTTCTGAAAATTATTCTGTGTTTAAAGGGGGAAAAAGAAATTAAACTCTCCAATGCAAACACTGAGATGGAAAAAAAAGATCTTTAAAATTTAACATTTTAGGGAGTTCTCTGGTGGTGTAGTGGCTTAAGGCTCTGGTGCTGTCAGTGCTGTGGCCTGGGTTCGAGTCCCATCCAGAGAGCTACCCACATAAAAAAAAAAAAAGAAAGAAAAATTAACATTTTAAAGGCCTTCACCATACAAAATTATTTCCCCAGCCTCTCTGATGGGGTCCTGCCTGTGTTATGGGGTCCGGCCAGTGAATTTCTCGTATTTACGGTGAATCTGCTGGGGAGGGCTCTGTGATAATGATGTGTCCTGCAGGTGACACACGTAACAGTCACCTCAACCCGGGGATGTACTTCGGTGATGTAAAATCAGCCTGGCAACCGGTCCTTCACCTGGGAAGCCATGTTGGTTTGCAGTCTTAACAGCAGAGCTCTTTCCACGGGGAGTCTAAGCTCATGAGCAGTGACTGTCAAGGGCATCTTGGGTCTGGCTGGCTATGTTTGTGCAAATGTAAATGAAAATGCTCTAGTAGGTTTTTCAGATCATGTTACTCATGAAAAATGGCAACATCTATAGGGCACACCGAGGTCACCTGGAGGATTTGGAGTCCAAACAAGACCGCTTTGAATGAAGATGATGGCCGTGGGTCTTGAGCCACCCAGGCAGGCTTGGTCACCTGGCAATGGGGAGATCGCTATCTCAGGGCACACTGTAGGGCAGCCATTGCATCTGCAGCAGAAGTGCTACCAAGTGCCACCTGAGGGGAATTTCTTACCACACTCAAGGCTTTCTCTTTCACCTTTTTGCACTCTGTGTGATTCCTCTGACTGTTCTCATCCTTCTTCCTCTCCCCGTGACTATTAATTATGCCCAGTTATGGGAAGCTCTTGGAGTAGCAAAGATGTTCCTACCTTTGAAGGCTGGAACATGCACACAGGTGATGACCGGGTATGTGCTTGGAAGGCGGCCAGGGACAATGCTGCTTTTTCAGAGGGCACAGCCCGTTCTTATTAGGAAGCTGTGAAGTAATACCCTCCTCTGAGGTCACCTGCAAGTTAGAGCCCATTGCCATCACCGTCACTTTGCCCAGCATTTTTGGGTAATGAGATGTCCCGGTCCTGCCATTCTAATGCAGGGAATACTTCCAGGGTAAACACACATATTTTATACAATGGAGAGCAGTCTCGAAACTTCCTCCATTGCATGTCAGAGGAGTGTACGGCTATCACGTAGAGGGTCTGGAAATTTTGCACCCACCCCCAGAAGTGAAAATTCTAAAAAAGGCTTTTTTTTTTAACTTCAAAAATTAAATGTCCAATATCCCTAAAATTCAACGTGTATTTCTGTTACATTTGTATATATTTAGCAACAAGACCACATTTGGCATTTCTCAAATTTGAAAATTGTATGTACTTATTTCAGAGAAAGTACAATTCGCTACAATCCCAAAGAACATTGGACTTGTATTTCGATAAATGCTGACTTAAGAAACTAGTCGATCTCATAAAAATATCTTTTAGTTGCTATTATTGTTGCTAAAGGATATCGTTTTTCTTTTTACTTCATATTATGGAAATTTTCAAATATACACAAAAATATGGAGATAGAAGTGACATAAGCAGCCCACATGTACACTCATCACCCATCTTTGACAATTATCAATTCACAGCCAATCTCTTTCTCCTTTCATTTATTCCCCATGTATTATTTTTAAGCCAATTCCAGAGCTCTAATTTCATTTGTAAATATTTTAACATATATCCCTAAATAATAAGGACTGTTTTTTTTAACAAAAAACTAAATCACCATGTCATTATTGCATTTAATTTCTCAATGTCATTAAATATCTAGTTGGTGTGTTCCAATTTTCTAGAATGCCTCATAAGTTTTATTATAATTGATTTATTCAAATCAGGATCCAATTTTTTATCTGTATAACCGTAATAGTAAGGAAGGAAGTGTTTTAAGATCATCCTCAGTTTAAAAAATTTAATTTGGCAATTACTTCCTAACACTTTGGGCCATAATTTTGGTGAACCAAAGTTTGAGAAATAACTAGTTTGGAGGTTAAGTGGGCTTAGGAAATGAACAGATTTGGGTTTGAATCCTGACTCCAGACTCCACTGTTAACTATAATATCAGTGGTTTTGAGCAACTCAGGAGTGACCGCCTCTTTTGTAAACTGACGTGAAGACTTAGCTCTCATGTAGGGTCACAGATAAAGCACAGGATGCCCAGTTCAATTTGACTTTCCGAAAAACTAATGCATGCTCAGTATAAGCAGGTCCCATTAAAAAATGGAAATTTAACGATGTCTTGTGTTGTTATACGATTTGCTGTATCTTGCAATCCTACTTTCAGGGTCACTGTGAGCATTCCATGGGAAAATACATGTAAAGGGCTTAACTCAGGGCCGGACGCGCAGGATAGCTACCGCAGCTGGGCCGAGCCCATCGCCGAGGAAGAGCTGGCTCTCCTGCTGGACCCCGTGCTGCCCTCTGTGTTTTGTTTGAGGGCCTGTCGCCAGGTGGGGCATAACAATCTTCAACAAGCTATGCGTTTGAGCTGCAGTCAGTAGTTACCTCCTGAAGGTCTCCAGGTCTCGCTGAGGAATTGCAGAGTGTCTGAGCGGCCTGCCATATTCTGATAAAGAAGGCATTTCTGCTTCTTACTAATTGAGAGCTCTGGCAGTCGCGACCCACACTCACACCTGCCACCAAGCAGGGACGCTGAGGAGCAGCTGTTCCCTTTCGGCGGGAGTGCCCTTGCCAGGCTGCCATCTGGCCCAGTCCCAAACGCCTGTCACCTGTCCGGCCCCTCCCCCGGATATGTGAGTTTGCACCCGGGTCTTTGGCTTCAGGGAGCTAAGCCTGCAGCAGAGCAGGGGGGCTGGGGAGAAGGGTTAACGGGGAGCAAAGCAGGACGGATGACCCAAAGACGACGTCTTCCTTGGCTGCCCTTTGAGGAGCTGTGAACTGACTTAGATCATGATGCAGAAAAAACCAAAAAAGGACAGGGGTGGGCAAGTGAATAAAGACACATAAAACAGGACGGGCAGGGACGCGTCGTGACCGTTAGTGGCGTTCACACCATAAACTTCTTTCCCAGTGGATTGTCATCTCCGCAAAGCAAAATTCCCAGCCCGCCAGGAGTTTCCCAGGAATTCTTATCTAACTGCAAACAGACCACGTCACCTCTTCTCCCACCTCCGGATTTTCACGGACAATCAGGCCGGTGCCAGTTTTGGGTTTGGGACCCGAAGGGGAACAAGTGGAACTTAAGGCCAAGAGCGTGACTGGTGCTTGTCGCCTCTGCAACTAGGTGTTCTCATGCACTGAACGTGCCCAGCAGCTGTGGACAGAGTGACTGAAAGACCCAGAAGTGGCCCCGGCTGCTTCAAATAGAGCCCCGTGGGGTCACTGAGCGGCCTCGGTCCTCGTCCCACCTCTGTCCTTGATGGCTATGGTAAACCGAATGGTGGAACTGTGACAGGGAGCAGAATGCAGAGTCCTTTTGTCCCCGAGAGCAGCTTCTGAAATATCCCCTTTTCCCAGATGAGCATGTAGGTGCTGGAAGGCAAAAATCTTAGTTTTGTCACTAAGCTCTGCCTGGAGCGAAGGAAAGCAGGGCAGGAGGAGACATGGTCTACCCCGAGGAGGAAGAACCACCTTGGTGTGGGGAAGTCGTGATATACATAAGGAGCGAACCTGCCAGAAGAACCCATCTCACCGGTCTTACCGCAGAGCCCCCGGAAAGCAAAAGGTCCCCCTTGTCCTGAGATTATCTAGGCTGGGGACCAGCTGGTTTTAGGAGAAGCACAGAAGTTCAAGGGGGGAAGATAAATCTTCTTCCGCTCGTACAGGAGCTCAGACTATCTCTGTTTATTTCGTTGTCAGTACCTGCCTGCTAGGAAATGTTACGGATTTTGCCACTTGGGTCTCGCCTCTTTCTTATTAGCATATTCTTAAGTTTCTAAGGGAAATAGGAGTCCTTCATGGAAAATTTCAATTGGCTGTCACCGGCGAATATAGCATTGTCTATATTTATAGGTAAATCTTGAATCTATGTGTCTTGCTGAACTGTCTTCTTAGTTGCAAGAGTCAATTTATAGACACTTTATTTAGGATTTTTGCACCTTTGTTCATAGTTGAGATTTTTATGTGATTTTCTCATGTTATCTTTGTCTAGTTTTGCTGTCAGTGTTACGTCAAAATCATAAAATGGATTTGGAGGGATCTTAGCCTTTTCTAAGCTCTGGAACAGTTTATACAATATTGGAGACATCTCTTCTTGAAAGTTTGGTAGAATGTATGTGTCAAAATTCCAAACTTAGTGACACTTATTGGGAATATGTCTTTGCTTCTTTCAGGTTTTGTGTGTGTGTGTGTGTGTGTGTGTGTGTGTGTGTGATGTCAGGTTTTGAAAGAAGACCAAATTTTGATTAATTTTTTTATCTCCACAGAAAATAATCTCTTCTACTTGTATTTTTTATTTTAGTTAAAATAAAATTACGAAAATATTCTCTTCTAGTTTCAGAAATCTGTGATTTATGTTCTATTCTTTCTCCATGTTAATTTTGCTCGTGTTTGTGTTTTCACCATTGTCCTTGAGGAAACGTGCCAAAGATTCGTTTATTTTGTAAAATACTAAGTTTTGGTTTTGTTCATCAATCCTACTACTTTTTTGTATTTCATAACATTTTGCTTAGTGAGTTGATTGTTTGTTTGTTTGTTTTTACTTATCAGGGTTTACTTTGTTATCTTTTTCACTCTTTGAGTACAAGCTTATTTTATTTTCAATCTTTCCTATTAAATTAGACTTTTGTTTTTTTCCTACCTATACCTACTTAGTATTTCTAAGCTGAGTGGAGCAGACCTGCTCCTCACTCAAAGTTCTCACATTGGTGTTCATCCGAAGACTCTTTCCTCTTGGCAAAGAGGGTCTCTTCCTCTCTGGGTTGCTGAACTGAGAGGAACTGTACATCCAGGAACTTCTAGTCACCACTTGTTTGCAGTCACATGGGGAGAGTCTACTTGAACATGAAGGCAACCCAACACAGACAGTCATTGATGATTTTTTTTTGAGCACCTGGATCCAGCCATGCCTGAAATCCACCCTGGACTCCTCAGTTACATAAGCCAATATATTTTTCCATTGTCTTAAGCCAGTTTGAGCTGGATTTCAGACTCTTATAAATTAACAAAACTTCCTTGTCCTCTAATAAGCACACTGAGGTTTATATATTTTCCTCTGAGGATTGCCTGTATGCTGTAGGTTTGGCATATTTTCCTTATTTTAGTTCACTTTAAAATAGCTTGTAATTTACATTTTAATTTTTCCTTTAATTTGAAAGGTTTTAGACTTTTTAAATTTCAGTTGGGTTGTTTTTAGATTGTTTTTATTTGTTTTTGTGTTTGTTTCCATTTCTTTGATGTTGATTTTATTGCATTGTGGTCAGTGAGTGAGGCCTAATTTTTCTTTCATCAGAAATTTCAGAATTTGTTCTTTGGCTTTGTGGTAATACATGGGCAGTTTTAGGATTCTTACATGTATGTTTAAAAAGTATGAATAAGTGTATGTGTGATATATCTAAACACATACAGTTTTGTTTTTTGTGCAACTGTTTTGTAACCAGGAGTATTTGCAGACTAGATTGTGTACTAATTGTGTCATTTGAATCCCATTTTATCTATATCTATTTTCCCATTTTAGTGGGAAATATTTTACAATATCCCTTTAGGGCTGTGAATGTTTTTTCCTTGTACTTACACCAGTTCTTGCTTCATGCAGGGCAGGCAATCTGTTGGTTCCATTAGTATGCATCTTATAATTTCCTGGATAATTGCACCCCTTAAGAATATAAAATGCACCCTCTTTTGTGTCTTTTGGTGACTTTTTTTTTCATTTCTTTTTTCCTTTGAATTTTATTTTGTCTGATGCAATGTTGTCATGCTTGAGGTTTTTCTGTTACTGTCTGTTTTATAAATCTCTTTCAAAGATTTTATTTCAAAGATTTCTTTCTGTGTCATGTTTGCGTCTCTTGTAAGCAACATATGGTGACATTATCTTGCTTTTGTTTTTTACCCAGTCTGAGAGTATTTAGCAGGCGAATGTAATTCATTTATTTGATGGTAATTGCTTATAAAGTTAATTTCTGAGAATAGAAATAAAATTGAACTAATTGGTGTTGCAGCTTCACTCAGGAAAATATTCCTGCTCCGTTTTTTAGATTATTGCCTTCTCTTTCTTCTTTCTATTCTATTCCTTAAGATAGATGTTACAATTTTTGGAAATTTTGTCTGAGACTTTTAATTTTATTTTCCCCTGTTGCATGTTTTCATCCTTTTGAACTGTCTTGTCAGACAATTTCTTAGGTCCACTCTCCAGGGTGTCTCTTTTAAGCTTTGTCCCTTTTACTATTAGTCCATCTATTAAAATTGTGATTTCAATCATCGTAATTTTTATATTCAGTTTTTCTGATTATTATTCATATAACCAGATTTTGTTATAGGGATGTGTAATAATGTTTTTTAAGATGCTTCTGTCTCTTCCTTCTATCGATTTTTTTAAAACTCTTTTGTTTATGAGTTGTGGCATTTATCTCAAATTGTTTATTTACCTAACATGTTAGGTAGTTCCGCTGTGGGTTCACATTTGAGAGAGACTGTCTCTCGCCTAGTGTGACTTTTTAAGAAGGATTTGTCGTTAGTGTGCTCTGACCATGCTGCCTACTGATGAATAACGGCTACTCCGGACTTGGGTGTCCCACGTCCCCTGAGCTGGTTTGTGGAGCCCAAGTGCCCCTGTTCACAGCTCCTACAATGGACTGAAGAAGCAGCCTCACCTGCCGTATTGCAGAATGCCACCTTCTCATCATGCTGTTTCCTGCATCCCTGTGGTCTAGGAATACCCTGGAACCACACCCACCTTCAACGATAGATCACTCCTCTCTGTACTTGGGCTGCTTTTATTTTATTTTATTACAAATACAAAAAACTTTCATTTGCTATATCAGAATAGTTCACAACTTCCTGTTCATCCCTAGACCCACTTAATCGAACTGTGTCCTTTCACAGCTTAAGTTTCAGAAAGCCTCTCATTTTTACTGCATGTAATAAGTTATGTATTTATGCCTTGAATATACCCAGGACTGTCCCCCTAAAAAGTAAGGAAACATGTACCAATTTCAAATAAGACGTTACTCTGAATCATACTGCACATTCCAATGTGTTCCACCAGGTTTATAATTAATAGCCAAAGCAGCACCTGCTCTAAATCTGAATTGCTGTCTTCCCCATGGAAACGGGCTGGAGGCATTGCGAATTGATTTGCTTTTACATAATGTGGCTGCAGGCTCAGCTTTGGCACATACGATACAGGAAACTGAACACAGAATCGTACTTTTTCCCAAAGAAAAGCTTGATGGTAATTGTTTTATGTATTCAAGTCAAGCGCCTGCTAATGAACATGAGGGTGATAGTACTATTATTTACCACGGACTGTCACACACATGTCCGGACACCCAAAGAGACCAAAGAGGTGGCATAATTTATCTGATAACAATAAGAGCATTCCAGGGTCCCATAGCCCAGCTTAGCGTAAACTCTCTCTTACATTCAACACCACTTAAGCGTATCACTGCAGGTACAGAAGTCCCAGGTTCTGAGTCTACCTGTCCTAGTCACGGCTGTGCTGTGGGTACATGGGTCACGTTTCCCTGGACCTTCGCTGTCTGTGCGTCGCTGAAGCCCTTTCGGTTTCAGTTTCACCGGGTGGAGCAGGAGGCCCGCGTGCGCCCTGACTCACCAACCACCTGGACTACGGAAGCTCCCACGACTCAGTGCCGGCCAGAGACACCGGTCAAACACCATCATGTTGTGAACCCCTTCTCCAAAAGAAACACTTTTAAAACACGATTTAGTCTTGGAGGTGAATTTATCATTTTCGCCCAGTCTCTTGGGTGGCGATAAGGAGTGGAGGGGCAAGGGTGGGGAAACAGGTGATGGCCCCGGAGAGGCTGGAAGGGTCTCTGAGTCCACAGAGTCACCTGACCATGTGCGTCACCCAATGCCCAAGTATGGTAATCAGGTTCCAACATATACCAAAGGGCTTGCTGTACCACTTGGAAGTGCGTAGGCCACTAGGTCTCATTGTCACTGTTGTTCTGACATTCCCTATCTGAGGTAGAGCAGGAGGCCCACGATTGCATGCCCTGAAGGAAGGATCATCACCAAAGGAAGCCAAGCTTATTAATTCAGTCACAGCCTTGCAGATTCCCAGCTCAGCTTCTGGTGTTAATGAAACATGCGTTGTAGTTGACAGTAGCTGTTGAAATTAGCTGTCATGTTTACGGTTCACCAGAGCCTTGTCTGCTGAGATTTCTAACAAAGTGACAGGGATATCCCAGGAGTCTAGCACTTTATTCCTCTGCGTTTATTTGAGATGTCAGTAAATGCAAGATGTGAGTAAAAAAATGTGTACTTTTTTACAAAGAGCATTTATTTGATGCTCCAAAACTGTCATTTCTTGCATAAAAAGATAGTTATTCATTGCATTGTCTTTTCATTATTCATAAGTACTTCAATTTAAAAACACATTGAATGGAGCAAACAAAATGAGTGGTGCTCAAACACAAATTATACAGACCAGCTAGGAAATAGATTCGCAGTATATATGTGAATACATATATAACAAATATTTATGTATTTTATGTACTTATTTTAGGTCTGCCCACAGATACACATTGGAAGCCATTTTATTTGCTTTGTGTATGTTTAAAAACACATACTGAAGAAAATAAGTCATCTGTGTTTATCATTTCCAACATACTTTAGACAGCATCAGCTGTAGAGTATTAATTTACTATTAAGAGGTAACTTTTATCATTTATTATTTATTTATTTATTTATTAGGTATTGAAGTCACCATGACAACATTCTAAGAATTAATAAGTAGGAAGAATATTTTTTTATTTTCTGTATAGGAGAGGCTTTACCTTACTGCTGAAAGCCATTTGGATAAACTGCCTTATCTTGTTTTAGGTTGGTTCATTTTGATTTTGTAAGTTGGTCTTCAGAATACTGTTTTATTTATTTATTTTGTAAATTAAAATAATTCCCATTTCCCCACTCCCAAATTCTCATTCTCCTAGCCCTTCCCCTTTTGTAAGCATCAGCTAATTCTCTATATTACACGTCTGCTTCTGTTCTGTGTTGTTTCTTCATTTGTTTCGATTTTTAGATTCCACATGTAAGTGAAATCATATAGTATTTGTCTTTCTCAGTGTAACTTACTTCACTTAGCATAATACCCCCTAAATTCATCCATATTGTCACAAAGGCAAAGATTTTATTCTTTTTTATTGCTGAATAATATTCCGTTATATATTAATACATATATATGAGGTCTGACAATTAGGTTTGTGAACTTGTCACTGTACACTTCCATTGGCAGCACTGTATGAACAACTCAGTAAGGTTTCATAACCTTGGTGTATCTGTGTCTCACAGCTGTGTCCATGTCAACATGTGGCGGTGTCTTGCTGAGTGGCATTCATTATTGTTGTTTCATGTTTTTATGTGCCATCGTGAGAATGTCAGAGTTTGAATTAGAGCAACGAACAAACATTAAATTTCTTGTTAAACTTGGCAAGAGTGAAAGTGAAATCAGGAATGTGTTAGTCCATGTATATGGAGGTAATGTCATGAAGAAAACGGCAGTGTATAAATGAATTAAATGGTTTTCTGAGGGTAGAGAAAGTGTCACTGATGAAGAGAAGTCAGGGTGGCCAGTAATGAGCAGAAGTGACAAAAACATTGCAAAAATTCATTGAATTGTGTGTCAAAGTCGTCGGCTGACTGTGAGAAGCACAGCAGACCAAGTAAACATCGATATAGAAACAGAAAAAACTTAATCGAGAATCTTGGCATGAGAAAGGTGTGTGTAAAATGGACCCGAAGGAGCTCACCGATGAACAAAAGCAAAGGACAGTCAAAGTTTGCCAAGGCCTTTTGGAGAGGCAAGATGATGTTTTGGTCAGTGTTACCACTGGTGATGACACATGGGTGTACCAATACGACCCTGAAACAATGTGTCAAAGTGCACAATGAAGTCAGCCAATTCTCCGCAACCAATTCCATCAGTCCAAATCAAGAGTAAAAAAGATGTTGCTGACCGTTTTTGACATCAGAGGAATTGTTCATTATGTACCAACTAGACAAACAGTCCACCATATTTACTATTTGAAAGTGCTGTAAAAGCTGTGTGAAAAAAACGAAAATGACCTGAACTTTTCACCAACAGCTCAGGGCTCTTGCATCACGACAATGTACCAGCTCACAGGGCTGTCTGTGAGGGAGGTTTTAGCCAGGACACAAATAACTGTATTGGAGCACCCTCCCTACTCACCTGATCTGGCCCTTAGTGAATTTTTTCTTTACCTGAAGATAAAGGAAATATTAAAAGGAAGACATTTTGATGACATTCAGGACATCAAGGATCATACAATGACAGCTGTGATGGCCATTCCAGAAAAAGAGTTCCAAAACTGCTTTGAAGGGTGGACTAGGCGCTGTCGCTGGTGCTCAGCTTCCCAAGGGGAGGACTTCGAAGGGGACCGTAGTGATACTCAGCAGTGAGGTGTGTAGCAGTTTTTCTAGGATGAGTTCGTGAACTTGTCAGACCTCGTGTGTGTGTGTGTGTGTGTGTGTACGTATATGTGTACATGCATATACACATATACGTGTACATACATGCGTACATATATACAGCTTTATCCATTCATCTATTGATGGACATCTAAGTTGTTTCTACATCTAGGCTACTGTAAATAATGTTGCAAGGAACATAGGTGTGCATATATCTTTTCATATTAATGGTTTTGTTTTCTTCAGATAAATACCCAGAAATGGACTTGTTGGACCACATAGAAGCACTATTTTTAATTTTCTGAGAACTCCCATCTTATTTTCCACAGTGGCTGCACCAACACTTGTGCTTGGTTGATTTATTATAAACCACTGGACACTCTGTGAACATTCGAATTCACCCATAGTGAGTTTGCAAGGTCTTTAGCAGTTATTTATTAAGGGCCTACTTGGCATTGTGCTTATAAAATAAGACAATTTCTAGGTCCTGAGGAGATTATGCTTTAGTAAAGGAAGAGTATGTTTTTAAAAGTAGGGCAAATAAACCGCGACACGTGCGGATGACAGGTAGACATCTGGGCCAAACACAATGGGGTCACAACAGTGAGAGTAGCCTATTCTGTGGGAAGATGAAAGAAGGAGCCTAATTCTCACGAGGTGTCCATGAGTGAACCTTTCATTTGGTCTCACGTGGTGATACCCTGACCCATAGTTACAAGGACAGCGCCTAAATGGACTTATTTAATGGTGACCTTAGTGGCCAAGTGAGTGGGGTGGGTCCCAGCTACTTACCACCCTGACTCTCTTCATGTAACTGTGTTTGTCCCCCAAACGGCCAGCTGTGGTTGACTCCGGTTCATTTATTCCCTACCAAAAGGCACAATGAGAGTTTGCAACACTTCAGAGCTAAGCTCTGCCTTGTTATCATTCTTATATTTGAATAGAACAAATTCTTTCTTCCCAGTTAGAAACTGGAGGCAATTGTTCTTCCCTGAGTGGGTTAAAAAAAAAAAAACTGATAGTAATGATTTCTATCGCCTTTTTGGAGTTCTTAGCAATCGTGTTTTTCTCAGCAGTTTGTAGTTCAATGTGTTACAGTAGTCACTCTCAACCAGGGGTGCTTTTGTCTCCTAGGGGACATTTGACAATGTCTGGAGACATTTTTGGTTGTCATTGGGGGCAGCATTCCTAATGGAAGAGAGATCAGAGCTGTTGATAAACATCCTGCAAGGCATAGTACAGCCCCCCTCAATGAAGGGGTGTGCAGCCCAAAAGGTCAGTAGCGTAGAGGCTGAGAAACTCTCTCTTGGAGGATAGCATGGTCTTTCTAAAGCAGTGGCTGCTAGATGGACCAGTTGGGTGATGGTCTGAGTGTAAGGAGTTTATATTTTTCTAGAAGGTAAGTCTCTTGGTTGAGAATGCTTAAAGGCACATCCACTTCTAGACACCGATTGCAAAATGCACGGAAGAAGGTAGCAGTGACTTTCTGACCCATCTGAACTAGGAGTCACTGAAATGCTGTCTGCAAGCCACCCACCATCTGCACACACACACACACCCATTCCTCCTTCCCAACTCAGCGCATCTTCTGCTCTTCAATGTCTGTACTCTCCTGGTCCAAGTTGCATATTCCTTATTAAATGCTGTTGTATATCGCCATGCAATACCACCCATGAGATATTCAACCCTAAAGTCTGCAACCTAGCTTCAGACAGCTGCATCCTTCTTTAAACTGAAGAATGTTGATGGCAGAAGATAACACTGCGCACTTTTTCCCTGGCATTCACAGAGAGATGTGCATTTCAAAAGGCTGCCTCTTCTTTCCAGGATGCCATTAGAGGGAAAAATAAAGCAATTTACCCTTTGAAGTCTTTTTATTTCAAAAAGAGGGTGGGGGTACTGAAGGGATGAGAGAAAGAATGAAAAAAGGAACTTGCCTCAAAGGAAATATTCTAGACAGACGACTTGATTTAGGGCGCTTACATGCACTTAGCTTTTTAACCAGTCTGAATAACTCAGCAAATCTGAAACAAAGGGTCTGAAGAAGCAACCCATGGCTGGGACTGTGGGTAATGAGATTTGCTTGGAACAAAATGATTACTGTTATATGAGCGTTTCAGATGATGACCAGAACATACACACAAAACTCTTTGTTCTGTTAGTATTGTTCTAATCTTAGAACTAGATTAGCCCTCACGTGCTTGCCACCACGGAATGTTGCTTCTCATGGGAATAGCTACTCCTTGCTTAGGAGTCGGCAGAAGACAGCACTTGAAACAGTTAGAGATGTCCTAAGGCAGAAGTGGCAAAGATGTGGCATGTGCCTGGCACAACTCCTGGCCCCCGCTCCCTCATTCTCTCCCTCGGCCAACACTTCGAATTAACTCCTTTGGTTGAATCCCTAAATACATGACTTCCCTAAATCCCCACATGACTTTCCTGTCTGTCCAGGCCCTGGAAAGGTTCTCATGGTAGAGAAGGAGTTCTTCTGGTCGCAGATGTCACAGTGTCTCCTTTTCACCCATACCATACAACCCAACACACAACCAAGACAACACGCTGCTCTCACTGGACTGAAAGTACCTGTAAATACTGAATGAGCAAGTGAGCTCCTTGGTTTTAATAACTATAGTAGATCAATTGCAATAATAGCTCCAATAGCGCCCTATATCCATACTCTTTGCAATGTGACTTTGCAGCTACTCATATCAAGAGATGGAGCCATTTTGCTGCATAAATTTGACCTGGTCTCGTGACTTGCTTTGACCACTACAATTCAGTGGAAGGGGCAATGTGGCAGTTGTTAGCCGGGGCCTCAAAGTGCTTTGAACTCTTCTGTTCTCTTTCTAGCTCCTCTGCCCTCAATCATGGCACTGTGAGAACATGCCCCATGACCTGGGGGAGACTGGGACAATGCACCAGAGCACCGTCAGCCCAGTGGGTTGAATCAAGGCTCCACATTTGGGAGAGAGCCAGCTAAGGGTAGTACATATATGGCTGAGACACCATTTGTTCAGGCATGGGACAAAGGTTGCTACAGCTAGAAGTTTAAAGTCCCCTTATTAAATTTTAATTGTATTTCAGAATCTTGGACCACAACGATGGAAACCTTTGGTTCATGCTTTTTGACATGTAATCACACAATTTCTAAGGGTGTGACTTAAATACTTCCTCCGGTACTCCATTCCATTTAGCTCAATGCTATGTGTAGTCATTGAATAAGCTCAATTTTTGAACTGATAATTTTAGCATTCATCCCTCCTTTTTTAATGCGAATGTTGGTTATTTTCCTTGAGGCTGAGGGCTTGCAGGGCATTTGCATTTCTCAGAAGAGAGAGGTGACACAGAGAGGGTTCTGCATCAGCACTGCCAAGGTATTGTGAGAAGAGCCCCGACCTGTGCTCTGGTGGGTATACATTCTCATCGTCTGCTAATCTGAGGCCATTTGACCTCTCTGGTATAATCCTAAGGACTCAAAGGTGGCCCCAAACTGCAGCAGAAAGGTGCTCTTCTCCTTGCTATCTACTTTTAAACAGATTGATTCAGGGCCCAACCAACTTGGAGCACAGCAATAGGCGAACAACAAACAAACAACGACAAAAAACACCGACACACACACACACACACACACACACACACATGCACGCATCTACCTTTCACAAATAGACTAAGGAAATAGTTCATATCAGATTTCTACCTGAGCATCCAAAGCCAACTGAGACGCTTTGGGGTGTTTTGACATCTCCTGGTATAATTGCTAATTATCTACTTTTATTTGAGTCCTTTTTAATTCCCTCAAAGCTATTGGATGCGACTCCTCGGAGAATCTGAAACTTATTATACAGGTGTGCAGAACACCTGAGTTCAAAAGGGGGTCACTGTCCTCATGAAAACAAGTGTGTGAATCGTTCCTGAAGCAAAATCCCACACTGCTTTCCAGGTGTTGGGAATGAATCGGTAAGAAACCTGAAGCTTGTTCCTAGCCATTGATGGTCGATTGTGAAAGGCTACAATGTCCCTGGCTATCAGGGGGCTGAGCCCCTTATCTTCCTCTAACTGGGAGCACAACGTGACAGAGATACAAGGTGACACACATTGGAAATGTTCATTAAGCTTAGGATTGCCATATGGCTAGCCTTGTTACATGATGCAGCCAAGAATGCCCCAGAACAAATCCCTTAGCCTGAGAAAAGCATTACAATTAGGAGCAGCTCGTTGGTTGAAGACTGTATTTCTCCATCACAAAAGCCAAAGTGCTGTCGGCATCCCTGACCCCTGGTCGGTCACCAGGCCGCTAGGTGTGCTTCCTCTGCTGGGCAGCAGGTCAAGGAGGAGACAGATCCACGTCAGTCTCCTGCCTCACGAGCGAGCTAGGGCCAGTGGCTTTCCTTCTGTACATAAGAAAGCAGCCTGTTCTAGTTTTTTAAATCTCCAAATCTATTGCTGCTGAGGAGAGAAGGATATGAAAAAGAGGTGCATCCAGGCCCGTCGTGCAGAGCTCGTTAGGCTCAGTTTGTGATCACAGATGATTGCAAGGTGTTGATGAGCTGGGGTAAGGGGGGAAGATGAGGTTAGGGGATTGCTGCCTGGTCAGAAAAACCTCACAGAAGCAAGGCTGTCCTTCAGGAAGGCGATGACCATTGAGGTGCCTGGAACCGTGATGGTGGCCGGTTTTCCAGTCAGGTCCTTTGATGTGGTACATAACTGTTCCTTTGAAACGATCACGGAGCATTCCGGTTTGGAAGAGGAGCACAGCAGAAGGCCCGGCAAGCCCATACCCATCCCTCCTTCCCAGAGGTAGCGTGACGCTGGGGACGCTCCTGCAGCCCCTCTAGCTATTACTCCTTTGGCTTCTGCACAGGATTAAACAAGTGAGGACAAAATCCAAAAAAAGTCAGATCTTATCTTTCGTGATAAGTCAGAAAGGGGAGAAATTAAGAAGCAGAATTACGCAAAAGCAGTCATTATTTTGTTATTTTTATTGAACTATCATTTATTAACAGTATAGTATATACATCACCAGGATACAGTTGGATTTTGACAAATGGACACATGGGTATCCCAATCATTCAGTTAGTTATTACTTTTAAGTGCTCAGCTTTCTAAAAATAACATTAATGGGTGGATCTAGTTTCTCTAGTGTTTTCAAGTAAACCTGCAGGGTTTTTTGTTTGTTTTTCTCTCTTTTAAGGCCAGACCTTGGGGAAGTTGATAGACAGAGAGGAGATAATAACCTGCTTCTATCTCACCAAAGTGTTTTCTGTGTTTGAGTGAGGGAAGAACCCAGGCTTCGGAAGGAGGAAACACTTCTGCATAAGCCAAAATTATTTTTAACTTAGTATTATGGAAACCTTGGACCAACTCATTTTTTTAAAATATGCCTTCTAATTTTTAATTGGATTTTCAATCCTCTTTTTTGGACCTACTCCTCCTCGCCCATCCTATTAAAAACAAAAGACTGTAGCCTAAATACAAACAAACAAACCAATAAAAGGCAACGTCTGGTCAACTCTGAATGCTATGAATGTCACAAATAAATATCTTTTGATGTGTAATTTTTATTCAAGATGGTCCTGAGTTTTAGACAGCGCTTTCCAAATCCTAACACATCGGATTTCTCTGAGGAACTTGCTAAAATTGTCGCCCTGCCCTCACGCCAGTGAGACCAGGATCTCTGAGAACCTGCATCACGTCAAACAGTCCTGGAACCGTTTGCGAAACCCAGATTGAAGGGGACCCAGGAAACAGACCTAATGAATGCTGAGTGGTGCCTGCACCTCGGCCAAATCATTCATTTTTTCCCTTTTTAACCCTGTCAGGCCCCTTTCGGTGGGCAGGCCCTGTAGTCCACAGAGATAAGCTCGCGACCAGTAAAGAGCAGTTCGGAGACGAACTGCGGAGGCCCATCCAGACTTTGTCATTTACTTGCTAGGGTGCTTGCCCTCTCTGTGACTCAGGTTTTTCATCTGTTAAAATGGGAGTGACATCATTTGGAATTTGCTAATAGATTTTCCCAGAGGTCATCAGGACCGGGCAGGGGCAAAGGCAGTGCCCACCGCACCCTGTTGTTGTGAGGCGGACACAAGGGGGTACAGCCCAGCCTCGCCGTCTGTGACTCGTGGTCATTCTAAGCCATGCACAGTTGTGAAGAATTTTAGTGTCCCCGCGAGCACAGGGGTGACAGTCTGCCTTCTTGTTTCAGATCTCAGACTGTAAGCAAGTAGCCTTTTCAGAGTCTACCTAGTGCCATGTTTCCCCACTTTTGTGCTTTTGCCTAGCCACCCCATTGTTTATAATGGCCCAAGGACAGCACCGAAAGTGCTATCTGGTGTTCGAAAGCAGAAGGCTGTGACAGGCCCCGCGTCGCTCAGGAGTGCGTCCTAGTGCTGAGCTCGGCGACAGTGCATCAGCGGTACCTACTACACAAGGTGCCGTCACACTTCACAGCGGCCAAGTCATGGGGACGGCCACTATGTCCTTGGATAGACGACTGCCCGAAGAAGCTGTGGTACATGTACACGTGGCATCTTCCTCAGCCATAAGGAAAGATGAACTAGGACCGTTTCTGACAACACGGATGGACCTGGGGACCATCATGCAAAGCGAAATAAGCCAGACAGCAAAACCCAAGAACCATGTGACTTCCCTCATTTGTGGACCACAAAGCTGAAAGCAACAAAGAAGCAGAAGCTGATGGGCACGGTCAGTAGCTGAGTGGTTAGTGGTTACCTGATGGCATGGGGGTGGGGGAGGAGGGGCGGGGACTCAAATACATGGTGATGGCAAGAGAGCTGACTCTGGGTGATGACACATCACACAACACACAGACCATGCACTGTAGAAGTGTACACTGGGACCTATGTAATTTTTACTAACCTATGTCACCCCCAATAATTTAAGAATAAAAAAATAAATTAATTCAGCAAGGTGTCTTCAAACAAAAACACACACGAAACGAGGTATGGACTGGCTGGCTGATGGAAACATGACCAGACTCTCACAGGAACCTGACCTCGAACCTTCTTTAGGATCGGTGGTCACTCTTCACTAATTCAGGATTCCCTGTGACGTTGTAGAACATAACCACAGCAAATAATGAGAATCAATTGCATATGTAATAGTACGTGTAGTGTCGTCGGACACAAAGTCACTGCTCCAGAAGTGTTCAGCAAGTGAAGAAACCCCTGACTGAGTCTATAGGTTGGCCAGACCCCATCTTTAGGGGGGCTGTGCACGATCTCGTGGGAAGCAGATAGAAGACTAGGTGTCTCCAAGTCCTCCCAAGGAAAGTCAGGGATCCAGACAAAGGGGTTCACAATAGATCAAGGGATGGGCTTCCTACCCTAGTGCTGCTTTATTAAGCGGTAGTCAGAAGTGCCACTCGGAGGGGCAGTGTGGAGCAGTGGTCTGGTCCCTGGTCACGCTCAGCATCACAGTCGCCAGGAGGGCAGATTCCCACCTCACCTCGTGATTTTTGGTTCAGAGTTCGACAAACCAGACACGTGTAACCTTAAGCAGCTCCCCAATACCAGCAGTGGGGGCTTCTCAGCAGGACAAACGTGGGTTTAAATCCAGCTACTTGACCTTGGGCAACTAAATGAAATCAGTGAGCCGGGGTTTCTTCAACTACACGCTAAGGATGATAATCCCAACCTTGAGGCACCATGGCTGAGAGAAAAACAAACAAACCCCAGAGAATGTATGTGAATGTCTAGATCTCATGTCTGAGGTACTGGAGATATCTACCACACGAACCTTCATCTTCTTGGTCCATCCTCAAGTGCTCTTCCCAGGTGTCCCTTTCATGTATGAAAGTCACCTGCCCCCCGGAAGCACTGGGTTATTTTGCAGCAGGGCAGGGGTTTGAGGCAATCCCCCACCCTTCTTTTTTCTTCTTCCTCCCACTGGCGAGGCTTGCACATCCAGTCCAGCACGAACAGATGCTAGGGCACCCACGGAAGGACTGGGAACCCTCATCCCTGCCCACTGTCCTCACAGTTTCTGCCACTGAGGACAGCCTGCTGCAGGCAGCCTTCCCGCTTCCATGTGAACAGAAGGACTGCACCCTCCTTGGGCGCTGAGGTCAGCCTTCTTTAGGAACTTGATCTGGAGCCCCTGGGGTATTGCAGATAGAATTGGTGGGTGGAGTACGTGCAATCGGGCCAGGTGGGTAGCGTGGGCACCAGAGCACAGGTGGCCACCGGCCTCGGCCACATCTGTCACCAGCTGAAGTTTCCCCAGAGTTATCTGCAGGCCCTCCAGGCCCCATCTGTTTGCTGCTGTCCAGGATGTGGGGCCCCGAGGCCTTAAGTAGCAGCTCTGGATTGCAAGATAAGCTGTCCTTAGTGGGAAGATTCATGGAGCCTTCTCCACCCACTCCCCTTCCATCCAGAACGTTTGCCCAAGCCTATCTCTCCTCCTGTTCTTTCCACCCTCTTCCCCGATGCCTACCTCGTCTCAAAGTTGCAGGTCGTCTCCAGCTTGCTTCGGGCCACTCCAGCCTGTATCGTTCATGCTTTGGCTGGATCTTGGCTAAGGGCTCCCCAAGCAGAAAAAGCTCCCTTCCAGGGGCAAAGCCAGAGCCCCCGGCAAAAACAACTTCCCTCTGATGCTTTGATCGCTGACTTGCAAAAAGGAAGTTCATTCCCTGGTGGAGTGAGATGAGGCCCCAGATGGGTCCCCTTCTGCTCCCCTTGACTGAGTTTTGCTCCAATCAGTGTCCAGGGCTTGTTGAAATGTAGTCCCTCCGTTAGAAGGCAGGGCTTACATATCATTCATCAGAGCGCTTTGAAGTTGAGTCAAATTCTCCTAAGCTTTTAAGTAGGTTCTACTGACATCTTCCTCCCCGGTTAAAGAATGAGGTCAGCTATGTGGGACCGGGCAGAGTTGAAAGGCGATTCACAAGCACATATATGCTATTACCTGCATCTCCTGAGCACTGGGTCAGTGTCACTGCTCTGAATGAATGAACTCACTTAATCTATACAACAACCGGGGAGTTAAAGACCTTTAGAATTGGGTACTACCCTGATTTTATTGATGAGGATATTGACACATGATAGGACTAAGTAATTTGAATAAGAGCCTATAACTTGGTCGCATCAAAGTCAAGATTAGAAACCAAGCAGAATGTGCCCAGGGTTGAGATCAGAGCCCTGGCGCTGAGCGGGGCTCTAACACAGCGTTTCTGAAGCTGAGATACCATTGACTCTTAGGGCTCCCGGACATCCTCCAGACGGTCGGGGGGCGGGGGGGGGAGGGGCACCCGGTTACCCAGTCTCCAGGCCTCTCCCAAGCCCACCTCCACAGGTGTCTGCTGCAACCACAGTCCCTCTGTTTTCCTCTGTCCTGTGGCCTTCCAGGTAAGTCTCCACTTGGAAGGAGGGATCGAAGGGGAGTGTGGAGCTGGTCAGGCTGTGTTGCATCGGTGCATGACAGTTTGCTTGGTGCTCGTAACTCCAGAGCCCAGCGGGAGACAAGGCCCGTGGTAGCGGCCTCACACCTGTTTGCTGGGTGGGCGAATGACGCTCCCATCTCCCCTTCCTCCCGCCTTAGAGATGAGGACACGGTCAGGAGAGGCAGGGAGGGGTGGCAGCGTGCTAGGGGCATGCAGCGACCAACGGGCACTGGCTCCGCCTCCATCCGGTGAACTCAGCGGGCCTCGGGGCCTCACCTGTAAACCCGAGGGGCTGGACTACAGCCGCTCCTCATTGAACGGCCTCCCTGTTTAACAACCTCTCAGACTCAGGACCAGCTCTCCAGTGCCGACCACCCCCTTCCTCAGTCTGTGTGAGTCTCAGGGATCCCCTTCCCCCGTCTTTGTCTCTTTCTAGCAGTTGGTTAGTATTCAGCACACAAAGCATTCCCAATCACGCAAGACTACATATTTCATTTATAAAGCGTGGTGTTGTGTGATACTATTGAAAAATACATACCCTGTGGCACCACGACACACAAGACACGTGCCTTTAAGCTTCTTGCTTAACGACCCCATTCGCTCAACGACCTGAGTCGTTAAGTGAAGAGTGCCTGTACACAAACTGGTGTTCTAGTGCAAAGCTTACGTTTCTGTGAGTCATCCGCAAGGACAGCAGAACTGGGAGCCAGCTGAGCATTGGAGGTGTCGCTCACATCTCTGTCTCTAGCAAGGGGACCCTCCCCGCTCCGTAGTGCATGCCCTGGGCACGATGCCCCATGTTATTTATCTCTGGGAGTTCCTTAGGGGGAGAGTTAATATGGAGCCTCTTAAGGAAAGAAACAGACGTGTATAGGCAGTTATTTGCAAGCATAACTGGGTCAAGGATGCCACAGGAGAATGAGACCATTAAGAAGGCCTGTCTGCAGAGAAGATGTCCAAGAAGGAATTACAATGGCCAGAAAGTGACACAGCACTTACAGGATGTCCCCTCTGCCTCTCTGTCAGCGGCAGTAACAAAGGCAGAGACGTCGCCAAATCATGTCCCTCAGACTGACCTAGATGCATCAAAAGTCAAATTTACCAACACTGACCTGCAAGAGTGATAACTGGTCCATTTTAGAATTGTTTCAATTAAAAAACTGAGAGAACTTTTAAAATGACTTCTTTTGCTACAGGATTTAAAAGGGGGGTCTCTCTGTCCGTCTTTTGCCTGCGGTGCCTGTATTAGTGTCCTGTGACTGCTGGAACAAATTAGCCCACACTGGTGCCCTAAAACAACAGACATTGCTCTCACACAGTTCTGGAAGCCAGAAGTCCCAAGTCAGGATCCCTGGGCTGACCCCCAGAAGTTGGCCCTGGGGGAGAGGGGGTGTTTCCCAGCGTCCCTTGCTCCTTGATGTGGGGTTTCAGCTTTCTCATTTCTGCCTCCCAGTTACATCACCTCCTCCTCTTCTATGTGTCAAATCTCCCTCCCCAACCCCCTCTTATAAGTATATTTATAATTGCATTAAGAGACCCCCAATAATCCAGGAAAATCTCCTCTCGACATCCTTAGCATAACCATGACCTCTGCCACGTCAGGTAATATTCACAGGCTCTGGGTCTTAGGACGTAATGTCTTTGGGGGATGTTTTTCAACTTACTGCAGCTCCCAAAGGCCAAGAACAAATCGCTAAGTGCCAGGACAGTGCAGGACTCAAAAATGCACCCAAAGGCGTAAAAAGGAATCAAATGCCATCATCCTCCCAGATAGACAGGGGTGGACACTGAAGAGGCCCCGAGTGTCATCGGGATGCCGCTCCTTACCTCCCACTACCACGGAGAAGGAGAGAGGACCTGCCCCGCTCCAGGTCACATGAGGTGCAGCAGGGACAGAGTTTGTGAGGGGACCGATCCTCCTGGGCTGTGAGAGGCACTGGGGGGGGGGGGGGCAGCAGGAACTGAGGGACAGCCACCTGGGACTGTGTGGGTGGGGAAGTGCTGCTCACAGCCACATGCCACGGGCCATGGAAGACCCAGCTGAACACACACACGCTTCCCCAGGTGGCCACTGGGATCCAACAGAAGGGCAGACACATGGAGGTCCCAAGACTGAGGGAGGCCTTGTCGCCAGGAGTTGGCCAGAGGCATGACCCTGCCCTCCCCCCGAAGGCCACAATCAGGAAGTGTCCCAAAGAGAGAGAGGCAGAACTGGTCGCCCGTTGCATCATGTCGGGCCTGCTGTCCTGGTGCCTCTGTGGCCTTTTGAAAGACCTCTGATCCTTTCCGATGACCCCCATGGCCCAGCTGCAGTCCCAGAGAACCCAGAAGCAGTGTCCCAAGGCAGAAAAGGGACAGAAAGTCCCAGTGTCAGATCGGGAGCCCGAGGCAGGCACAAAATAAGAAGGGGAAACACTGGGATGGCCATTTTAATTATGGAAATGCCCAATTTCTGACGTGAGACTGGCTTGGGGACTTAGAGAACCCGGGGGACTTTTATTACTACCCGTGACAAAGTCCTTGGATGTACCTGAGTCTGTCCCTAGCACAGGGGAATGAACGACCCTCAGAAGCACAGAACGGACTCGAACACACCAGAGAGGCAAAATCAAGCCCAGACCGCTCACGGTAACGTCTAGATGTCTTTGCAGCATTTGGTCTCTTGTTTTCCAGGCCAGAGAGCTGGATTCTCTGAGGCTCAGGAGAAGGTCTCCAGGGGCATGTGTACTAGCTAGAGCAGGCTGGGTCCTTCTATTTGCAAAGGTCACCTTCACGTGTGTCCCCAAGCCGGGGCCGGCCGTGTTTCCGAGGCAGTGAGAACGGCCGCCACCTCCCCGCTGAGCCGGACCACCGACCCCGCTGCTCGCGGAGCTTCGGCTCATCTGGCTTCCCAGGCGGCGTGTGGGCCAGTTCTGGTTCCGATGCGGCGCCGGAAGCAAGGTTGCCTCCTTTCGCTCATTCTCTGGGGGCCTGGGAATTCCTGCGCCTTTTGTCGTTCTGTGCAGCGACTACAAACGAGGTCGTCGGTGCGTTTAGCTGCCCCTGACGTTCAGCAGCCTTACAGCTGCAGCAGGTTGAGGGCCGGCCGGAGGGCGACACGGGAGCGTTATGCCACACGTGTCTCCTCTTTGTGGACTCGGCTAGTGAGCCTGAAATTTGGATCAAGACGATGAGGAGAGTTCGGGTTTCCTGTCACCTCTGGTGGACCCCAGAACATCTTCCTTCCTGGTGGCAGATGGTCTCCTCAGTATGTGCCAGGACGCAGTATGAAAACGTGGAAGGGGCGCTGGGATAGAAGTGGGAAGCCCTGCGATGTGACCCTGGCACCGGCGCCTTGCTGCTTCCATGCCATTCTGCACCTACCTGTGCTCCGGGCGTACGAAGGCCTCGTGGCCGCCTCGCGCGGTTGAGAAAGCCTCTAGAAGAAGCCCGTGCAATTGCTGAACCCACAGCGCGAAGACGGCCGATTGTCTACCATCCTGATGGAGGTGGTGAGTAAGACCCGACTCCTCCATGGGGGTGACGATTGCTTGAACACATTCATTTAACTTCACTCTTATCTGTATCCCCAGTAAAATGAGGGTAGGGCATAAAGTCACTGGGACAGAGAGACTGGGCCAGAAGAGAGTCTATCAAATACAAGTACGATCATATCTGTGTGTGTGTGTGTGTGTGTGTGTGTGTGTGTTGTTGTTGTTGTTGTTGTTGTTGTTGTTTTTAAAAAGTAGAAGGGCAAATACTAGCTGATGCAGCATTTACTAGACAGGTGCATTCTACGTCAGCAGGTAGGGGGAAAGCTGAGAAACAACTCCATTTGCAGCCAGAATCTTGAGACACTTCAGAGACTGTTCGTACAGGTACCTCTGGGTGAACGAGGGTGAACGAGAAGCTGAAAAGCAGAGAGTTGCTTTCAAGTTCTATTTACCAAGCAACGACAGGCACAGAACCCCTCCCCAGCTCTGCGTGAATGGCTAAGAGGCCCTCCCTGCCCCTCCTGCCGCCCCCCAGAAGATTGGAAGCTTATTTTCTAGGGAGGACAAAATAGAATCTACAAACCAAGAAACACAGACCAGCTGATGGCAAGAGGTGTTGGTGGAAAAAGTAGGATTCACCGAGATTTGTTCAACCTTCCTCTCCCACTCTAATCCTAAAATTGGGTAATCAGTGTAAGGTTCTCCAGACCAGAGACTAAAAGATTCTTCTCTGGGGGATATGACGGCCTTGAGAAAAAGACCCCCAAATCCCGACCTTGATTTCCTATGGAAATCCCCAGTGAAACCAGCATACACGTACAAGGTTCTTAGTCTGAATTTTAGTCCCCTTCTAATGCCTAGGAGCAAACAGCCAAAGGCAAGTCTCAGCTCTGAAAGGTAGATTTCAGAACAGACAAAAAAAAGAGAAAAAACAATACTTGGAGTAAACGGAGCCTCCACCAAGTCGTGAGTTTTTGACAACTCCCCGCCCTTGTCCAAAAGCAACAATGAAAAATTATCATGATTATTCTCACAGAGATAATAACAGACATTACAATCTAGAGTTGTTTAAGAAAGGAAAGAATAACCACTTGGCGAGCAAACTACACAGCTCAGCAGTAAGCGGTATTTACATAATCCAATTGAGGTAAGCTGCTATGATGTCATCGATGGTGCCACGATATTCAAAGTGAGCTCTGGTGCGCGGTGAAAGCTCTGCCTTCATCTTCCAGGTGGGAGATAAGAGCTAATGCTGAAAACTGGAGAAAAAGATGTCCTGTACAACATGGTGGCTCTAGTTAGCACTGCTGGATGATCCGCAGGAGAGTTGTTGAAGAGTAGACCCTAACAGTTCTCATCACAAGAAGAAATGTTTTTCTTTTTTTATCGTGTCTATATGAACGAGGAATGTTAATGAAACCTTCGTGGTAACCATTTTACAGTATATGTATTACACATCAAACCACCACGCTGTACGTGATGTAAGTCAATTATTTATCAATAAAATTGGAAAAAGGACTGAAGAAAGCAAAAGTCTTACTATAAATAGTAGTGAGAGACACCTACATAAATGTGAAAAGTAAAAATAAAAGAACTGAACGTGATAGACTTGAGAATGAGGAAACAGGACAGCTGGGGGTGGTGCCAGGGGATCGATAGAGTGATATTTGTGTTAATGAGCTTTGAGAACTATTTGACTCTTGAAACTATATGTATTTAATTTTTATAAGAAAATAAAGACTAACTTTAAAAAGCTTAGGTTTTAGCATCAGACTACCTAGATTAGTAACTAGTTCTAATTACTGGCTCCCTATAAGACATTGAGACATCTACTTAACCTCGGTGTGCCTCAATTTATTTGTTCATATTGAGGTGAGATCATAATGGTAGTACCTTATAGAATTGGTGTTTGGATAAAATAACATACGTAAAACATACAGCATGGAATTTGGTGCATAGTATATGCTCAATAAATGCTACCTAGGATTTTCATTGTTGTTTACCCACTCTCAAAGTTCTGATTTAATTGGCCTGGGGTCAGCTTAGATACAGGGAGTTTGAAAAGCTACGCAGGTGATTCTAATATACAGCAAAGAGGGAAAACCAGTGATCTACAACTTAAAGACAATGATAAGTAACATAAGTATTGCTAAAAAATAGATGATTTTTGGATATGTCATTTTCAGTCATCACATTTAAACCCTGTATCATCCAGATAATAAAGAGCTAAAATGTTTACACCACACTGTTTCTCATTTTACAAAAGAGTTACCCACCTGAAAAACTAACGATACACAGAAATTTCCTAAATGGAACTTCTCTTGCTCACGGAATTAGGTTTGATTTTAAACATACATTCCCATGGGAGAATGCTGACCTTAAGATGACATACTCAAACTCAGATATAAGAATGAAACAAACAGTATTATGACAAATGCTAATAAGCTCTGAGATTTGGGGAAGGGTTCAGCTATTGGCATTTTAGAGCACTTTAGGTTGAACCAAACGCCAAAGCCTGCGGAAAATCAGTATATTTTTAGCTTTAGAGATAATACATGTCCGCCTCAAATTTCCAGCTTTAAAAATGACATCACTCCAATATAACTTCAATTTGCTTGGGAAAGAAGGAAAGAAAGGGAAAGGGAAGCAAAGAAAAGAGAAGAGGAAGGAAGGAAGGCAGTAAAAGGAAAGGGAGGGAGGGCGGGCGGGGGGAAGGAAGACAGGGACAGGCAAGGAAAGAGAGAAAGAAACGTGTCCCTTAGGCAGCTGGAAAGGCCTCTGGCGTAGCCAACAAGCTAAGGAAGGGGACAAGCAGAGGAAAGCAGAGCCTCCGAAGCCAGCGCTGGAATTCCTGGCATTCCCTGTGTTTCAGGGACCACTGGATAGTGGGACACGGTCAGGAAAACAACCGAAAAGGAAGAGGTCAGTATAGGGTGTGAAAAATAAAAAAGAGGGCCACAGCAGAGGACTGAGAATGTTCAGGAACACTAAAGAGGCTGATGGGCTCAAGGAAGGAGGGGGCAACAGGATGCAGGGTCGACCATTGTAGCACATCGGCCTTTGCTCTCAGGGCAGCTGGAACCCTCTGGAAGGTTTGAGTAGAGGCGTGACAGGATGCAATGAACCTTTCGAAACTGTGCAAGCAAACAACCAAATGACCTCTTAGCGCTACGGAAATCAACTGTATGGAGGCAAGCAGGAGCAGAGGACAGGTAAAAGGCCACTGTAGTTTTCCAGGCAGGCTAGGCTGTCCGAACTTAGGGTTGTCGTGGCAGAGGTGTGAGACCTCGTCACATCATGAGGATCTCGTTCTATTTCAAAGCTGGAGATGAAAGGGCTCGCGGAGGGGTCCCACCCGGGCTTCAAGGAGCGAGAGCCGTGGCTGGCTCTGCGCTACTGGGACGTTCTCTCCCCACGCATGCTTCCATGCCTCTTTCCTTGTCTGTCTCTGGGGTTCATTCTAATTCTCCATGTGGCCTGTGATAACACGGCATCTAGGAGGTCCAAATTCCTACCCTCCCTTTTAGCAACCTCGGAAGCTTATTTCACATTTATACATCAGACCTCAGCAAGGTCCTCTTCGGGTCAAGGGCCCAACCGTTGGACCAACCACTACTGTCATCAGGAAATTGAGATCTAACGATTGGCCAGCAGCTTACACACTTACCTGTGGCCAGGGCAGCTAAGCCTGCTTCTGGAATTAGGGACTTAGGAAACATTTTCTAAAAGGGCACAAAACAACAGCTACCATAATCTAACTCCCCAACTATAACCCAAATTGGTTTTGCTTTGAGTGTTGTCCTTTTTGCCTGGACCCTGAAGACTCTGCCTTTTCCCCAAGCCCTGTGCATCTTCCAACGTGAAGCACGTACCTCAAAGGGAATATTCTTCTCTCGTGATCAAAGAGAAGAGGTCTAATGAAACGTCAGTACGTTTAAGTCTGGCCTCAAGATGCAGGTTAGTCTGTCAATCAAAAACTGATGGAGTGGGGGAAAGGAAAGGCAAGTAATTTCATCCCAAATGCCAGAGAGGTCCTTGATGCCCCACCAGCCTAGTTGTTGAGAGAGACTCCCTCCAATGCTTCTCCAAAAGCTGCACAGAGGAGCATTTCCAGTCAGTTCTGTGAGCATCCTGAGACATTTCAGAGCAAAGATATGCCTGCGTCTTTTTTTTAAATCTTACTCAGGCCTTTCTTCATTCTTTGTCAGTTAAGGATTCGTGGTCCCAAACCCATTGCACCAGGAGCATTTGTGTGCTTTGGAAGAACGGCTGAAGAACTGAGGAGATACCCCATGGCCTGCGAGTATTTGCGCGCTGTGGCAACACGGGACCTTGAAAAGTGTGTTTACAGAGTGGCAGGGGCCCCGAGCGCTGGGGCCCTGGCCGCCGGGCCCCATTAGCATTCAGCGACCTCCCTGCAGTCAGCATCTGATCACTGATCCCACCCGACTGCCATCTTTATCCTCCTGGAACACCTGCTCCCACGGTCACTGAGAAAGAACTGATCCGTGTTAACAGTTTTCCCTGCTCCAAACAACTGTGGGCTGTTTATAGTAAATACTGCACACCGGTGAGGTTTGCTTGATCCCTTTTTCCCCCAGACGCACCTCCAGCTCCTCCTACCCGGCTCTCCGGTGTGTTCGTCTGCCACCTGGAAGCAGCGAGGGCTGCTCCTCTTGCTTTTCTGCATACCAGCAGCAACGATAATATTTACAGTGGCCGTTGAAGGCCCCGCCTGCTGTCTTCGCAGCTCAGACCTTGCTGAGACCCAGGGACAGCCAAGCACGCCAGAGAGGTGTTCATTCTGGCCCCAACTCCAGGTGTGTCCTGTATAAAAACCCCTCCCTTGGCCACCTGGTGTCCCTCTAGGTCAGGCCTGGGCAAACTTTTTCAGGCAAGAGTATGTCTCCAAGTGTTGCAGTCCACAAGCTAGTTATTTTATTATTCAGGAGGTCACCCCCAAATTGCTCCATCAACATCTTGCCCAGCCCCGATTAGGTGTTCAAGAAAAGGTTACATTTCCTTCGGAAGCGAGTTTACAGAGGAGATTAAACCATCTGGTTGAATTTGATGAGCTGTCTCCAAAATAGATTTCATGTACCCCAGAAGGATCAAGGACAGTGTATTAGAGTCCAGGAAGAAAATATTATAACTGGATTTTAAAAAATTTTTTAAATAAAAATTTTGTGTTTTAAAATTAACATGCTAGTGTAGAAGTATAATTATGTACTTTAAAAATGAATAAATAGCTCTTTTTCAGATTTTTGCTGCACCAGGCACCACGAGCAGCGAAGTCTCCCACGAGGCCCTCCACCCGGTGGCGCGGGCATCCTACCCGAAAACCAGCGCCCCGAGCCTTGGCACACGGTGGAGCTGCAGGTCAGCTTGCAGGGTTATGACGCTCAGACAGACAAACGCTTCTCGGGCACCGTCAGGCCTGAATCCATTCTCCGCCCCAAGTTCTCCCTGTGTTCTGTGGGACCCGCAGCGCTATGGAGAGGCCTGGCTGTGGATAGCCACCCACGTGGACATCGAGGCGCTGAAACAGCTCAACAAGGGTAAGAAACTGGACAAGAAGTATGAAACCTTTTTGGTTTCAGCGTCTCTGATCAAGCAAATCCCACAAATCCTGGGCCCAGGCCTGAATAAGGCCGGCAAGTTCCCTTCGTTGCTGACGCACAACACAAACACGGTGGCCAATGTGGATGAAGTGAAATCCACCATCAAGTCCCAGATGAAGAAGGTGGTGTGTCTGGCAGTGGCCTTGGCCACATGAAGAGGACAGATGATGAGCATGTGTACAACATCCGCTCAGCTGTCAGTTTTCTGATGTCATTGCTCAAAAACCCTGGCAGAACTTCAGGGTTTTCTACATCAAGAGCACTGTGGGAGAGCCCCAGTGTCTGTACTAAGGCATAGCTTGACAAACCATTGCACTACAAAACAAAACAAACAAAAAAAGAATAAATATACGTAAATGGAGGCTACATGCTCAAATTATTTTTATTGCTTAGGGTAGGTGATCAAAACAGTTTGAAAAGCATTAAATGAGGAGGTACTTAATGCTCTTTTCTTACACTGAAATGCCGTGCCTCTGTGATTTTCATGTCCTAGGACAAAGTCTGCCACAATAGACCTCAGAAGGGGAGGTGAAAACAGACAACTGGTCTCCCGGCGGCCCCAGATTGCAGGGGGCTTCCTGCCATCCTGAACTCTCTGCCCCCTCCCCACTCCTGGAGGGAGCTAGATCATGACCAGCTTGTGGAAAGAAAGTGAGGGAAGTCACAGGTATGGAGCAGAAGATGGGTCTCATAGTTGCCACTTGCAGCCTTCTAGGGGCTCCCTCCCTTGATATGTGTGTGTGTGTGGGGGGGGGGGGGTGCAGCTCTACCAGGCATTGGAACCTCACTGCATCTAATGAAAAGAAAATTACGGTTTCTAGTCTTTATAGATTGTGCCACCAAATGGCACCATCTTATCCTAGTTGGGTTTAGGAGGCTTTCGGTCTGATGCAGGCCATCCCAGTTCTTTGTTTGGGGTTTAGTATATGATTTTTTTCTTAACCTCTCAACTTTTCTTTATTCCTTCCCCATCAACTTTTCTTATTTACTTTTCATCATTTTTTCTTCGTTTCATTATTCAATTTCACCTTCCTTCTCTCTTCTAAGGATACGTGGCCAACTCCCTTCAGGAAGTACGGCTTGCGAGGGACCCTATAGCTTCCGGTAATCATTTTATAAAGATTGTACAGGGAGTCGCAACTTCAGCCCGACTGCACCTGTTGCCTTCCGTGCTTCTAACCTATTCTTCCAAACTCCTTCTGCATGGAAAATTTCAATTTTATTTTTAAACACACCTTAGATGTCCTCTCCTGTGAGAGCCCTCCCTGGTTCCTTATGCACTATCCAAACAAGCTCATCAATCCCTTCATTGTACTTTCTGCACACACTTCTTTGTTTCATTGTGACCTAATTGACATTTAACATTATATTAATTTTCGATGTAAAACATAATGATTTAATATGCGTATATATTGCAAAATGATCACTGCAGTAAGTCTAGTTAAATCTATCACCACCCATATTAATAGTAACAAATTTTATTTCTTGTGAGGAGAACTTTTAAGATCTACTTCCTGAGCAACTTTCAAATATACGTGTTATTAATCATAGTCACCAGCCTGTAGCTACCATCACATTTCCGTGGCTCATTTCTTTAGAACTGGAATTTTGCACCTTCTGACCACCTCCTGCACACGCTTCTTTCATGGCACCAATGATGCTTGCTTGCACTGACAGATGCACACGCCTGTCTCCCTCCGCTAGTCTGTAGACTCACCCAAAGTGGAAGCTGACGCCCTGCCCCGTGGCACAGTGCCTGGTACAAAGCAGGTACTTAATAAATGGAGTTAATGAAGGAAGGATCTCTGAAGCCAACTACTCTTCGCTTCCCTGGTGACGCACCAGAGCGAGGCCAACCGCAGAGATAACAGCAACGAGGCTAATATTTACTGTATGCTTCCATTTGCTTTCAATGAGAAACCAATTAAATATGCATCTGGCTGAAGGGAGAGCAGCAGACCTGTTAGTCACAGACTCTGCACTAAGACGCAGCCCTCTTCTCCCAACACACTTGGAGAAGCATGTTCTGGACTAAATGACGGTGTCTTCCCTGCTTGGCTCCAACCGCCAGATTGTATCTTGGGTCCATTTCTGTCTTGTAATCACAAGTTCTGCTGATAGTTTCTAGATTTTAGGGACTCAAACTCTATACCAAGAACAATGACATTTTCTTGTTCCTAGAAAGTCACTGGACATTTTCCAGTTGCCAAAAGGCTGAATCTAATTGAAACACAACATTACACAAATAAATATTTTTTCCTCTTTTGTCTTTTCCAACAAGAAATATAATGTTTTAAAGGCTCACATCAGAAAAAAATAAATGCAATTTGCTAACTTTGAGTACTAACCTCTTCAGCTGACTCATTATCCACAGCCAGGAAAAATGACATACTTTTAAAAATATCCCACCTGGCTTGCTCTCTCTCTCTCTCTCTCACACACACACACACACACACACAGCCTGGAGCCATGTCGCTTTAATTCCCAGGCCATGAAACCTTTTAGAGTCGTTCATGCCCCTCTCTAGACCTGATAACCAGTCAGCCTTACAATCCAAAACTCCCTGTTAGCAGCTGCCCACAGACAACAGAACGTGAGAGAGCAAAGTACCCGCTGGACCCCTGCCAACGCAGCTGCCCTCCCAAATCTCCACGCCCAGCCCGACACACCCATCTCAGCAATGTGTCCCTCAAGAAAAAGCCTTTCACAGGGCCCGGAGAGCCCGCACCATCCTGTGACTTTGAAAACACATTCTTCCTCTCTCCTTGATGCTATTACACGATTGCAGTCTCACAAAACTGACAATTGAACTGAGAGTCAAGTGTCTGAGTCCTAAGACCATCATCGACCTGAAGACTGCAAGACAACGGGCAATGGATTCACTGTGCCCCTCTGGGTCGTTGTGACACTGAGCAAAACTGCCGTGTCCCCTGTTTTCCCTCTTTTCTGTCTGATCTGAAATCCCTACAAAGGAAATGTATAAATTCCGAATACCATTGCTTCGTGAGGTGTCATCAGTGCCCTGCTAACCCTGTGAACACATCTTCGTAGGGACAGAGATCTGCGGGTAGACGGTGGCGATGGTCAGAGCACGACAATGTGCTCGCACTTCATGCCGCTGACGTATACGCTCGACCATCGTGCCTACAGAACATTTAGGTCTGAGTGTTTTAGCACAGTTTAAAAAATAAATATATAAGAATCAACAACAACACATCTTTATGTTAAGTGACTGTTTAGGGAGCAGCTCTCCTGACCTCCGTGTCCCGTGTCCCCGTTTGTATCTGCCCGTCCCCTGGTCCGCTGCACACATCTCACAGGGAAGCAGCGATGTCCAGAGCTGGAAGCACACCTCACCCGCTTCCTCCCACATTACAGATGAGGAAGGGGGTCCATTGGAGGGGCAAGGAAGGATCAACTCCAATTTAAGGTTCCTAATTTTAGGTCCAATGTAGTTTCTTTTGGGAGGGGGCGTGGGGAATAGCATATCATGCTATGTATTATTAGTAGCAAAAACCATAATATTAATAACGACCATAATGAAAGTCTGTGAGGACACCCTCCTTCAGCCCAGCCACCGCTGCTGCCCCGGGAGAAGCCTGCAGAGCCTAGCCCAGCACCCCAGAACGCGCTGCCACCCCGGCCTGCCCCAGCGAGGACACCCGCCCCCTCCGAGGCTGCTGTTCTGGGAGCCACGTTCTGGAGTGTGTCTCCTTTCAGGCCACCTCTTAGCAACTTCCTTAGGGGACCAGCTTTCAACCCAGTCCCACCCCAGACAATTGCACACTAAGTGTCCCCCAGAGATGGGGCATTTTACAACCGGCTCATAAACTGCCAGCCAGAGGCTCTCGGAGAGGTTGACATAACCTCCAGCTAGCTTGACTGAGTGGCGCCACGCTACCCCAGCCTGGACCTTTGGAGAGAGCTCTGCTGACATATGGCGACGACCAGGGACTTGCGGAAAGCAGGGGTGAGGAGGAGCCTCGGCCATCTGGCTGAGTCCCCGCGTTTCACAGATAAGGCTCTGAGGCCTGAGGCCTTGGGGGTCGGGTGGGACCAACAACCTGTCCCAGGCTGCCTGGCCACTCGGCGCGTCCGGGGACCCCGTGTTCTTTCCACCACACGATTCCACCTGTGGCCAGGGAGGCAGAAGGGAGGGGGGAAGAACATGGACTTCGGAGCCAGGCCCAGCCCCGCAGCCCATCTATATCCTTCACTGACCCCCTGAGTCCTGCTCCCGGAGCTTCAGTCTCCTCACCTGTAAGATGGGCATGATGCTCATCTTTCACCATTCCTTGGGGATCACCGGACACTCATTCTGGTCATTAGATGGCTTCCAAAAGACCAATGAGAGCAACAAAGAATAAAGCCCTTATACTTCAGGCTGGAAAAGCAGAGGCTGGCCCCATCAGCTGAGGGAGTGGGGCAAATTCACGGGGACTTACCTGTACATGAGGGTGTACAGAGCCCTCCGTCAGCTCTGGAGGTTACACGAGGATTGCGGAATGGCTTAGTTGGCTCAGGACATAGTAACATAGGATCTACCGAGACCAGTGGTCCTCGAAGCCTGGTCCTTGGACCAGCCACACCAGGATCGCCTGGGCCCTTATGAGAAATGCAGAATCTCTGGCCCAGCCCTGACCCAATAAATCAGAACTTCTGAGGGTGGGCTCCAGGAAACGGGTGGCCAAGCTCTCCAGGAGAGTCTTAGGTACACGCAGCATGAGAACAAGGGGCCTGGTTGAGAGCACAGTGGCGATCAATCCTGGCTACACAGCCCAGGGCCACGCTACAACCCAGAGCAAGGAAATCAGAATCTCTGGGATTGGACCCAGGCACCAGCTTTTTTTTAAGGCTCCCCAGGTAATTTCAATGTGCAGCCGAGCTTGGAGCAAGAATTTAGATTAAGTCACTCACACCACTGTGTGATGCTACCGTGCATGAGCGCATCCGGCCCCTCGGAGTCCTGAGTGTTCCCACTTTTTCCTTGGCTCAGGGCTTCTGTGTTTGCTTTACCCACCATGACTTCCTCGACTGTCCTCTGTAGGTTCTGTATCCCCATGAGAAGTTCTGAACACACTTGTCCCCCCTTCCCATTCACCCACCCCTATGACCACCGAATCATGAACGTGAATTGAATTCACTGACTGGTGTTGAGGAATATTCAAGAACAGGCTCCATTTGTTCCAGGCCCTCAGGATCCAATGTAAGTCTGCAAATTAAAGTCAATTGTGTTTCCGTCACACGCGAGGACTGTCCGGAAAAGTATCCAGCCATGTAATACGAAACATAGAGGCTGGATTTTTGTTCCCCAGAGAGCCCTCACATGTGTCTCTTCTCTGTCAGATTTGTCTACTGTGTTCTTGTTATGTTTAGACATTTTATTCAGCCGGCTAATAAAACCCCATCTGGTTTATGTTTTGTTTGGCCTTTGAAACATGCAAATACCTCCCCTGGTACTTAACATTGAAGACGACGGATGGTCCTCAGCATGGTGTTTCCTCAGTTGGCAGAGGGAGGGCAGGAAAAGAGAGTTTTCTCCCCGGTGCTCTGCAGACTGTGCTGCAAGAAAGCTGGTGAGTCACCTTAAAGGACACTTTCAGGCTCTAACACAAATACTATGTTTAAAAATGGGGGCAATGGGATAATACATCATGAAGGCTAGGCGTATGCTTTTAGCTTCAGATCAATTATTTGGAAGTTTTAGAAATCTCCCCAAAAGTCCAGTTCAGAAATGCGTACAGTTCACGAAGTCAACACATTTGAGGGGGCTAATCTGAGCCCACTTTTTCTTCTCAGGGGATTTTTCTAGGGTGCCATCTTCCAACGATCTCCACGAGTATTTCATACTACTGAAACCACTCTGCTTAGGGAGAAATGGATATTGGATAGATCTGTTCACGTTTCTCCACACGATTAGCATCTCCAATCACCCTGCTGTCCCTGGAACTTCACCATTTCAGCACTCAAAGTCCCACATCTACTTTTCACCCTGGGCACACTGGGACAGCTGGTCATCCTCTCTACTGCCCAGGTCGCCTTGCTCGCCATCTCTTTCTTTATAAATCCTCCCCTGCCGTATGACTCACACATGACTTCATCTCAAACCACGAGCACTTGTGCTTAGAACACACATACACACATACACACACACTGAACACCCCTAGTTCCTTCTTCAAAATGCAAATGCAAATCTATTCATTTATTTTTCTTGAATCTCTACTTCGCATTTTCCCCATTGCCATCACCGCCCTCTCTCTCCACAGGAATGATTCCAAAAACATCTTGTCCTGCCAGAACAAATGTGGAGAAGAAAGAAAAATGAGTCCCGTGTTTTAGAGCTGAAATGAGATGAAAGAGCACCATCAAAGTTCAAGGGTGCCTTTTTATTCAATAAAATAAACCTTTACTGCATATCTCTTAAGTGCTGGATTCTGTGCTACGCTGCATCCCCAGTACGACAAGTCCCAGATACCAAGCTGAGAAATGAAACCAATGTTCTCCCTTAATTTGGTAAGCCCCACCAGCATCCTAAACTCCCTTCTTCCTTGACTTCCCATGGACTGGGCAGTGGTTTTGGCCATTGCTTCTCTTGGGCTGCTAGTAACAATTGACTGAGTCCACGGCCAATTCGTGCTGTCTAACCTCATTGCTGCTCCAAAATTATTATAATAAACTTGATTAATTCCCCAAAGCAGTTCCAGATTCTTTCCATACTTACGTTTCCTTTTTCTTTAAAAAAAAAAAAAGGTTTTTATTGTTAGATTTATTGGGGTGACATTGGTTAGCAAGAGTTACATAGGATCCAGGTGTACAGTTCTACAGTGCATCGTCTGTGTTGCATTATGTGCTCACCACCCAGTGTGACTTCTCTTCCCATCACCTTATATTTGGGTCCCCTCCCTCCTCTCTTTCCCCGTCTCCTCGGTCATTTTCTCTTGCCCTGTTGTCTTAAATAAGGAAATACATTTTCTCTTCTCTGAGGCTTCATCCTTCCTCTTCTATCCCATTCTCTTTTAATTTGCTTCTTCCGTCATTCTTCATCTGATGTATTCTTTTCTGCCTTTGACTTCTCTTCAACATACAAATACATGTGATTAGATCACAGTTACTCTTAAGAAATAAAGAGGAGGAGGTGATCTGATACCACTGAATTCCACTGGAATTCCCACGCCTTTCCTTCTGTTCACTTCTCCCTTCCCCTGCCACATTTCACATCCATATCCCCCATTCATTTTTCAACCCTGTGCAGGCTGGGGGTGGCTCCTGCTGAAGTGACATCTTTTTTCCCTCAGGGGGTATTAATAAACTACTTATGAAATGCGATGTGTCTTCTAAGTTCTCACCCACACTAGCCTCTTTGCATCATTTGGGAAGTGTCGTCAGAGTTATCCTCTTTGACTTCTCTCATGCTGTATACCCTGAGTCTCCTTGTCCTTTTCTCACTGGCCCACGTCACCTCCTGTTGCCTGTTCTCCTCCTTTGCTTTCTCCCAATCTCACTCTAGACTTCAGCCAGTGCCATGGGCTTCAGCTACAGCTCCGTTCTGTCAACTCCCACATCCATGTCCCCATCTCTGAGCTCTCGTGAGTTTGCTGTCCACATTACAAACACCTAATGGACAACTTCACATGGAAAAATCTAAAGCTCCTCAAACTCAATACAAGGGCTGTCTGGAAAAACATCCAGCCATCGATGCCTCTGTTTTTCATATTACATGTGTGAACAGTTTCCGGACAACCCTCGTATGTCCAAAATTAAGTTCATTGTCATCATCTCTAGAACCTGGCTCCCGTGTTTTCTGTCCCAGTCAATGAGTCCACTCCACTAGACATCCCAGCATCAAACTTTACCCTTTCTCTTCTGCACATCTAGGCATTTGGCAAATAATGGCATGTTACCTCTATTGTTGGAACTTTTTCTTACAAATGGCAGAGTCTCAACTCAAATTAGATTAAACAAGAAAAAGGGGATGTACTGGCTCATGGAGACAGCCCATGTGAAGGAGGGCTTCACATGGATGGTACAAGATTTCTCTCTTTACTTCTCAACTCAGCTCTTGTTTTTGTTTGCCCTCATTCTTTGAGGCTCCTTCATGTGTAGGGGGCCTTGGCCACCAGCAGCTCTGAAGGCATACCCTGCTAGCAATAATGAGAAGGGACAATTAACACATTACCAGGCACCATTCTAGGCACTTCAGGTGCTACAAGACAAGAAAAAAGAGAAAAAAATATTCTCCACTTCAAATTCAGCAAATGCATAGATGAAGTCTAAATTGGACCAGTGCGGGTCATATCCCCACTTGATGGCACAGTCTAGAACCAGACTTGGATCATCTGCTCCACCTCTAAGGATAGGTGGTTCAAGCAGGAGGGGTCCAGTAAACCACGGCAGGCAAGAAAGCATTCAGGATGAGACTTATGTCAAGAAACTGAAATGCAGAAACTTGATTATGCTGATTACGGTGCACAGGTGTTTGCATCATCTTATGGAAATGAAGGGGCCCAACAAGGAATTCTGTCTGAGGAGATTCCCCTCTCCCACACACACACATGAGAACCCAGACTGTGCTTAGAAAACAGCTTTGTGAATACACTAAAGCACAAATAAATGGGTCATCAAGGTCCCCAATTATACTTAGCCTTTCCAAGTATAAAATCTCTTTGTTAAATGAAAAAAAAATTTTTTTCAAAGTTCTGAATGATAGTGGGTGTAATGATAAAATGCATAAAAACAAGACATGATGGCACACCTTTCTATAACATCACCGGTCCAGCCTGCAGGTGATCTTCCTTGCACTAGTGGACTGAAGGCCTCGTGCACTGACTCCAGTTCCCGTGGAGTTCTGCTGCCATGGGTGAAATTTAGAGCTCTTTTCTCATAGAACTTTGGAAGGATTTCTACCTGGAAAATGTCCAAAGAGGATATTAAACTTGCCCACTGAAGTCATAAAAATCTCAATAGTGCACCCATAGAGCACCTGTTTTTAGGCAGTTTAATTTTTCAGTGTCTTTTTTAAGACAAATAGTTGGCAATTTTCCCCTTCGGTAATTGCACAAGTAGACTCGATGTTTGTCACTGTTTTAGATGCCACAATACTGCATGTGCATTTATTGTTATGGATGGCGTACCCTATTTTTCTTCTGTTTTTATTTCTATAGTTCCTGTGATTATTGACTTTTCACTTGTCAGAAGATTTGTAGATATAATGAAGCCTAAATGGAGCACACATGACTCTGAGTTCCATAGAATGTATAAATTAAGCCTCCCACTACAACATTTGAGGGAGCTACTTCTCCCAGGAGGGAATGCTGCTAGGTGGGTTCTAAGATGCCATTTTCATCTTACGTTGTCTAGGATTTAGGATGTAACTGGAAACATGCTGGGGATGGTGGGGGGTGACCCAAGTCATTGTTGTGAAAACCATTATTCTATTATCATGCTCAGCTGGACTTGGGAATAAATTAAAACTGATGTTCATTACCACCAAACCGGTATGATAGGGAACATTAGGAAGACTTCTTTAAGATGAAAAATAAAAAAGGAGAGAGATTAAAAAGTGAATAATAAAATGGCAATAACTACATATCAAGCAATAATTACTTTCAATATAAATGGATTAAATTCTCCAACGAAAAGATAGTGTGGTTGAATGGATAGGAAAACAAGACTTACATATCCTGCCTACAAGAGGCTCATTTCATATTGAAAGACACACACAGAGTGAAGTAAAGGGATGGCAAAAGATATTTTATGAAAATGGAAACAAACAAACAAACAAAAACAAATGAAAAGCTGGAGTAGCAATACTTCTACCAGACAAAGTAGACTCAAAGGTTGTAACAAGAGACAAAGAAGAACCTAGCAATCCTACTTCTGGGTGTTTATCAGAAGAATACCAAAACGCTACTTTGAGGGGACACATGCATTCATATGTTCATTGCAGCATTGTTTACAATGGCCAAGATGTGTAGGCAGCCTGGGTGGGTGACTGGATGAAGAGGAGGTGGTACATGTATACAATGGAATATTGCTCGGCCATGGAAGGGCATGGGTTCTTGCCATCTGTGGTGGCATGGATGGACCTGTAGGGTATTGTGCTGAGTGGAGTACATCAGACAGAGAAAGACAGATGCCATGTGATTTTGCTTGTATGTGGAATCTAAAGAACAAAATCAACAGATAAACAAAACAGAAACACACTCATAGATACAAAGACCATTTTGATGGTTGCCAGATGGGAGCGGGGGAGAAGGGGTGGGTAAGGAAGAAGAAGAGATTAAGAAATGCAATTTGGTTGTTACACAGTAGTCATGGGGATCTAAACAATAGCATAAGAAATATAGTCAATAATATGGTAATAACTGTGCATGGTATCAGATGGGTACTAGATTTATCAGGGTGATAAATGGGAAGGGGTTGGGGACAGGGTGAAAAAGGTGACGGAATTAAGACGTACGTTGAGGCTTCCAGAGGGGATGACTAGTGAGGCAGGAGGTCTGGAAGCCACGATGAGTTGTCTCCTAGTCAGTAGAATCCAGCCTAAGTTCAAGCACTTCCCACTTAACAACCGAGTTCCGTTCCCATGCCTAGGTTGTTAAGCGAATGGGTAGATAAGGGAGGAGCTTAAAGGCAGATGCCTTGTGGTGTGTCATGGCTCCACAGGGTCTGTATTTTTCAATAATTATCATGCGACACCACTCTTATAAATGAAATACGTAGTCTTGCTTGATCGCAAACACTTTGGATGGTGAATACTAACCAACTGTGGAAAGGAGACAAAGACTGGGAAAGGGGATTTCAGAGACTCCCACAGACTGAGAAAGAGGATTCCCTGCACTGGAGAACTGGTCGTTAAGTCAGAGTGGTCATACAGGCAGGTCATTAAGTGAGGAGTGGCTGTACCAGACCTCAGCATAGATATATCTGATTCTAGGCTGTTTCCAGTTAGTCAGAAACCTCCTTTGGACCACCTTTTACAAGCAAGACTTGGTGGAGGGGTCTGGGAAGCCCATGGCCCCATCTGGGAACTTGCTAGAACTGGTTGGTGAGTGAGAAGTCCACAAGACGAATCTTAACTAGCATTCTTGCTACCCCTCAAGTCCTCCGAAATGCCGCCAGATTGTATAATATAAACCTGGCTGTACAATTATCTTGCTGAAAACCTGTCAGAAGCTACCCATCAGATCCAGAACAGAGGCAAAAGTCCTAATTATAGCATTCAAGGTCCTCTCTGACTTGTCCCAAACGGCCACGTCTGTCCACTCCGTGACTTGACCTGACAGTCCAGGGATGCCAGACACCTTATTCACTATGCACTGACAGCTATTCATCTCCTGTTACTCAGGCTGTATCTTGTGCCAGAAATTTCTTCCATACCCATGTCTGTCTGAATACTTATCTACCCTTCGGGACCCTGCCTAGGCATTTTCTTTTCTAGGAATTGCTCGAGAGCCCTCACACTGAACCAGCTCTCCTCCCTTTGGGCTGCTGTCCTGCCTACTGCCCACTTGACCTTGAAGGATCTCTTTGTGAGCCTAGAATAGACACCCCGAGGGCAGGGACCATATCTTATTCCCCCAGCAATGTACCTAGCACCCAACACAATGTCTGGAATATAGCAGACACTAAGGTTTGTCTAGAGAATACTGACTGGAACCAAGTAGGAATATAGGGTGCTAGGATTCCACGCTTACAGGCAGGGGTATGACACAGTTCGTGGCTGCAATAGGAGTGCAGCCATCTGAGCAGTGCCTCCCTTTCCCGGCCGTCACTGTGGAGCAGCCCCAGCACTGGCTCACAGTCCCCTCCCCCATCCTGATGTGCTGTAACTGGGATCTCATGGTGGCAGCTGACCTCAGCTTCCCAGTCTCTCCCGGCCTTCGTGGGCCCTTGACGGGCCGTGGGGAAGGCCCTGGAGGCTCGTCCTTTGCCAGTGATGAACTAAACCGTTCAAGCTGAAACTCACCTCATTGTTCCCCCAATGAGGGCAAAGTCTGAGTCACGGGGAAAACAGGTAGAGCAGGTATGAATCTACATCTGCGACTTGGTGCAAAAAAAAGGTTTGCCTTGATTTTTTCATCCCTCGATTTAATTTCTGTTTCGAGTCCTGTTTTTCCCCTGCGGTGGCAGAGCCAGCTGTCCCACCTCTCCCTTTGCCCTCGTGGGGCATTCGCGCATCAGGGCCGTGGTGTCAGGCTGGGGGCGCACCTGGTCTTCACCCTCAGTGTCATCAGTTCTTTCTGGTTCCTGCTGGAAGTCCCGTCACCCCTGACATCTTTGTTCACGCAGGCGGTTGGTGAGGCGACCTCATGCCCACCCTGTCTGCCACTCTCAGGGGCCAAAAAATCATGTCAGGGCCACAGGGGGCCCAGGGAACTCTGTAGGCTGACCAAGGCCACACCTGCCAGGTCACACGGCACTGTCATTGTCACTTCCCCAGAACCTTGACGAGACAGGGACTGGGTTGACTCCGTTCTCAGACCTCATGAATTCATGTGTGAAGGGTTTGGGGTTGGTTGGTTGGTTTGGGTTTTGTTTGCTTGGTTTTCGGTCCCAGTGTCCCTACCACTTGACGTGGGAACCGGGCTCGTGGCCTCCTTTCTCAGAAGCCTACCGGCGTCTACACTCTCCCAGCTCTCCCGTCTGCTTGTCTGTCCTCACAGTGCATGACCTCCTCTTCTAGCCAGTGTGTGCCAGAGGGTGACTCATCTGATATGCTACCAATTCATTATTTCTGTCTTGTTTTCATTTCCTTGAGTCTATGCTTTTGAAACTCAAAGGTCACAACAAGACTCTTTTTTTTTCCCTCTAATCTTTCCTGTCACATCTCTTCCCTGTGGCAGGGATCACCTTCCACAGTCTCGTTATTGAATGAAGAGAAGGAGTAAGGTCTAAGAGGGAACTGGAGGGGGAGGTACCTTTAAGAATGTCAGCAAACAGGAATGCAGCATTTACAATGAGCCAGGCACTGTTCTAGGACTTTCCATGCATTAGCTCATTAACTTACAGCAACCCAATGAGGCAGATCCTGTTAATAATCCCATTTTACAGATGAGGAAACTGAAGTTAAGGAGTGACAAATTGGAGGAGCTAGCTGGGACTTGAACCCAGGCAGTCTGGCTCCAGAGTCCTTGTTCTTAATTGTTTAACTGATGGTTTCTCACTCATCAGTGCCCGACACACCCATTATTCTTGCCGTAGATTTCTCTTCCTTAAAGATGGATAGAAAAAGTTTTAAAATATCGTGATGGAGAGCTTCTCTTTCTGTTCACAGTGGTTGTGCTGGGATTTAACCAATTTTTATTTCTATCTATCAATCATCTTTGTGAATGTCCAAAAAGAAAAGAGAAGCCTAGCAGTCTTTAAAAATAGAATCTCCCACCACCAGCACCGTCAATGCCACTGCCTCCAGCTGCCTGGGAATGTTCTATCATGCCCTTCAGCAGTGGGGTAAACGGCCTGACCTCTAAAAGGTGTGTCAGTTCCATGCATGCCAGCCCGCGTGCCCTATCCAATTCTAAGAACTAATATCCCCTTAGAATGAAAAAAATGCTCCTTCCCCCACAAAAAAACTCGTGGGCTTCTAATTCCTCTAGAACAAACTTGTGCAACCTGTGGCCTGGGGGGCCATGTGCAGCCCAGGACGGCTTTGAATGCGGCCCAAGTTTACACAAATTTGTAAACTTCCCTAAAATAGTACAAAAATTATACATGGACCTTTTTTTTTTAGCTCATCAGCTATCATTAGTGTATTTTATGGGTGGCCCAAGACAATTCTTCTTCTTCCAATGTGGCCCTGGGAAGCCAAAAAGTTGGACACCTCTGCATCTAGAACAATCATTCGTGACATTTTTGGGAGTCACCGGCCTTTTGGCAATCTATGCAGTTCCTCCCCAAGAAAGATAGATGCGTAATAGGCCCAAATGCATATAGAATTTGTCATAAAATTTCAACCACATCATTGAGCCTTGTACTACTTGTAAATTCTTCCTGGGTGGGAAGTTGTTCTGTCCTTTTCTGTACCCTCGACACCTAGCAAAGAGCAGACTAAGTGAGTTAAGCCCACCCAGACGCCACTCGGCCTCCCACATCCGTGCTGCCTGTCCTTGGTACAATGAGACAGAAAATCTTCCCTTCCCCTTTATCCAGCCCAGATTCTCTGCAAACGCCTGGTGCTCACGAGGACTTGGTTCTTTGTGCACTGTAGGCCTGTGTGTTTGCCTCTGAGAGATAAGCACTCCTTGCAAACTGTACACAAGTGGCCACTCTCATTTCTAGACAATTTGGGGGCAGCATATAAAACTCTACATGCTTCCTGGGGACCAGGTAGAAAAGGCTATAAGCCTCTTTGTAAACCTATCAGGACTTTTTTCCACCCATTACTGCAGGGTATTCAACCCCCTGACTCTTATTTCCCACCTTAGGAAAGAACTTTAACACATCAATTTAAAAATACCTTCGTGAAGAAAACAAGTCACGGATTTTCCTATGCCTCCAGAGTATCATGGGAGTGAGGTGCACTCAGCTTCTCAATTCTCAGTCAAGCAGCAGAGAGAGTGTTTGGGTCAAGGCCCAACATTTCTCTCCCATTGAAGGAAACACAGAGATGGTTCAGGATAAACTCCGTGAGCAACTCAGAGCCCAATGCAAGCAATCGTTGTCCCCTGCAAGTGCAGACACTGACGTGAGTACCATTTGTGGTTGGTAGGATTCATGCCTCCAAGGTGATTATTAAGCATTAGTAGGGCAAAGAAAGCAGACAGCTAGAAGATATTGTGAAATAATAACAGTACTTTCTTCATTCTCATTTCTGTTTTCCTTTCCTCTAGTGTTGGGGTAGCATGGTGTATCCTTCTCATTCCTTCTGTCAACATTCTCTTTGACGGTGATGATTTTTGGAGCTTTGTATATAATAGGTGCTCAATAAATACATTAAAATACATGACTGACTACGTACCAGATTTTATGGGTTTGAAGTTTTCATGCTATCGAACCTATCTGAATCATCTTCATGAGTTTTTATACCACACAAAGCTCAATGGAATATGCTATATGAGTTTGGAATGTTTTTAAAATTGGAAAGTCCACTAGTTTCTTTCATCTTCTGGATTGCTTGCTAAATTTGACACAGTAGGAAAGACTGTGTCAGACATTTAGGGAAGCCAAAAATCACAGTGCAAAATTATCCTACAAGCAACTATATTGACATGTTCTTAATGTCTTCATTCTGTGTGACCGAAATGCCAGCATATGGAATGCATTCTGTGATTATGCTTGTATGTGTCACATTCTTAAATTTTATCTGAAATGAGGAACTCGTGGGCTGAAGGCTAGATCTGAGTATTGGATGGAGGGTAGGGTCCTGGGTGTGCAACAGGGGATAGAGCATTAATCCCAGACACCTAAGCCAATGCTCATGCGGGTCTTCAGGGGCCCCTGAGTTGTACAAATCAGTTGCAGCTTGAAGTGTGAAACTGTGTCCTTGGGGTAGATGAAGTAAGTGGTTTTCTATGTTGTGCAGTTATCTGGACAAAATCACTTTCTTATGCATTCACTTGTAGTCTGGCCAGAAAGAAACCATTGGGCAAATGAGCACGAGAAGGACTCTTTCAGATGTTTATGCTGGAGCAATTGTCTCTCTAACTAACTTCCTTCCTTCCTTCCTTCCTTCCTTCCTTCCTTCCCTCCTTCCCTCCCTCCCTTCTTCCTTTCTTCCTTCCTTTTTTTCTTTCTTTCCTTCTTTCTTTCTTTCTTTCTTTCTTTCTTTCTTCCTTCCTTCCTTCCTTCCTTCCTTCCTTCCTTCCTTCCTTCCTTCCTTCCTTCCTCCTTCCCTCCCTCCCTCCCTCTCTCTCTCTCTCTTTCTTTCTTTATTTGAAGAAGTGTTTCTTCAAATAAAAGCATAAGGGAGATTCCAATATATAAAATAAACAAATGGGGATAAGGGCACCTCAGAATTCCAATTTCTAACTCTTAGATCTATGGACTCCGAGTCAGTGTTGGTTCTCAACATTTAGTGTGTGTACGAAGCACCTACGAGTCCATTTGAAAAATGCGGGTTATTGGGTCTGACCCCTGGAGACTCCAATCAGAAGATCTAGGTGGGTTCTGAGAGTATAAATCTTAACAAGCACCCCAAAGGGCTGTAGGGGCTGTGACTCACCCCACCATCTCATGTCATCCTTAACATGATGCTCAGCAAAGGCCAGTGAGAAAGCTACCATCAGGCTCATCCAAAGTGAGGCTCACTCTTTGAGTTGCTCATAAAAATATAGAGACCCAAGATTCTCAACTCACTTTAGTTGATTTTCCATCATTTCCTAAGCCCTCCAATCCTGAGGCAACAACTAAAGTTTAGCAGGCTGGTGGAAAGAATTCTAAGAACTTGTTTATTTTAAAGCAGCAATAATGATAAAGGCAGAGACTAACATTCCATCCAACACTCATTTCCCAAATTATCTCAATAGAAGGAAGTGGAATCACGTTTAAACCATGTGGAACTGCTGAGGACACCAGCTGAAACCCTAAAAATAGCTGATGGTGCTCCAAGCCCAATCAGGGAATTCCTTCCCGACATTTGACTTCAATGGACTGCCATGAATGCACAGCTGCCTGACTGATGCAAAACTGCCACACAGTGTGGACACAAACGGTCTTAGGCTTTACAAACACGGGTCACCAGCGATCCTACATTGGACTGGTTATTTTCTAGTCTAAATGAACAACAGATTGCTGAAACCTGTATGTCCACAATAGGGGAACTGTGCAAAGCAGGAAATACCTTTGTGTTTCCGTTTTGGGCGTGGTCATTCATCACATCTGCACAGCCACCTTCCTCTCAGATTAGGCAGCAGAACAGTTACAGGGTGGGGACCAGTGCCTGGGTCTGTCTTTATCCAGATTCTATCACAATGATTTTTATGGCTCTAGATAATACCAGGTGACTCGCCTGGACAGGAACGGCCTGGGGAGGTGGCTCCGAGATCCATCTTTTCTTTCAGAAGTCACAGTGCACTTAGATATGCTCACTGAAGATGCAGAACCACAGTTTTATAAACATAGCACCTGGGACTATATATAGCAGGGGTGCCCCCAAAAATGCATACACATTTTAAGAGCTGTTATCTATGTATTACATAAATACTGATGGTAACCAACTTGAGCACCTCTTGTAATTGGAGAAGTCAAACGTGACTTGGATTCGTCTTTTGTTATTGGTATATATTAAGTATTACAATTTTAATATAGTTTTTTCCTTTCTTAAAATGTGTGTGTGTGTGTGTGTGTGTTAGCACCCTCTGTATATATTGGCTAAAAACACCAACAGTGAAAAACAACTAAGCTGTGGTCCATCACAGTTTTTATTTCTCAAAGGTCTGAGATTTCAGGTAAACTGGAAACCATATAAAGAGATATTATATGAGGATAACTCGCTCTTTTATCATAACGTTTGTAGGAAATTTCAGTCTAAAGTCTGCAATGCCTTTCAACTTCTAGATGGAACATCTGGATAACAGGATGATTATAAGTATTAATCTAGTTTTTAAGTAAGAACACTAGAACTTCAGTATTAAAATGAGCATTAATCTCAGCAATAGCCATTCTAGAAGGCTATACCTGTATTTAAATGCAGCTGCTATTTCTCAAAATATTTTTGAAGTCCTATTTTGTGAATTTCCTTTAAAGCCAGGTTAGGAACCACACAAGAAAAAATTGTCTTATTATCACAATATTTTTTGAACTTTAAAAACTCAGACATTTTTGAAATATGAAAAAAATTAAAGGACTCTCAGCTCTTCTCCATCTTAAACCTCTTATCACTGATCATATTATCCAAGAATGTTGAAATATAAAGTTGAATTCCTTTTTTTTTGCTTGTTTATTTAATAAAACCAAGACTTGCTTTTTCTATTTTTCATCTATGCCTACATTTTCAACATATGCCACCAGAATTTTACTTCTCACTAATTATCACTGCATTACATTTAATCAAAGCTTTTTCCTAATAAAAAAAATTAATACTCCGTTTGATTATTCCTTTTCACTCAACAGCCTACCTCCGAGGGAGGCCTTTTTCAAACATCAAATTCTTTTTAAATAGAGAGAGTTTTCCACCATAAAATAAGAGACACCACAAACTTTGCAGGCAGTTTCAGATAGATTCTGACTTTTGATATTGATATTCAGAAAAAGACAATATTTGTGTGCTCCAAATCTACTAAGTTGATTAAGAAAATTAATCTTAATAACCGTATCTACTAGTTATAGTTTTTAAATGCAGGGGACTGTTCTTTTATTACAGGACATTATAAATTAGAGAGTACAACGGAGAGAGCAAAGTCTGGTCTCTAGTTTATTAGTCATACAGTGTATTAATCTAGGGCTTTGAAAGACAGGCAGTGAGAGAAGACGTTTGTATTTACATAACATAAATCCATAAGTCTGTAAGTAAGAGCTAAATGTTATTATAAAAACAAGCGTGTGTGTATGCTTGGGGTGGTGGAGGAGGGGAATGAGTGGAGAAAAGCATATTTTCAAATGCACTTCAAAGACATTTTTGAAGGCTGACCACTTGCAAATAAACAATGAGAAAAATCTGACTGATTCGAGAGAGAAGTTTGTAAAGGAACTCTGTGCTTTAATGCAGGTTGGGTATTTGGTTTTGCTCACTAAAAGTCTGTGTTTTATTTAAGTGACCCTTAAAATACTTGAAGTTTAAATAGGTGTGGGTAATTGTGGGATATAACTTTTTAGGAAGAGGAAAATCACCTGTCTTGTCCTAAGATGGACTGATGGTGATGGTGATGGTGATGGTGATGGTGATGGTTAAGCTGCTATTTCTGCTTGTGGTGGTTGTGGTGGCTGAACTTTTGCTAGGGGGATGATCCTTCAAATTTTTATTGCACCTTTTCCCCAGTTGGTTGCACAGAAGTCAACAATGTGATTCCCTGAAGTTTTATATTATCTCAGAAGCAAAAACACCGATAAGTCTCTTATGTTTGGAAAGAGTAGAAGAAAATGAACCAAAGTGAGAAACCATGTGTCTTATCGGAATTAATACTTTTAGTCCATAGTGAACCTGGACCAGACTTTAATTTCCAGACATGGCATTCCAGCCATGTACACTCACTGAGACATTCTACAGTGGATTTGTTTTGTTTTACTCTAGTAAAGGTCACAGAAATGTTTATTTTGAAATGCTACTGTGGGTTTCTCATGAAATACACATTTTTTTTTTATCAGCACCAGGGTTAATAGGAGTCTCCCAGAAGTTTAACATGCAAATCAGTGGATAAGATGATATTATAGAATTCAAATCTAGGGGATCTGGTTCAGATCCTAGCCCATGTACTCTCATACTGTGTGAAGTTAGACAAGCTGACCTCTCTGAGCCTCTATAAAACTTCTGATACCAAACACCAAGCAACTCCCTAACTGTCTGACGTACAACTGAATTCGATTCTGACACTACCTGCCCGGAGTTCCCGTCAGACCCCACAGGTCAAGGCCTCAGGCCCCCAAAACTGCCCCCACCTCAGATGCCAATTGCCAGTCCCTGGTCTCGCATACCTCTGACCAACTGGCTATAGAGCAGGAATTCCCTAGACCCCTTTCTTGGGTTTGGTAATTTGCTAGAAGGCCAACAGAACACGGGAAGCCACTTCACTGACTCTTACCAGCTGATTATAACCTATAATGTAATAGTATATTGCAACTCAGGACAGTCAAATGGAAAAGATGCCTGGGACACGGTGCATGGGAAGGGGCCTGGGGCTTCCCTGCCCTCTCCCACCCTCCCAGCACCCCAACATCGTCACCAACCAGGAAGCTCTCTGACCCCCACCCCCACCCCTACACCTGTAGTCTAGGGACTTTTTTTATGGAGCTTTCCTTATTAGGTGTGGTTGATTAAACCATGGCCATGGGTGACTGCCTCAGTCTCCAGCTGCTCCTCTTTCCCCAGAAGTCAGGGGGTGAGGATAAAAGATCCAGTCCTCTAATCATGCCCTGGCCATTCTGATGAACAGCCCGTGTCCTGAAGCTACTTAGGTGACTCTGGCCACAAGTCACCTCATTAGCCTACAAAATGACATTGCTATCGTGCTAGAATCCCAAGGGAAGAAGAAGCTTTTGTGTCAGGAACCAGGGACTAACACCAAATATTACAATAACAGATGCTCTTATCACCCCCATCACCCAGGAAATTACAGGTTGGTTTGTTTTTGTAGGAGTTCCGTTCCAGGAAATGAGGACGAAGATCAAATCCGTATTTCTTACTCTATCACAGCCTCAGCTTCTTCACCTATGAAACAGGATTCCAGTCGCCTCTCTGTTAACCAGCACTCAAGAAACCAGCACTCTCAAGCCACCAGCAAGAAGAGAGTTTGCTGGTGGCTTGAGATTTTGCCGGTGGCTCAAGAGGGCAGGTTGCTGGAGATTTTGCCAGCTGCTTGAGTGCCAATTAGGGGAGAATCTACTTACATTTATCCAACATCTACCAATCCCCACGTGGGTGCTGGTTAACTGAGAGTCTACTGTATAGTTAGTATATCACATGGTCATTCAGAGGATTTAATCTGTCCCTTGTGGCACACACCTAGGACTGAAGCCGTGCTCCCTGGGTGGCAATGACCTAATTTTTTTCCTTGTTCAGCAAGCACAGGGTAACCAGCTCCTTTGCACCAGTCTCCGAGTCGCACACTCAAGAGATGCAGAGGAAATAGCAGCCACATGGCGGGCCGTCTGCCGAGCACCTCGGCAGAGCTGTGCAGGCCCCTTACGAGGACAACTCTTCGCCGGAGTAGAAACATAGTCTGCAGAGCAGCTGGCCGTTCATTGTGCAAGTGCGTCAAGTAGCAGTGTCTCGAATGTCAATGATTAGCTAACTTCCAGAGACCCACTTCGTGCATTTGTTTACAGATCAAGGCCTGTGATACCAAAAAGAAAAAAAAAGGAAATTAAACATAGCTCTCCCAGGTGCCGAATCCAGAAAGCTAGTCGGAGCGAAGGTCTGCCTCATCTTAAATGAGCTTTACAAGAAGATGAAATAAAAAGAAGCCAACACAGGTACACTGTCACGAAAGTGGTACTCAAGCGAGATGAAATGTTTTTAAAGCGCTTTAGGAATGGTATGGTTCTCTGCCAATGTTTGGCCAGCTTCCGCCTACACATTTTATTACCTTTGTTATTTCAGCGCGGGCTGTAAGAGAAGGTTTTAAGATGGCAAGGGCGTAAGTCTGCCACCTGCACTGGGGATGTCTGGGAGAGAACGGCGGCTGTGTGCGTGCAAGAGCACACACTGGTTAGGGGCCGTGTGAACAAAGCAAAGGGGGCTGCGTGGCTCTGATAGACTGCCAGTCACTTAAAATATTTGAAATATTACTCAATTTTTATTTTATTGTTTTTGGGACGTGGGGGTGGGGGTAGTTCCCTGGCTGAGGATGGAACCCAGGCGCGGCGTTGAGAGCGCTGAAGCCTAAGCCACTGCACCACCAGGGAACCACACTCTTTGTTTTAAATGCCAGTGTTTTCCAAATGAAGTACTGCATGTGATTTTGATGGGCAATAGCATACTTTTCATGGTAGACAAATTGTAGAAAAATGTTAAGAAGCTGAAGAAAAAAGCTAAGGGTAACTTCAGTGTCACCGGCATTCCAAACTATGACCTTGAACTGAAATTAAGTTAGTGTCTTTGAAATTAAAGGCTTTAATGCACAGGCCCCTCCTGGTTTAGGTACTTGAATGTGGCCCCCCACACCGCACCAGCCACACGCACCCCCATCCAGTGCCTCCCAGCTGACCTGAGGTTTCTCATAGGGCCATAATATATATTCCCTGGGGCAAGTTTTTGGGTTTGCTTATTTCTTGCTTCTTGGTCTGCAGGCTTTGCTGCTGCTGTCCCTTACAAAGTACAGCTCTTTGGGGTCAAGCATCTCTGTCATCATAAGTTTCCCTTTCTCCAGCCTCCAAGAAGAACATGGTTCTTCCTAAACCACCGCCACCCCTCCCACCACCCCGACACACACACACACACACACACACACACACACACACATGCGCACACGCATGCACACTCACATACACACACACACACACACACACACAATGACATGGGTATGTCAAAGGGACACAGGAGCCAACCAAAAGAGCTCTTAATGGCCAAAATTGGAACATTTTGAGCAACAAAATAAATAAAGTAAAATTGGATTATAACCTAAAGTAAAAAATAAATATCCATGAGTCTATGCTAATATAAACAAGTGATTAAATAAGTAAATAAATGGGGGAAGAAGAGATATATCCCCTGTACAGAAAATAATGTCTGTACTCTGCCCTCTGGGAGGTGGAGCCAACCATTCACTCGTTAAGTGTGAGTTGTGCTTCCTGCCAAGTATGGAAATTGGGGAAGGAGAGTAATTTTGCAGAGGAGAAAACTTAAGACACGAGATCGAGGTCAACATCAACAGTGATAAGTCACTTTGATACCTTGTTCTCTTGATACGATGTGACGAGAAGTGCCCTGTATCTGTGGTCTCCCTCCTAGAGACCCATAACACCAGTGTAATCATTAGAATACCATCAGACAAAAATCCCAGTCGAGGGTCAACACTATAAAATACCCACCACGCGTCCTCAAACCCATCACAATCATCAAAGACAAGGAAAGGCTGAGTAACTGTTATGGCCAAGGGGAGCCTACGATCCTTTGACAACCAAACACGCTGTGGTGTCTTGGACAAGATGCTGGAACAGAAAAGGAATAAAAGGGAAAGCCAAGGAACTCTGAACAAACAAAGGCTGCTGTTAATAATAACGTATCCACATTGGTTCATTATTGTAACAAACAGGGAAAATTGGGTAGAGGGTATAGAAGAACTCTCCATATTATGTTGCAACTTTCCTATGAAGACAAAACTGCACCAAAATAAAAAGTTCAGTTTTTAAAAATCTAAGTAGTTCCTGGGCAAAAGACCAAATGTGATGAATCTTTACAGGAGTGATTTGAAAGCAGGTTGAGTGTAAAAGCCACCCGGGAACCTCCTGGTGTGTTTTGACTCTCCTCGGCCGTTAGGAGTAGATCGGTGGCGAAGTTTATGGTTTATGGAGCTCTACCTTAAACTTTGGACTTTACCTAAGATAACTTCAAGGCAACTTCAAGGATTTACAATCATCTTGTTGTTTAGGGAGTGGAAAAAAGAGGAAAACTCGGTGCTCTAATGATTAACCAACATACTTACGTTATGCAGGGTAAAAACAATTTATTTACAAAGCATGAAATCCACCCCTTATCAGTAAGACGGACTAAAGTATTTTGTTTTCATAATATAGAAAGGCAGTAAGTAAAGCTGCTTTATTTTAGCATGATTTCCTTGTTTACTTCTAAAAATCCTTTGGAAGTTTATAGTGACTATAAATATTTATGCAAATAATGAATTTGATCTCATTTTATCAATTTTCTCCTTTTTTACATTTTGCTTTTTGCAATGCTAATATCCCAGGTAATTCCTCAGGATGAAAAATGTCATCAGTTCAGTTTATTAGAAATCCTTTTAAAATCTTTTGCGCTTATTTTTATTTGTGCAAAGCCTATAGTACCTGTTAAATTATAACTTGTGTTTTACATAATCCTAAATTAAGTTGCTTGGTTATTAACAAAATGACTCTTCAAACTAAATACTTGGTTCAATAGCTTCATAGACATTATAAATGAACTTTGCCCTTTCTTCCTCCTTCCTTCTTTTTCCGCCTTTTCTCTCTCTCTTCCTTCCCTCCTTCCTTCCTTCCAAAAGGCTTATTGAGCATCTACTGTGGCCAAGATTTAGGAAAACAATGTGTTATAAATAGCATATAGTTGCTATCAAGGAGCTCACAGTCTCTTAGAAGAAGCAAATGAATGGGCAGATAATTGAACCTCCTTTATATGGATATTGGACTAGAGCTATGCAAAGGATGCTTATGACAGGAACACAGGACAGAAATCTGTGACTAAGACAAGGGGTGTCCTCTCTGCAGTCCCCTCCCTCACCCAACACTTGGCTATCATTTTCGGATTGCTTCCTCTGTACATTTTGAAATGTGATCATTTTGATCAGCTGATAAATGCCTCAGATGTAGTGAAATCAGCTAATTCTTCCTTCTTATCATGTCCCAACTTCCCTTTGTCATCCCTCCCAGAAATGAAAAACAGGGTGTTTGTGATAAAGCCTGGAAGGAGCCGTGAAATTCTGTCTGTCCTCTGGCCCTCTTCACATTAAACATGTAAAAGAGAAGGGCTTTAGAAAAGTGATCAGATTTAACTGCTTCCCATATTATTTAGTCAACTATTTGAGAGGAAACCTGGATTTCCTTCAGGGTTTAGAAAGTGCAACAATCTTTTGCAGTATTTCTTTAAAACTTCTCTCTTTGATAATGTTTTTCGGTCGTGAGTGGTTGAGGATGCCTAGTTTTTACATCCACCTGAACTGATAAAGAGCTATTAAGCCATTATCTGATAGCCAGCTCTCAACTACTGTCTTGGAGAAAGAATGTCTCCATTGTGGGGCTGCAAGGGACCAAATGGAAGCCTGTCAGAAGGGTCTTAGTGTCACACTTTCACTCCAAAATGTGCTGAATATACAGGCTCATGTCGCATGACTGTGTAAGGCGGAGCCCATGTGTTACACAGAACGGTATTGTGTAGGCCAGATAAGGCCCACCAGAAAATATTCACACTGACACATGAACTCTGAAACTATTAGTCAGCCATGTCTTCCACAAACCAAACTTAGCAATAGACTTTCCAAAGCTTTTACTCAGGGAGTGTGCAATGAAAATTCTTATTTATTATTTAATTTGGGAGAAGGTATTTTCTTCTAAGTGTGTGAACAGTAGGTGAAAAATGACATATTACGTAAATCCCACATGCCCCACTGAACAGTGCCACATCGGATCCTGCCGACACTGCGAACACTGACTCTTCACCGAAGATGTCTATGAAACCCTCAGACTGACATCCGAACTCAGCTCCTCAGAGCAAGGATCTCTGGGAAGACAGAAGCTGTTAGATTATACAAGGCGCCGAGTATAGGACCTGGCTTGAATAAACTGTGGGTGTGAGCCTGCCTATGCAGTTTTAGTTTGCCAACAATAGTTTGGCTAAATAAGGAAAGTCCTGAAGGCAGTTCTTTGATTAAATGGCACCACTGGCAGATCATGCCTCTAATCTAGTCCAAATAAAGAGAGTTTTGTGGAGCAGCTTTAACTGGCACCACCCAGGGTGAGCCATGCCTGCCAGGCTTGTGCAGGAAAGGGCTGACGGTGTGTTTCCTAATGGACGGCACTGCCACCAGAGACAGGAATGGAGGGAAGGCGGGCCTAACAGAGCTCGGCGGTCGGACGGCACTTCCTCAGGGACAGGGGTGGCTTCGTGCATCGCCCTCTTGCATCCACAGCGGGGCCATGGACAGTAGGGTGAGACAGGAATTCAGTCAAGGGGAAGGTTATCCAGAGCCGAGGACCAAGGACCAAGGGACCCCTGAGCACTTGCACCCTCCTGCCTGAACTCTTGCCTCCCTTCCCTGCTGCTCCCCTCCCTTTCTTGGGAATAACTATTACTCACCTTTAAGATTCTAATCAGACATGACCTTTACCAGGAAGTATCCCTATGTCAGGACAGCCAGTTGTCCCCACCTCCATCCCTGTGTTCTTATCACATCTTGTAACAGATAGCACCCCTGGGTAGGGGGCACCCCCTGAGTCTTTCCTATGGAGTCATTGCTCTCGCAGTGTGTGACTATCCCATCACTGTCGAACAGCAAACAGATGAAAAGAAAGTGGTGGCTGTGAGGTGCGACGGGAAATTGTGGAGCAGGAGAATGATTCGCAGGACGGAATGCAAACTATAATACAACTCTGGATCTCAACACGAGAGGAAAAGGTGGAGGCAAATGTAGCTAAGTCTCAGAGTAGAGCAGAAAAGGATAATAGATAATGGGGTTAACTCTGTCTCTTGGAAGCAATAGAGAAATTATAATAAAATAAATCTCAACACGGAGAAGATTGGTGTGCCTAAAATGCGCGTGCATATGTGTACGTATGTGTGGATACATATCAAAACACACAGCATATATATGGTTTTGTAAATGAATGTACCAGTCACCCTAGACATGCTTCCTTTTGCTTTTGAGAGAAATGTTCTTGGCATGCCACGACTGGCACTAATTCAAAAGAGATAATCCCAGCAGAATCGCGTACCTTGTCGCTCCCAAACCCAGATAATGTTGCAAGTTTTAAAGTAATTAGTTCTGTCCTCTCAGAGATGGTTAGGCCCTATTACTAAGTCCCAAACTAATAAAAAATGAGATCCTTGAGAAGTCTGTTGCTCACGATATTGGCACTTTCAATAGATTCAGGAGCATACCACTCAAGAACACATAAAGATGACTGATTTCTGCTCAATAATGATAACTTGGATCACAGAGACTTAGCAAGTTGTCTGACACCTATAAAATTGTTGAAAATCTAATACAGGAGACCACTTTAAGACACAAATGAAAGAATGTGGTTCCTGATTAAAAAAAACAGTATCCAGTCAATTTACTGGGGAAGTATTACTGTCATATTTTTCCACAGCATAGTTCAGTGCTCAGCAAACTCATTCTAAAATGGGCCAGATAGTAAATATTTTCAGCTTTGCCAGCCACACTGTCTCTGTCACAAGTACCCAACTCTGTTATTGAAGCACAAAGTGACTATAAAAAAAAGTGTGCAAACAAATAAGCATGTTTTCATGCCTATGGCTGTGTGTCGATAAAACTTTATTTAGAAAAATACACAAAGGGTTCACTGATCACCATTATAGTTGATAATAAAGCAAAAGTATAAGAAAATGTTTGGGTTTTAAAATGCCTGTTGTTCATGTTTTGGGGTGCAATAATATATGGTGGGTAAGGGATTTTGTTCTGGATCAGACCTGGACTTGGATTTTTGCTCTGCCCTTATTTACCTACGTGACACTAGGCATGTTATTAACTGTCCAAGCCTTGATTACCTTATCAATAACACAGGTTAACAATGGTACTTACTTCACTGGTTGCCGGAAAGATTAAATATAATAATATGTGTTGAGCACAGAGCATAACTTCTCAATAATGTCATCTAACCCATGCCTTTACATTGTCTGGGGAAATGCCACAATCACACCAAGAAAGCCAAGCACTGATTTCCACCCCTCAACTGTCTCCTTCAGGTCTCACAAAAGTCAAGCGGTAGATTCAATGGCACCTTGGTTACCTAATTACTTTTAGGATAAAAAACAAAGTGAGTTCCTTTAAACAGGTCTATAGAAGAAAGGAACTTGAGCCCTTTATACATGTTTTGAAACTCATCTGCTATTGTCATTTCATTGCACTTGCTCACATTGTAGAGTTCTCGTCCTGAGAACAAGGGCTCTTTAGTCTTTGATTTTCTGATGATTAGTGCGGTGCTTTGAAGGAATATTGGTATTTGAATGGAATGAGTTGAGGGACCAATAGAAGATGAAAGTTTCCTTGGGACCCCAATTTCTCACCCTTATATGCAGACCCCACCCCCTGGGGACATGACTAACCCTCCAAGCAAAGAATCGTTTTCTCTGGCTTCTTTTTGGGGATGGCTAAAAGCCCATGTAGATCTCATTCTGTACACTCGCTTGGACAAGAAATGTTACTCCATTTTTCTATAACCCAACTAGAATGTTGTTTCATGTCTCCACGTGGTGGTAGAGGGTAATCCCACCCTCCTGTCCCATTGTGGTGTCCAAGGCATTGTGGAGCCTGGGGTTCCTCTAGTCCTTAGGTGATCACCCATCCAATCCGGCATCCCTGAGGGGCCCATTGTCCTGTCTGGGCCTGGTCACCAGGCTTCCAGGCCCGTGCGGGCTGTCCCTCATCACTATCCAGGCAGTTCCTCCCAAAACAACCCTCTCTCGCTGCACCCCTCCTCCTTCCGGGCTCCCAAATGCACTCTGTCCTCTGTGTTCTGCGGCAGGAGGCAAGGGTGTCCTCTGGGATTTGTGGAGGAAGCACAAAGGGGTTCGTGGAGATGTGGTGGGAACAATCAAACTGATGAATATTTCAAAATTATTCTGCCGCATACATCATTCAAATGAAGATGAACTGGACTAGGGGGATAGATGCCTGTGAACAAACGGTGTGCATGGCTCTCGGGTATAGGATGGGGCCAAGAGGACAGGACAGTGGGAAATCAATTGGGCTTACTATAGGAAACAAACACCAAAACTCAAAGCCACGAGCTACCCGAGAGTAAAAGTAACCATTTCGGGGACCAGTGGGTTCCTGGGCAGAAAATACGCAGCTTCGGGTCAACGCTTGCTTAGACAGAAGCCGAAGAAGAGTCTTACGGGCAGATCCGGCGGCTGCCATCCCGAGCTCAACCTTCAAGACGGGGAAATCCTTTGCCAATTTCACGTGCAAGAAGGACTTTCATCCTGCCTCCAAATCTAATATCAAAAAAATATGGATGGCAGAACAGAAACCATATGATAGAAGAAACAAGGAGAATTAATGCAACAATATCTTAAAGAACAAGAGTTCCATGATAATAGAGTGCTTATGGAAGATAAACGTGTAGAGAACGGCCTTAATTTCACGTGCTCGTATGAGGCCCCACCAGGAGCTAAAAAAGAAAATAAAGAGAAAGAAGAGACAGAAGGAGAAACTGAATTCAAATGTGAATGGCAGAAAGGAGCCCCCAAGGATGACATGAACATCAGAGATCAGCCCTTTGGTATCCAGGTTCGAAATGTGAGGTGCACTCAATGTCACACATGGGGTCATGTCAACTCAGATCGAGAATGTCCTTTGTTTGGTCTTTCTGGAATCAATGCAAGTTCAGTTTCTGCCGATTGCTCAGGGCCATCGATGCACCCCTTGGAGCTAATAGCGGAGATGAGGAGCAGTGGGTTTGCATGGAAACACAATGTACCGGGGAGACACGTGACCACACATGATCCATCACAGGAATATTGCGAGTGAGGGCGAAGAAGATCCAGAAGTCGAATTTTTAAAGTCATTAACAACCAAACAGAAACAGAAACTTCTCAGGAAATTGGATCGACTTGAGAAGAAGAAAAAGAAAAAGAAAAAAGATAGAAGAAAAAGCTTAGAAGAGCAGAAGTAAACACAAAGAGCATAAAAACAAATCATCCTCCTCCTCTTCCTCACTTCAGAAAGCAGCAGTGAGAGTGACAACAAAGAAAAAACAATTTAAAAGAAGAAAAAAAAGAAAAACAAATGGTCGAGGAGTCACGACAGTCATTTTGAAGAAAAGGACAAGCCTACAAAGAGAAAACTTTATGAAGAACTTTCTAGCAGTCACAGTAACAAGGAGAAAGCTAAGGAAAAGCCTAGGTCTTTAAAACAAGGGAGTTCTGGGGAGACCAGCCAAGGGAGCCATTCGGATTCGGACAGAAAGTCCAGAAACTAAAACTACAGCCCAGAGAAGAGAGGATCTGAAAGAAATGAGAGGAGTCAGAGCAGGGAGGAGAGGAGCCCGGAAGCCACAGCAGACGTCACAGTCGTCACAAGCAAGGTGAGATGAGGGAGCAGCCAAGTCCCGGTGAAGAGCAAAGTAGAAGAAATGACGCCAGAAGCCATGAAAGGGATGGGACGCACAGAGAGAATGCAAGCGATGGGCATAGTGGTGACACAGGGAAGGGGGCGGACGTAGAGACTGCAGGTGACAGTTACCTGGGGATAAAAATCTCTCCCCCTCCTTATTGACTGTATTGTGTACTCTTGTCTTTCTAGTAAAATAGAAAAGCTCTATTGTAATTTTCCATCTCTGTAAACTGCCATATGGAGTACAAAACTACATGAATCCTGTAAGAATGAACTCCGCAAATATTCGTAAGTAATCTATTTTGGGGCAGTAAAAGTATTTTCTGTTGATAAATGTTTCTTGTGCCCTGTAACAGATAAAAACCCCATGTAACTCTGTAATATATTATTTGTTTTAAAACATCATTAAAACAGTGACAGTACAAAAAAAAAAAAATAGAAGAGACTTATGAGTTGGGGGAGAGTGGGGATAAATTGTCTTTCTTATTTTCTCCAATGCAGAAGGTCTGCAATTCTTTAGAAAGTGTGTGTGTGTGTGTGTGTGTGTGTGTGTGTGAGAGAGAGAGAGAGAGAGAGAGAGAGAGATACTGTGGTGACAAGTCCCCTAAGATCTGCTATGGTCTTGTCCTGTGACCTCATGGAGGCCTCTCTTCACCTCCCTAATCCGTTTCTCCCCCTACAAACTTGGGCTAACAGTACTTACCTTGTGTGTTTGTTGGAAGGATTAAACTAGGTTAAGACACGTCCTGGGGTGCTAGATGCCTTGTAAGTCCTCAATAGCAAGTAGATAAATCTTGACAGGAATGTTTACCTTGATTTAACTCTTCAGTCCTCCCAAAGCTTTTAAATACTGCCATTTTCAGGGTTTCTAGAAGAGGCACGTTTCCTAGACAGCGTGGCCAGCTCCTGGGGAAGTGCTCCGAGGACTCGATATTGATGACAATGATAATTGCAGTCGGGTTTGCTCCTTTACATTTCCGTAAGGTCGGTAGAATCCCCACCAGCACGCAGCTCATGATATCACAGCCTTAATTAGAAGTCAGACAATTGGGTTCCAGAGCTTCTATCTTCAAGCACTGCACTTTCCTGCCTTGGCCCGGATAGCTGTTCTGCTAGTTAGTGACTTGCTCTGTGAAATACATGGTCAAGGATCTCCAGAGAGACGGAACCAGCAGGATGTATGTATGAGGGAGGACCAAACATCTCTCATTTATTTGTAAAGAATTGCGTATTTATTCTTACATGTTTGAACTTCAGTCACCTTCAAAGTCCCCTTCATTGGATGCCATACACCTATCGAGACACTTTCTACTGCTCAGGAAATTGTGATGCCTTTTAGTGCTTCTGCCTTTTTTTGTTTCATCTCTTCCACATTAACAAAAATGTTTCCCTTTGAGGACTTTTTTCATCCAATAAAGCAACAACAACAACAAAATCACATGGGGCACAATCAGGTGACTAGGAAGAGTCGGGTATGGGGGTCACGCTGTTTTTGGTCAAAAACTGCTGAGCACTCAGCGTGGTTGGGCAGGTGCATTTAAATCACCCATTATGAAATGGTACAACCATTGCAAGTCTCCCCCAAAATTTACTGAAGCCACATGTAGCCTCTCACAGCAACACCAGCTGGTGCAAGGACGCAGATGGGCTCCCAGAACCCTCACCTAGTGGGGGAAGCCTGTCCTACAAGGGGCCTGCCCTCCAGAAGGTAATTCCATAATTCCATTTTTGGTAGGGGGGGTCCCTCCATGTATATGTATATGTATGCATGTAAGTGTGTGTGGCTTATATGGGGGGTGGGTGCATGCATGTGTGTGTATGTATGTATGTACCTAGCTATCTCTAGCTAGGCTGACCAAACATACTATTTTAAATGGGACAGAAAACCTTACTGTCTTGTTTCAAACGGTACGTCTGGTCAACCTAGTCTCACTGGGCTAAAGTCAAGGTGTCAGTAGGCTGACCGTGTGCACCCTTTGAAACAGGACAGGCCCACTGTTTTCTGTCCCGTTTAAAAACAGGACATCGGCTCAGCTTATCTACAGAGAGAGATTTATTTTAAGGACCTAGCTGGTGTGATTGTAGAGGCCTCATAAACCCAAATCTGCAGGGCAGGCTGGCAGGATGCAGAGCCAAGGAAGTTCAAGTCCAAAGGCAGTCAGTCTGCTGGCAGGATTCCCTCTTGTATCCAGGAGATCAGTCTTCATTCTGTTCAGGCCTTGAACTGGCTGGAGAAGGCCTGCCACGTTATGGGGGTGATCCGCTTCTCTCAAAGTCCACCAATTTATTTATTTATCTATTTATTTCTTAGCCTTGTAAGTAATTCAAAGCATTTTAGTGATTTGAATAATGATAAATTTTAGACAAACATAACAGATGAAGAAACTACCAGAAAGTGTCCATTTGTAAAGTCCACCAACTTAAATGTGAATCTCACCCAAAACCCACTTTCACAGAAACATCCAGAACAATGTTTGACCAAATATCTGGGCACACCCGTGGTCCTGCCAACTTGGACCTGCCAGCTGTGGTTCCCCACAAAAACAAAAAACAAAAAACATTCCAGGTCCTCCCTCGTTTCCCACATCCTGACAATCAGGTAATCTCAAGTGAGTTGATTTTGAAAACAACTTGGGAGATTCTAAGATGAAAGGCGCCGTATCATCACCCATTTCTCCTTCCTTCTTCTCCACTCCCCACCCCCTGGCAGCCCATTTTTTTTCTTGTTCTTCTTGCCCCTCTTCCTTTTTTCTTCCTTTTTTTTTTTCTGGGAAAAAGAAGAGGTTGGAAAGAAAGAGAGAAGTTTTAACAGTAAAAGTTTTGCAATGTGATACCACAGCGTGTTGCAACACTATCGTGCCTGAAGCAAATGTATCTAAAAGACAAATTCCATTTTAAAGGCATACGCTATGTAATAAGTCAACACTTACATGTCTTAGAACTTGGACGTCTTTATAGGTACCTTTGTTTCTTACTCCTCAGGTAGGTAATTTTCAAAATGTAACAGAGTTTGAAGAAGGACAGTCTGGCTCCCGATTTCCTGTGACTGACGTTGATGTAAGATTCACGTAAGATTCTTTGCATCACAGCCTCATTGCAGAAGGAACTACTAGGCCTCACAGCCACACCCGCTGCTTTCTGAGTCCCTCCAGCCGGCAGAGCCTTTGCCTGTTCAGATGTGGGTAACAAGCGGTGCTCTGTTCTCCACGTGGAAAGCCACAGGCCTGGGGTGACAAGTGTAGATAGAAGGTTACCTGTTGGAACATCTCCTGCAAGTGCCCCTGACCAGCTTGTCCTGGTTGTGATCATATTTCTGAACAAATGCTTCAGCTAAGAAGGCAAAAGGTAACTCTTCAATATCAAATCAAACTAAAAGTACATGAGAAACTTAACAGTAAATTGCTAGAAGGCAAGGTTGACTTAACTTACAATGCAACCCTTTCCAAATGAATTTTTAGTCAAAATCATCAAAACTTAGAAACCAATCAATGTTTCTAATTGCTGCATGGGGAAACAAATTGTGGTATAGCCACATAATGGAATGCCACTTAGCAATAAAAAAAGGACAGATTTCTGGTACATGGCACCACAAAGATAAATTTCAAAAGCATTATGCTAAGTGAAAGAAGCCAGACTGAAAACGCTACCTACTATACGATTCTACTCTTACGGTTTTCTAGAAAACGCAAGGCTATAGGTACAGAATTCATACCGGCGAGTGCCAGGGGCCGAGACAGAAGGATGGGGTGGACTGTAAAGGGCCTGAGGGAAATTTCAGGCGGTGAGGGAACTGTTCTATACCTTTTATTGTGGTGCCAGAATTCGTAGAAATGCAACACCTAAAATGGGTGAATTTACTGCATATAAATTATGCCTCAATAAATGACTTCTAAAAAAAGACATGCTAATGCAAAGGTCTGGAGAGAGAAAAAGACCAGGATTCCTGGAATGCTTTCAGAGGTAGGACAACGAGAGTTATGAGAGCCTTGCTGACCTTTCAGGCTTTGCCAGCGCTTAGCTCAGCAGTGAAGAGCGCTGTGCAAGACGTTGGGAAGCAGCGGCGTGCAAAGCCTGTTCTCCATCCAACTCTAAATATTTATCAGTGCTGTTGTTTATTTATCACGCAGGTTCCCTTCCCTGCGAGGGCTGAGAACACGCACCGCTGCGAGCGGTCTTGGTGCCCGAAGGCGCTGCAGGCTGGTCTCCCTCGGGAGAGGGGCCAACCGGAGTTCTGTTTCCCTTTTCGTGTCTGGACTGTACCTCCGGAAGGTATCGTTCCAGGGAAACCAAAACCAAAACAAAAAGACAAGGTTTTTATTGGCTTTGAAGAGCTAAAAACACAAAAACAGTGTGTGCGCACGCGCGGGAGCACATGTGTGTATGTGTGTGTGTGCGTGCATGTGTGCGCGTGTGCGTGTGTGTGCATGCGCGTGGGTGTATGCGTGTGCGCGTGTGCGTGTGTGTGCACGCGCGCGTGTGCGTGTGTGTGCGCGTGTGCGTGTGTGTGCATGCGCGTGGGTGTGTGCGTGGGTGTGCGTGCGTGTGGGTGTGTGCGTGTGTGTGCGTGCATGTGTGTGCGTGTGAGTGTGTGTGCGTGCGTGTGGGTGTGTGCGTGTGTGTGCGTGCGTGTGTGCGCGTGTGCGTGTGTGTGCATGCGCATGGGTGTGTGCATGTGTGCACATGTGTGTGTGCATGTGTGTGTGCATGTTTGTGTGTGTGTACGCATGTGTGTGTGCGTGTGTGCGTGCGCGTGTGCATGTGTGTGCGTGCGTGTGTGTGCATGCGCTTAGATTGGGGGTGTTGCCAGAATAAGTTAGCAAAAGAGTTTAGGGGACAGTGAAGTGCCACTCAAAGTGCCAGTTGAAGTCGCATTTGGATTCAAAGGCAGGAACTGTTGGCAGAAACAGTATGATTAGATGCTAATGGTCAGAAGGGGGTGAGGGCTAGTGAATCGGGGGCCTGACAGCCTTGCCGGGGGTGGGAAAGGAGAGCTGAAGGAGAGCTGAGAGCATCTAGGTCTTCATAGATGGAAGGAAAGGCCTCAACTTGCATCAATGGTGAGTAGGGCGACTGAACAACTCCCAGAGTATAATTTGAAGATTTATACTTCAAAAGTGTGCCCCCTGGTTTGTGGGGTTTTACCTCTTCCCTTCCCTGCAGATCAGGATCATTAGTCCAAGCTGTGCTTTCCCCCTCAGGGATGTGTGGGGAAGCCATTCTTGCAGCCTGGACACACTGCTGACTGGAAATGGGGATTGCAGTCTATACCTGCCTTTGAGATGCATAGAAAAATAGACCGTATCATTATTACTAAGGTTGTTTATCACCTCCGTCGGCGTGTGTATAAGCTGCAGATCCTGGTCTTTTCCAAGCTGTGTGTGCTTTTCTTCCCATAGCCAGAAGAGTCACTGTGCTCCCGTCTGTGTCACTGCGAATCAGTGAGCATCTGAGCACTGTGCTAGTGAGGGAGATGGAGAGGTTATCAGAACCATCTATAGAGAATAACCTTGTACAAAGAAGTAAGTCGGAGCCAATAAGAGCGCCACTGTTATCAGTGCATCTGACTTGCAGGGAACAATTGGCTTTTCTGTCCTGTGGTGCTTCCTTATGACTTGGCTCTTCACTGATTTCAGTTACTATTAAAAACAGCCCTCTGAGGAAGGTATAATACTATGAGAACTCTTGTTTGTCAGATAGGGATGCAGAGACCTAGAGAAGGTAATGAACTTGCTGAAGGGCATTCAGCTGTTTAGAGAGCAGAACTGATACTCAAGCCCATGCCAGTGTGTTGCCCAGGCCACAGCTTTTGCCCACTACCCCAGGACAGCTTCATCCTTATAAAACCAAGCCATTTCTTTCCAAAGTAATGGACATCTCTAAACATTACCTTCTATATTTCAAAAAATATTCAGGATATACGATTAAGAACTGGCTGTGGGATTCGGAGAAAAGGCCAGACTCAAATACAAGCTCAATAGCTTAGTGGTTGTGGAAATTTGAGTAAGTCACTTGTTCTCCCCAACTCAATAGTAAAATTGGAATAATATACCTAATGTCATAAACTTACTTTAGAGATTAAATGTGATATATGTATCAATGTCGCTCAATAAATGATACTTGTTCTCCAAAGAATAATTTTCAAAAAGTCTAATTATTTGCTACTCGTGGCCATTGTGAATAGACATAAAAAGAAAGCCTGACACGTTTAAAGCAAGCAATCATTAGTTTTCAAACTTTTAAAGCTTTTAGAATGCCAATGTCCCGGTGCGTGTGCTGAATGTAAATGAGGGAACAAAATAGCCTTCTGAATGACCACTGTTTCTAAGAGAAAACTACCAGAACAAAGACATCAAGACTGATACTGGACAAACCTTCCCCTTCTCATACACCTCCCTGCAGATCTTTACCTCTGAAGCTGGAATCGTATTTGTTTACAGGTGCTACATCTCAGGAAAGACATAAATCAATTGAAAACCATCACAAAATAGAACCATCTTGGAGTTAGAGTGGTTTGTGTATGTTATCAGTATTAGAAAGCACCTACTTTTTAGTTCCATGATGCAGGAATGTCTTCCATAGTAACTTCATCAATTTGCCGAACTCAAGTCCTTAAGTTACAACACATCTCCACATCACATTACAGCAAAACTGCTCCAGTTTTTAAACTTATAGAGACTCCATATAATTTAAGCCCACTTGTCCTAGCGCTCATATAAAGAAAGTCCCATTACCTCCCAAGGTGTGTAGAGATGAAAATACGACCCTGCTGCTCCCTCTCTGCATCAGATTCTCTTTTCTGGGTGATGCAGCTTCCAGCCTTTTAGTGTTTCTTATGAACAATGTCCAAACTCTGGGCTCTGCTTGCCATTCAGCTCTGATGGTGACGCCATCTCCCTACGTTACAACGAGGCTAAGGTTGTATTGACATCTTTGGTAACCCATCACCTTGCTGTTGGCTTAACACTGAGCTTGTAAAGTTAGTAATCACATAAGGAAAATAGGAGGTTCCTGACTTAGCAAAGTGGAATGAGAACTGGGTATGTGTGGTGGGTCTGAGCAGGGCAGAGAACCTAGACCCTGTCAACACCCTGAAAACCAGTCCCGCTGTTGGTGCAGGACAAGACCGTGAGCCTGATAGAGTGTATAAAATCCAGAAGGCCAGTGAATTAATTTAGAATGAGCAATGCTAGCTTCAGGATCCAGAAATGACTCAGATTCAACTCAGTTTATTTCTTCTTCTTTCACACAAAGATATCACAGAGCTCTTAGTCAAATGCCTCCATGGAATCTGTAAATGCTCTATATACTACATGGTTTTCATCTATTAGCATGATAATCCACTGAATCCCCTGCCTGCTTCTTCAAGCTGAAATAACTAGTGTTCCCGAATGTATCAGGTGACCTTGTGTCCGTAGCAAAGCAGTGATCCAGGTGGGGAATAAACTTGGCAAGAGGACAGACACAGAATAAATATTTTCTTGACAACAATTGACAGGGAAACCATCAAAAACTCTAAAATATGGCCTATGGGTCCTCTTATATACAAAGCTCATATAAGAGGGATACAAAAGAAGTGTGAATCAGAATATCTGACTGTTGGGTTCTTATTGTCAAGCAAGAGCTAAAGAGGAACCTGTGAAATGGTTAAGAACGATGAAAGGATGCATGGAAGTAACATGAAAGGACCAATGTCAATGGCATAGGAGTGCAGCGTGGTTGGACTAAGAGGGAAAGAACATGGTAGGGGAGCGTGGGGAATGACCTGAAGATGAACCTTGAAGAGTGAATTTAGATGAGGGGGTGAGAAAAAATTGTAACTAGAACTGATTAAGTAGAGAATATGGAAGGAAACCCCTATTGGTAGGGTGAATACATTTCACCAATGATGAGAGATTTAAGGAAGTGTGTCTGGGATGAACTTGTGTACTGAAGCTTAGGGAGAGATCAAAAGAGATTTAAGGAAAACCTGCAGAAGTGGTGATAAAATATAAACTTCTTTTATGGAGCCCTAAGGGAAAGTAAAGATAGAAAATCACAGCATTTAGAGAAAGTAAAATAAAGTGTTACTTTGCAAAGTACTTGAAAACCTAGAGGAACTTAACCTTAAAAGATACAGACTACATATATACAGCAGACTGTCAGTTAACTGACACCCACGGGGATTGGTAGGTGCCAGATAAATGTACCCAGTACTGTCAAGCAACTGGCATACAAAATCCTCTCTTTTCGGTGCCAATTGCTTGAGTTCTGGTTAAATGAGAGTCTACTGTGTATATATATTTTAAAATGTGAATATAAACTCATAGTTTATATACACGTCATGGGCTATTAAGAGAAACTAGGGATATGTCTGTACCCTGAACTGGTGTTAGCGTCAAAAAGAAAAACAGTATCTTTTCTTAAAACACACTATCTTTTCTTTTCTAAATTAAATAACGTTCTTCTCCAATGACAAGACCCAATGTAGTCAGTCCTGAGTTATACTGGAGACTGGGGATTCTAGGATACATAGACGACACTTCTCAAAACATTTTTCTAATGGCCTAGTCTCAAAATAAGGCCCTTTCCCCCTTAATAAGTGTCCAGTTCTATTTGAAGTGTGCTAATCAGAACTGGCCTTATTTTCTCTCTTGATTCTCTTGTAAATTCACTATACTTTCTGATCTGTACTCTTCTAGATATTTCTCTAGCAGTTGAAAATTCTTAAATAATGGGATAAGTGTTGAGAAGATCCTTCTGTTTTCCTATAACTTTGGTTAAAAATAAATGTGCTATTAATGTGCTGTTTTACAGATGACTTATTTTTGGATATCACCTTGATTTTAGTTACTATAACAGCTTTCTCTTTCTACACCAGAGAGCTCAAGACCTGTTGTCGCTATGTATTGTCCATAACAAGTTTCAATGTGACTCCCAGGTAGTCAACAGGAAAAGCAGATCCTACTTTTTTAAGCATTTGCTTTCTAAAATGAGAAGTCTTCGGTGACGAGGGGATATGTGTCTCTTACTAACATTTTATTTAAAAATATTTAAATTCCATTAGAACCGCAAAGCACAATTTTTATCATGATTCCTTTCTTCTTATACAAAAAGAGAAATAAACACCTCGGGGCCTTTGATATGTTTAACTGGCAGCACATTTAAATTTTTTACAAAAGTGTAAACAGAAACGTGGTGTGTGTGTGCGGTCAGGGAAGGACGACGGAGCCAACATTGGCATGAAGAGCCATGTCGTTGGTCGCTGTAGCTTAAGAAATAAGGAAATGCTGAAGGGCAAGCCTCTAGCAGCCGGAGACAGTTTGGGGCAAGTAACAAAAGGACAAGGCATTGCCTAGACTTGAGACCCTAATTTCAGCCAGTGGGTTCATTTGCTGTCTGCCCTGGGTGCAAAGGAAATGAGCTCTTTGCTTTGTGCTAGCTTTAATTTCTTAACCTATAGACTCCAAACAATAGCCTGGATGTGGTTAAGGGAATGAAGCTCGGCAGAAACGTGCGGCGTGGCTGTCTTTGGAGCTGGGAGGGTATTGGAGCTAATGACTCAGAACGATTTTGAACTCTCTGAAAGGTTCACATCTCCAAGGCCTGCTCTCCGTTTGGCGCAGATCATCGAACACTGGCTGAAATAACCGTCACGATCGTGTGTGGTGAAGTTCTGCCTCTCTCTTAGCGATTGCCCCAGCAGTGGGCTGCACAGCGGACCCTCGGTGGGTGATCATTCTGACGTGGCTTTTGCTGTTCTGTAGATGATTCAATGGGACGTATGCCAAAGTTGAAAAGTCATAGATAGAATTTAAGATTTCTTTTCTTTTGTCCTTTTTCTCTCTCACACACTCTTTGTATCATTGTTTCTTTCCTTCCTTGTTTACATTAGTTTCCTCTTTCCTTCCTTCCTTCCTTCCTTCCTTCCTTCCTTCCTTCCTTCCTCCATCCCTCCCTCTCCCCCCTCTTCACCTCTCTTCTTTCTCTCTCTCTCTCTCTTTCTTTCTTTCCTTTTCTTTCCTTTTGAAAAAGCATCATAAGCATCTTTCATCGTACTTTAGACCTGGAAGTAATCTTAAGGGTTATTTTCTCAAATTTTCCATTTATGATGTAGTCAAGGATCAGGAATAAAAAGGCCTAGTTTTAGTCTAATTTCCACCTACTAGGTGTGTATCCTAGATAAATCGCAACCTTTTTGAACCCTAGCTTTATCATCTGTAAGGCAGCACTGCTATAATAAGCAGGGACAGGATCCGGCTTTCCTGACGCTTAGCCCCATACCCCTTGTTTTTGCCCCAGGAACCTATTGGTGCCTTCTCCATAGTCCTCCTCCAGGTGTTGTCCTACAGACCCCCACCTTTCCCCTTGCACTGCATGCGTTTCCCCCATACCCATTCCTGTGATACCATGGGATAGCAATGCATGTGCCCCCCAAAACACTGGAATTTAGGTCTTCCAATCAAAATCTTGATCCCCTAAGAGCAGAGCATTAAACCACAGCAGAACAGATACCCTTTCCCATGTCTTACTTCTGCCTGAGGCCCCATCCTCAAACTGGTCAACCCTTATCCTAGCAACCTTAGCAACAATGTGGGTTCATAGGACAGACTTCTTTGACTCCCTAGATGATGGGGTTCCCCTGCTCTGTGACCTTATAGAACATGATCTCTTCAGAACACCTGCCATGATTTGCCATCAGAAATGTGTGATCCGGTTTTGATCTGTCATTGACATCCCCCCCACACAGAGACACACGCACACCATTACACGGTCTGATGCAGAAAGTCAGGACACATCTATGTTTGACTCATCACTATAGCCTCAAGGTCTTGCTTAGAGCCTGGCACAGGGTGTGTCCTCAAAAAAATGTGCTGAATGAGTGAATGAAAAGATGTAATTTTTTGATGAATGCTCTAACCATGTCCACCTTGTATTGAGAACATAGTATATGCCAAATGCCATAGGTTGATTGGTTGGGCCTTTCCCCAAAATCCACATACTGAACTGAACCTCCAGTGTGATGGTATTAGCAGGTGGGGTCTTTGGGAGGTGATTCAGTTAAGAGCATGGAGACCGCATGAATGGGATCAATACCTTCATAAAGAGACCCCAGAGAGCTCCCTCACCCCTCTACCATGTGAATAGGACACAGCAAAATGACAGCCCTCCATGAACAAGAAAGCAGCCTCTCACCTGGTACTGAACCTGTTGGTGTCTTGATCTTGGACTTCCCGACCTCCTGAACTGTGAGAAATAAATGTTTGCTCTTTAAAAGCCACTAGTCTACCATCCTCTGTGAGAGCAGCCCAAACAGACTAAGATACCAGGTTCTGAACTAGGCATTTGACATCAGCTTACTTTAATTTTCAAAACAGCCTACTTAGGAAGGTATCACTAACTGTATTTTATAGACAAGGACATTGAAGCCAGGGAAGGCACCAAGAAGAAACACCCAATTCAAATTTCAGAGTCAGGAAACTCTTCCCAAAGGTGACAATGATGACACCCCACTTAATTCCTTCCAAGTCTTGCTAAAACCGAGTTTAACTGGCCAACCTTATCTGTTAACTTAGCATCTCAACAAGAGATAGATAGATAGATAATAGATATCTCATATACATGACTGCACAAATGATATTTATCAAGGTTCTATTATCTGTGGGAGATATCAGGAAATATGAGACATAGACACCTGGAATAGATCTGGGGTAAGCTGGTTGACCTTGAAAGAGAGGATGATTTTTATTTTTTTATGACTTTCCCCTCCCCTGACCCCAAGTATAGCCCCTTGAAAACCAAGAATTGTCTCCTTCTGGCTCTCTTTAAATACTGGTACTGATTTGTCAAGCACAGGTTTATCTGTATTACAGCCCCAAAGACTTGGATCTCTTTATTATCGCCCATCATACAATAGCATTGTGATACCTGTTCTTTCACTGAATTATACACAAAGCCACACTATGCTCTGATATGAAAAGTCACATTTCTTTTCATTCTGGACACTAGCTCCATGGGATTATGCAAGTGAAGGGTGCTGTCATCCCCACTTGGACTTAGTCATCTGACTTGGAAGAGATTTTGTGTTTGTTTTATTTTTTATTTAAAGAAAAGAGATTGGTGAATGCATGTCTGTTTGAAAGCAAATTCCTTTTTGTGCAGAACACCAGCTCTCATCCTCCAATGAGCCCTGACCTGCGGGTGAGAATATTAGATAATACGGGGCTTATTTAAAGGAGAACCAGAGATAAAACTCTACAATTCCCCCATCTCACAAATGCGCATTTTCCTTTTTCTTTTATGCTCTTGTGTTACATCGTTTTGGAAGCTGTTTTCTCATTCAAACAACCCCTACTGGGCAAGCACGTCTGGAAGAGCTGCAGGTGTCCCTTGGCTGCTGCTTACAAAGCCTACTTGTTAATCAGCTTCATCACGTGTCTTTTGACCCTCTTCCTACCCTGCTCTCTCCACATCTCTCCCAGCCAACCACCAGCGAGACATCCAAAAGAAAAAAAAAACTGAACAGCCAGTCAAAAGAGCTATTATCCTAAAGACTCCTTAGCAGGGCCTGGGGCTTTCCAGTAAATTAGGTCAAGCTTTGGCTCCCCTCCCCCTTCCTAGACATGGTGTCCTCTTCTCCCATTCTGTGGTCACCCCACATTCTACCAAGTAGCCTTCTGGGAGCCTTTCAGCCACCATTACTGTATGTCAAGACCAGTTAGGAATGTAAATCCACAAGGAAGTCAATCATCCCCATTCCAATAAGCGTGGCAGTGGTGACACTGCACGCGAGGCTATCTGGGAGTTTATACAGAAGATCTGGAACACCAGTTCATTGCTCCAATCTTCTCTACTTGATTATCAACTGGTCTGATTATGTGAGTCCACTCCCACGTCACTTTATTGAAATTCAAAAAGAGAATATTAATTCAATAGTATTGTGACTTGGGGAGAAATAATTTGCTAATAAAGCCAGTGTTTGGAGAAGGCTCTGGTGTTGGCATGGAGAAGTTATACATAACCTATGTCGGTTACCTCCCGCGGACCTGACATGGCAGGAAGGCTACTGGTACCTGCAGGTTTTACAGGGGAAGGTTTATTTGCTGCCCCCAGGTCACACTACTCCGCCCCCACGCAGAAGTCTGACAACATCTGTCTCCTGATTGAGTTCCACCTTTCAGGAGGAAGCAGGTGAAAGGGCTTTTGCGGTTGTTGTGGTGTGCTCCACCCTGCAGTGTACCAGGGGGAGAAATAAGACATTCCTTAGAGTCACTTATGTTGTGTCGAACTGGGATTTTATTTCTGGTGAGGGCCAATATTGGTTCCTGGTAAAAGGCTTTAAGTGTCCAAAAGATTGTCTTAGGGTTCTTTTAGGGTGCATTGCCTTTGAGAACTTTAAGAAGAAAGAGAAGAGAAAGAGAAAGACCACATCACTTCAAGGGTGAATAAGCAGAGGAAACCCTGTGTTTTTCCGCAGGTTTATCATACTTCACAACAGATGGCAAATGACAAGTTCTTTTTAAATAAATGGAAACCTTTTGTTTTTAACCACTGAACATGCCCCAGGAAAACTTAATTTAGAACCCTGGCTTACCTTCGTGAGGAAAAACCACTCAGGTTGGGTCTGTGTCATGACACTCACACAGCTGGGGTTTGGCAAAGGATACCTAGGTCTCGGAGGTGACATTACACAGAAGGCTTCCAGGAGAAGTCAACAGAGACAATGCAGGGGTCAGGACACGGGAGAGCCTACTGACCTAGTAAAACAGAAACCACAGCTGGAATAGACCTGTTGAACCACAACAAAGCATGTGATGTTTTCTCATCCATGATTTATCAGGCATGGAGTTTCTGTGATTTTCTGGGATTGGGGGTTGATCTGTTTCCTACAGGAGTTTAAAAACAGATGGCCTTCTGATTGACTAGGACTTACTGACCTCAGGTTAATATGAGATTTCAAAGACCTAGTTCATCTTCCAAAAAGAGGCTTTGCTTACAGAAATCTCTCTGTGTGTCTAAAAATACATAAAATAAATTTTGTCATTTTAATTTATTTTAAATGCACAGCTCCACGGCATTAAGCATATTCACACTGTCTTGCACCCATCACACTATCCATCTCCAGAAAATTTTCATTTTCCCAAACTGAATCTTTACCCATTCCCTCCTCCCCCAGACCCTGGAGCCTGGCATTCTGCTTTTTGTCTCTATGAATGCGACTACATGAGGTTCCTCACATAAGTGAAAGCACACAGTGACTTGCCTTACTGCACTGGGCACAAGGTCCTCAAGGTTCAGCCATGTCACAGCCTGTGCCAGAATTCCCTCCCATTTTAAGGCCAAATTCTGTTCTATTCCTTTTTTTTTTTTTAGAAACGACTTTATTGAGGTAGAATTTACATGCCAGGAGTGCAACCATTTTAAGGGTACCATCCAAAAACAAATTTTTAGTAAATTTGTCCAGTTGTTCAGTCACCATTAGAACATGTTCATCGTCTCCGTAAGACCCCTCAGGTACAGGGCATGCTGGTTCCCGTACTCCCTTCCCACCTCAGACCCAGGCAGGCCCTACCCCACTGTCTGCCTCTGATAGAGTCGCCTTTCTGTATAGCTCTTATAATCAATACATTAAGTGGTCTTTCGTGTCTGGCTTCTTTCATTTAGAATAATGCATTTGCAGTTCATCCGTGCTGCCACGTGTGTCAGTGTATCAGCACTCCATTCTTTTTTATTACTCATAAATATTCCATTCTATGGATCTATCACATATTGTTAAGTGATATGTCACGTATTGTTTATTCATTCACCAGCTGATGGACATTTGGGTTGCATTCACTCTTTAGTTATGCATGAGTAATGCTCTATGAACATTTGTGTGCAAGTTTTTGTGTGGACATATTTTCATTTTTCTTATGTAGCTATCCAGGGGTCCAGTTGCTGGGCCATAGAATAAATGTATTGTTACTATTTAAGAAACTGTCCAACAGTTTTCCAAAGTGGCTGCCACATTAGGAGAGTTTTCTTTAGGGTGACTCAACAGACCTTTCAAGTGGGTTTGTTTTGTCTTCGTGATCCTTCCTAAGGTAGAATATTCTGCTTCTTTCCAACTCTGACCCCAGCTCAGTCACAAAGCCAGGCAGTGGGGTCGTGAATTAATTCCTCAAATAGTTCTTACTTCCACCTTCTTCACTCACAGCCGAGTTCCCAGTTAAAACCAGCCAACCTTGAAAGCTCAAACAGTGTTAGGAACTGTCTTCTGAGATCTTGGACAAGTCACATTCGTCATTTAGGGTCTCAGGGTCCCTACCTCTCCATGAAAGATTAGACCTAGATGGTCCCCAGTTCCCATTAATGACATCTCTGGAAATGCATGGGGTGATCCCTTGCTGGGCTTTGAGATTCAGCTTAGCTCACCCTGCCTGCGTGTGGAGGAAAAGGGCTTCTCAACCGCCCAGGCCTTTCCCCCTGACCTCAGTCCCTAAACCTGGAGAAACAGGGAGCTGTAGACGAAAGGATGCGCCTTCTCTTCCTGGGTCGGGTTCTTACTTTCTTCTTACAGTGAACTGTCGAGCATTAATGAACACGTCTTCATTTCGTCATGTGCTTTTGAGTTGATTTTTGAAAAACCTTTATTGTCTGTCTAGAAGCAATGTGCATCATTCATTGGGACTCTATCCGTGTCCCAGGGCTGCCGTAACAAAGTACCAAAAACTGTGTGGCCTAGGAATAGCAGAAACGTACTGTCTCAGTTCTGGGGGCTGGAAGTTCGCCATCGGGGTGTCGTCACGGCTCCCCCCGACACTTGCGGGGAGAATCCGCCCTTGTCTCGCCTTGCTTCTGCTGTGCTCTCGCAATCTTTGGCATTCCTCGGTTAGTAAATGCATGACTTCAGTCACATGGCCTCGTCTATTGTCTTCACTCTGTCGTCCCTCTGTGTGTGTCTGTCTCTGGGTCAACAGCGTCCCCTTTTATAAGGACACTGGTCACACTGCGGTAAGGACTGCCTTAATTTGGTTCCCTCTGTCAAGACCCTGCTTCCAAATAAGGTCACGTTCTGAGGTACTGGGGTCTAGGACTTCAATATATGCTTTTTGGGGAAACACAATTCAGCCCATAACGGTAACACTTTGGGAAAAAATGAGGTTCGCAATAATGTATCTGTCACTGAATGCGCCTCTAAGTGTAATTATACTGTAAATGGGGGGGGGGGGTCCTTCTTCAGCACCAGCTATCCAAACTCCATGACAGGCGGACCCAAAGAGGGGTCCTAACAGTCCTGAACCCTTAGCCCTCAGTCCCATGCGCTTTGAGAGCCTGATACCCTGCAGTTGTTGAAATGGTAACTTCCAGTTTAGGGGGTCTATTCAATGCTTGGAATGGGGTACTGTCCATTATTTAGAATGTTTCGTCCTGTGGAGAGCTGCCTAGGACTAAAGTCAGGGAGAAGGGATGTTGGAAAAGGTTAAAAAAAACCCAAAAACGATTGGCATGCAAGAATGTGACGCCATAATCACAGGACAGGGATCAACTGACAGGATTGCCTGAATTTCGGCACCTCAGAGAAGGGAACGATAACTCCGGCTGGGAGAGCTGATTATCTCTCGGGAGGACTGAACGGGGGAGTGAGGCTGAGTAGCTTCTAGACCAGCCTTTCCCTGGCTTGCAGAGAAGAGTCTTCTAATCAAGCAGGAGAGAAGGGACCAGAAGGACTCCTCATCGTGCAAGACCTTTTTCCTTCCCTTCTTACCCTCCCAACCCCTTCCCTGGTGGTTTTGGGACCCCCAAGGCCACCAAGGGAGGCCCAGCACATAGCCATGGCTTCCAAGTATTCCATCCTCACCTGCAGCCCCCCTCCCCCTGTGACTGCTCTTTTGTCCTGTCCTCTGCTTCACTTCTTCTGCCCTCCCCGAGGGTCCTCTGGAACCCCTGCTGTTGTAAACAAAGTAACTAAGGGTTTAGGCAATTTCAAACAGCCGCCACCTCACGCTGTTAATGAACTCCGGACTTCTCTTAACAACACCTCCTCCCTGGCTATCCTCTCCAAGAGAGTGCTCACACTGCTCTGGACTCAAGTCTGGGACAGAGGTCCACACTCCCTTTCTTTATGGCTTTCTCTAGATTCCTGTGTCCCCAGGGCTCTCCTATCCACATCATCTTTGCTCCTTCTTTGCCAGACCCCTCCAACCTCCTTCATTTTTTTTTCCTGCAGCTCCAAACACCACAGCTGGTAGGAAAACTTCATCCATTGGGTGGCTACCACAAGCTGCCCACTCAGGAGGCCACGAACTAAATTATCCGACTTCCCAGTTGTACTGATACTCCCATCATTAATGCTACCAGTTAGTCAAAGGTGACCATCAGAACTTTCCCTCACTTCCCTCCTCACCTACCTTAGAGTTTCTGTGAGGTTTCAATGCAAGAAGCCTTGTGCATCAATGACCACATGGGGCCCGACACAGAGTAAGAGCTGTGTAATGTAAGCTATCAGTAGTGAGTTCTTATTGCTCATAGTGGATCAGTAAGTAGCCCGCTCACATCAGAATCATTCATTCCACATCTACCCTTTCCATGCACCGCTGCCATCTCCCTTATCAAAGCCCCTGTCCTCCCATCTAAGCCAGGCTCCTGGTCTCCAATGTCTCCTCCCACTTCCTAATCCGTCTGAGGTAGGAGATTCAGGCAGAACTAATGAAAAACCAACTTGTGGACGTCCCTCAGCTGCTCAGAAATGTCAGTGCTCTCCTGCCGGCGCTCCAAGCCTTTCTCGCCCAGTGCCCCTCTACGTTCCCCACCTTGTCTCCAACAAGCATGGCCCAGCCAAGGCTTCTGCCCCTCCCATGTCATTCCTCAGTGGACACCGTTCTCTCAGTCCACAAGGTAAAGTCCTTTTGTGTCTTCCTAAGCCTCCTTCCTTCATGAAACCACTCTCAGTGTTTCTGTCTTTTCACTCCCTCTCGCAGAGTTTGTATTTTGGTCTCTCATTCCTCTTTCTTTATCTCCCTATGGTACTCAGTAAATGTCTGTTGACTAAAATAGAACACCCTTCTCACCTTAAGGTGAAAGACCCCTCTCTATTTTTTGAGGTCTATTCATGTATGAGGTGACTTTGGTCCAATCTTCATGCTCTCTAACCCTTCAAATACCCCAGCTAGCCTTTTCTCAGTACAGTCATGTGCCATGTAACAGAAGGGGACATGTTCTGAGAAATGCATCATTAGGCAATTTTGTCCTTGTGTGAACACCATGGAGAGTGCACGTCCCCAAACCTAGATGGTGTAGCCTACGACACACCGACGCTCCATGGCCTGGCCTGCTGCTCCCAGGCTACAAACCCACACGGCGTGTGTCTGTACAAAACAACACGAGCATAAATCGAGCCCAAGAGAAAACGATGCAACCGGACGTGGTAGGATAAGCACGAGATGAATGAGTGTAAGTCATTCTGTTTTACAGCAAACTTCCTTTTTTTATCAGCAGAAAGAGTACACGCTAAAATAATGGTAAGAAATACAGTATTGTAAATGAATAACGCATTCCTGGCCATTTACCCTCGCTCTGGAGTATTGTGTACATAACTGTACGTGCTGCAGCGCTGTGCATCAGGCAGGGCAGCCTTTTGGACATGAGCATCGCCACAAACACTTGAGTACTGCATTGCCCTCCAACATTATAATGGCCATGTCACTAGGCTACAGGAATGTCTTAACTCCATTTTTTTGTGGGGACAGTGGGACCTAAAGGGGGCTAATTTATTATAATTTCTCCTTTTCTAGTACATGTACAGAAAGCCTGACTGTTAACTGCTCATGCATACACACACACACTCACACACATACAGCCCCATTTCCAATGATGACAGGCTCCTCAGAGGAAGTTAATACGGGGTCACTGTCACATAGGCCGCCCGTCATTGACCAACTTGTGGTTGTTATGTAGCACATGACTATAATATTTAACTGTGCACTCATCATTCTGCCTTTTTGCCTTTCTAATTCTGACCTAACTACTTCACCTTACCCACCCGCAAGCACCACCTGTCCCAGCCTTTGTCCTTATTTCCTGAAATGTAACTGTTCTCTTGTACCATATGGTGCCCATGGACTAAAACTGTGAAGGGAATTGGTCCTCTTCAAGATCTGATCTGTATCAGGGAGACCAAGCCCTGCAGTTAAAAGTGTCATGAAAATGGACTGATAAGCAGCTAGAAGCAAAAGGCTGTGTATACACAAATCGCACCGCATTGCAGGGTGCAGTTTGGAAGTTCTAGCAAGAATCGCTTATTAAAATGCATGAGCTTACTGTAGCTTTACTAAAAAGATAACATATTTAACGGTCACTGATGGAGCAATGCATAAGAAAATGGGCATTTTAGGGGATTCTAAGTGAGTCTTTTGAAGTATTTTTTTTATTCTTTTCGTTAGGCAGGATAAAGCCATCCTTAAAGCCATGTCACTGATGACAGTATAATGCATTTATTTTGGGGTGATCACAGCAAAACACTTCAGAACACAGTTTATTTTGCAGGGAGACTGAATTAACCCTTAACTTGCTGTTCCTTGCCATGGATCCACCAATCTTGTCACACTAGCAAGCCTTTGCTTCTTATAATTATGTTCTTCAGCTCGTTCGTGTAGTAAGGAAAAATTAGGTAAGAGATGCAAATGAAGTGGGAAAGTGAGTGCCTCCTATAAGGTCTGACAATTAAGTTCAGAAACTCATCCTAGAAAAAGTGCTATGTACCTCATTGCTGAATATCACTATGGTCACCTTCGAAGATCCCCCCTCGGGAAACCATGCACTGATGCCAGTGCCTAGTTCACCCTTCAAAGCAGTTTTGAACTCTTTTTCTGGAATGGTATCAGAGCTGTCATATTACCCTTGGTATCCTGAATGTCATCAAAATGTCTTCTTTTCAATATTTTCTTTATCTTCAGGTAAAGAAAAAAGTCATTGGGGGCCAGATCAGATGAGTAGGGAGGGTGTTCCAATATAGTTATTAGTATTTGTTTACTGGCTAAAAACTCCCTCATTGTGTGAGCTGGTGCATTGTCAGGCATGATGCAAGAGCCAAGAACTGTTGGCAAAAGTTCAGGTTGTTTTGTCTAACTTTTTTACACGGCCTTTTTAGCACTTCCAAATAGTAAACTAGATTGAGCATTTGTCCAGTTGGTACAAATTCATAATAAACAATCCCCCCGATATAATAAAAAGTTAGCAACATCGTTTTGACTCTTGATTTGGTCTGACAGAACTCTTTCGGGCATGGAGGTTGGCTGACTTCCATTGTGCACCTTGACACTCTGTTTCAAGCTTGTATTAGTACACCCATGTTTCATCAGCAATCATAACACAGCCCAAAGGTCTTGGTAAACTTAGACTCTCCTTTGCTCTTGTTCATCAGTGAGCTCCTTTGGGACCATTTTTGCACATACCATTCCCATGCCAAGATTTTCGGTTAAGATTTTCCTGTTTCTCTATCAATGTTTACTTGGTCTGCTATGCTTCTCACAATCAGCTGATGATAATGACGCAAAAATCAACGAATTTTCACAATGTTTTCATCAGTTCTTACCCGTATTGGCCACCCTGACCTCTCTTCATCAGTGACGCTGTCTCTCCCTTCAGAAAAACATTTAATCCATTTGCACACTGCCGTTTTCTTCATGGCATTATCCCCATAAACGTGGACTAACATGTCCCTGATTTTACTTCCACTCTTGCCAAATTTAACAAGAAATTCAATGTTTATTCATTGTTCTAATTTAAGCTCTGACATTCTTGCAATGGCACACAAAAACATGCAACAATAGTGAAGGCCACTCAGCAAGACACGGCCACACGTCAACACAAACACAGCTGTGAGACACAGACATATCAAGGTTATGAAACCTTACCGAGTTGTTTGTATCGAGTTGTGCTGCCAACATAAGCGCATGGTGGCAAGTTTGTGAACTTAATTGTCAGGCCTCATATGGGCTCAATCTGGTAAGATGGGCGTCCCCACTGGGGCTTTACAAAGAGAGAACTAAAATTACATAACCTGAATCATGAGAACCTGAAACTTCTCACACACCTAGCTTGGCCCTCTCCCATTGTAACTGAACTGGTATGTACCTTCTGATGTCTTTTTTTTTTTTTTTTTTTTTTTTTAATTTCTTCAGCATGGATCACCTTGTATCTATCTGCTCCTGGTACACAAGTAGGCTGGACCCTTCAGCTTTGTTGGATGATGATGGAACCCAAACAGAGTTGGGGGGAGGGTTGCTTGGGTTTCTCCCTGTTTATTAAAATGGTTCCTCTCACTTTGGAAAGAAAGAAAAATGGGGCTGGACACCCTGTACCTGCAGACAGCAGTGTAGCAGAGTAGAATTACCCATCAGTGGAGCTAGACGGCTCTGGGTTCCAATCCGGCACCACTGCTGTTCAGGCAAATTATGTGGCCTTCTGCCACCTCCATAATTTACTTCTTTATAAAATGGGGATGACATCCATCCCGTGGGGAGGCTGACACAGGATAGGTACTTAAGGAATGGTAGTTCCTGTTCCATCACTCCCCAAATTCTACTCACATTCTGGAGAAATCAGAGTCAAAAACATGTCTTCTTCTGTCCCCTCACCATCCTCCTCACCCTCTCAGTCCTGCTGTACCACCTCAGGTCACAAGGGGTGAGCAGGGATCTGCAGGGAGCTAACCCTCCTCCTCCTGGAGGGGTGAAAGCTGACAGGGTCATCCTGAGGGCCCGAATCGGAATCACAATACCTGCCTCCCTGAGGACAGTGCGGGGTGGGGGGTGGCGGGGCGTAGACAAGAGGGCACAGGTGTTTTTCCAGGGTCTTCTTCCTGTTCTATTTCACTACATTTTTCCCCACCCGGGCAGACACTCGGTGGTGACCTTGGCGCTGGCTCCGAGCACACACCCAGGTCAAGGTGTGAGCGCGTCTTAGGCAGCAAGAGGAAGGGAAGGGACGGACTGGGTCGCTGGGTGCCTTGCCCTCGGTGAGATTTTTAGCCCTCGGACTATCTCGAACTCCTTCTATCTCAGTGAATGAGTCACTTAATGGAAACGGAGTAAACACAAGTGTACTAGTGGCCCGCGAAGACCGTCGTGGAAGGTCAGCTCTGTCCAGTCCAACCCTTGCATTCCACATCTAGAAAACTACAAGTCAAAGAGATGAAGCAATTTGCCCGAGGCCTCGAATCAGTCCCGGGACTGAGCGGGACCCGGAACCTGCCGTCGGGATTCCCAGCCGGGCTTTGTCTGGCGCCACCCTCCTCCCAAGGGCAATAGCAAGTGACCATCACGGTGCCCACGCCGCTTGCGGATCCTGACCTCATCGTTCCACCCCCGACCCTTCGCTTTCTGGTTCCTCCGCTCCACCTGGTGCTTTACGCCCCCCGCCCACCGCCCCCCGGCCCCCGGCCCCGGGTCTGGCCGAGCTGGCGGGATGAAAGGGCACCTATGCACACACCGTGGGAGGCTGCCAACACCGACACGCGCCCCTGCAGAGCCGCGCAGAGCCGTCGTTGGGGAGGGGCGCACAGTGGGGCTCCGCTCCGGGTCAGAAGCTTCACGGCTCGGGTTGGGGCGGAGCTTCACGGTCGGGAGCCGGAGGGGGGACAAGTAGGAGGGGCCGGGCGTGGGGAGTTTGGAGGAATCCGGGCTGGTGAGCCGGGGCCCGCCGGGGAGGGAGCCGGCGGCGCGCGGGGCTGGGGGCGCGGGGCGGCGGGGACTGTGGAGGTGCGGCGGGGCCCGGCGCGCGGCGTCACCGGAGGCGGAGGGGGCGGAGCCGCGCTCGCAGCTGCCACCCGGCCGCCGAGCTCGGCAGACGACACCCGCCCGCGGCCGGGCACGCACCGCGCGCACACACTCTCCGAACAATGCTTGGTGGCGCCCAGCGCAGCGGCCGGCGACGCGGCGACCGACGGCGAGGCCCGGGGAGCGCGGCCCCGAGGTGAGCCCGCGACGCTTTCTGCACCTTCGGCCTGTTTTTGTCTGGCCAACGCGGCTGCCGAGGGGAAGGTGCGCTGCGCCCGCCGGGCGGGGGACCCCCTGTCGGCGTCCCCTGGGGTGACAAGCGGGCGCAGGGCGGAGGGAAGGGGTCGCGTGCGCCTGGGCTTGTGCCTGAGGTGGCGGCGCCGATCCTGGTGCACACCGAGCCGGAGGGCTTTTCGATTCATTCGAGAATCGCGCCCTTGAAAACGGGAAACTTTCCTGGGAGTTCCGGGAGGGGAAACCTACTCCTCTGTGGGTCTGGCTGGTCCCGCGGTTCGGTCGGGGGCAACGCTGCAGCGCTTTGGGATGGCGGGGATGGCGAGCCTGCAGGCTTGGTTGCCGCCGCCGCCGCCGCCGCCGCCGCCGCACGGCCCGAGCCCCGGAGAGGCGGCGTCCGTCCGGCCGTGCCGACGAGGCCCCCCGAGGTGAGGGTGTGGGGCCCCAGCGTCGCGGCCACCCCCCTCTTAGGCTGCACCGGGTGAGGTTCCCACCTCGGCGTCCCCAGAGCGATTGATAAGATGTCGTTTCCCCGAGCCGTGGCCCAGCCCGCCGAAGGGGGTGCCCTGAGCTCCTTGTTAACCTTTGCTCCGCCGCCCCCTCCCCAGCCGAAAACACACACACAGAGGGAGAGAGAATAGAACCTGTCCACTTGCAGGTCCTCCGGGTGGGAATGGGGGCAGGGCCGGCCGACGGCGCGCAGCTCCCAGGTAAAGCCTAGCCAGCACGCACATGGCTGTGCAGAGCTGATAGCAAAGCCCAAAGGTCTCGGCAGAGGAAGTTTTGCAATGCGTCCTGTCCGGAGTCGGGCTCGGGAGGACGTATTGATCACTGGCCGGACCTATCAGTTAACAGCCCCTTTCCTTTCTTTGAGACAGAAATTTGGCCTGAAGCTCTGAGGAGTTCTGCAGTTATTTTCTTATTATGGGGTCTTATGGAAGTCGGTAGCCCTGTTACTGGGTTTGACTGTAGTGGGTCTAACCCACAAAACCACATTCCTACTACTGCTGAGGTTAGATTACCTGGAGTTGGAAAAGGACAAAAGAAAATAAAAGTTGGGTAAATATCATGACTTGCCCTCTGTGTGTGCTTGCAGGTGTGCAACGTGTGCGTGTGCGTGTGTGCGCGCGTGTGTGTTAAGCTGGTCACTTTCTCCTGTCTGCCTGAACAACTCCTGATAATGGATTGTTGAATCCAGACCCTTTCCACACGTTTTCCTTTCCCGGTGTTGCATTCATTTTCGTTGTATGTATGCAGATTTTGTACATGAGTGTTTTCTGGTATTCTGTCACCTCAGGGTGAGACAGCAGCAACTTTGGATGCAAGTATGAGGGGCAATATTTTGAGCCAAAATATAAAATTTTATGGATCTGGCCAGCATCCTTCATGTTCTTTTAAAGAGGAGGTGGGCGTGTATCTGACAGCTTCAGTCTTGCAAATTGCAGCCACATATCTAGTGCAGAAGTCTGCAGAGGCAAAAACAGTTTATCATGACTTGGATCAGAAAGAATGCTGAGCTCTTTTTCTGATCTCACACTGCTTCCTCCCACAGAAATGGGGAAATTTGCATAATTCTGGAGGCCGCCTTCCCACAGAGGTAAGGAATGTGGGCCGGGAAGGTGCCATTCCCAGACTGTGGAGAGCTAGCAGGCGAGGCTCCCAGTGTGTGAGAGTGCCACCTGAATTTGTCACCATCTTTCACTTAAAACAAATAGGGCTTCATCCCAGGCCCAGGACCTCTTTAGATAGATGGAACTGGAAAAGAATCTTTTCTAGCTGGACATGGTGACAAATTCTGGTTGCTGCGACTGAGTGACAGGTTTTAAGAGGATGCAGTGAGTTGATGATGGTGAGAAATCCAGGGTTTCGTTCCGTTTCTTATTAAAGATTGTCCCATAAAAACCTTTGTGTCTCTGAGCAGTCATGTTGGTGCAAGTTGTGCTCACTGTCAGAGAATTTCAGAGCCTCAGATAGCAGAGAAGAGAGTGCTCATAAACTGGTCAGGGATCCCGAAACAAGCTTCCTGGGCCTACCCAAAGCCCCAGGGCTGGAGTGGGCCATCGGCTACAAAGAAGGGGGGCCTGTGGCACCCACCACAGCAAGTACGTGCCCTCAGTTGCCGGGTGGGGAAATGAGATGTGGCCTTCTTTGTAAATCTGTGGTAACCTTGGGGAAGTGGTTGGATGCCCACTTCCCCAAATAGCCCAGCCTCATGAGGAGAAGCCGGATTGGAGGTGCCCCCTCAGAAGTGGTTTCCAAGCCCTCTTCCTGAAGTCCACCGAGGGGCGCCAGAGCGACTGCCAGCTGTTGGGGGGCGTAGGGCCGGGTCTGTGTTTTTCTGTGACTGAGAAGGCAGACTTCCTTGGCTCCCTGGGAAAGAAACTACACCCTACCTGAGAGATGTGGGGATAGGAGACTTGCCCTACTGAACCCCCAAATAGTCCCTCCACTTTTTCCCGGTCCAGAATTTTGCAGCAGAGCTTAGGTTCTCTGTGGCCTGAGATTGTAGGAGAGATAAAAATCGTCGGTGTCCTCTGCTTGTTAAAGCTTAGTGACTTCTGGAGAAGTTGGCCAGGGATGAACCTGCCACTTGGGCGTATTTAGGGAGAAGAATTTAACCTGCAATCATCTTAAAGAGAGGCATGGCATGCAATCCTAACAACAGTGGCTGAAAGACAAATATTTGTCTTTTATTTTAGTGTTCATTTTGCTTAAAGATGTGGTCGGCTTCAGGATTAACTTTGGAGGGAAAGGAGGCGAATTGAGCTTCAGAACTTGTTGAATAAGCACCCCTGTCTGTGAGTGCGGGAGATCAGAAAGATACCTCTTCCCACAAAGATTCTGGAATGATCTTTGGGGCACCTGGCTCATTCTACCTGGTTATTCCTGTTGAGGGTTTAAAGAGAATCCACCTCAAAGTAAATTCTCACGGGAAGAAAGTGGAAAGCAAATCCCAGGGCAAAACCCTCCCTATTTAATGAGACTATGTTCATCTTAGGTTCTTAAGGACCATTTTCTTGTGAACACTCTCCTTCTGAGGAAGTCAGTTTATTTAAATGAGGAAACAATAGCCATAAGCAGGAAAAGATAGTGGCCAGGGACTCAGGATAACGAATGACATGGTGAGTGGACTACCAGAAAGTGGACTTCTCTTTCCAAACCACCAAACTCTCTGTGTCTATGAACAGGTCTTAGCTCATGTGGTCGCCATTGTTTTCCCATCTGTATAAAGGGGGTGAAGCTACCCGACAGGGTGTTAGTCAGGGTTATGGGTTAATATCTGCAGTCCTTTGAGTTCCTCCTCAATGGGGAATTTACTAAATTCTTCTGATGCACGCTCTGGGCTTTCAGTTCTCTTCTCAGAGGCAGCCAACTTTCCGCCGGCCGACTGCCTTACCTCCAGGGTTATCGTAGGGAAAATGACCGTACGATCCTCACGTCTGTCTTTGGTACCCGAGCCTGCCACCCCGAGACCACGGCCCTGTGGTGCTCGTGCATGTCTCTGTTTCCGTCTTGGCCTGAAGCTCCAGCTTTCTTGACATCCCTGAGCACCGGGTTGCATGATGTCTGAGCAGCAGGGGGCGGAAGGCAGATTCCCGGGATGCCAGACCTCCTGACAAGGGCCCCCCGCGGGGCAGGCCAGCACCACACCTCCACCCTTTCCCACCCTCTCCCTGTCTGTCTGATCACAAGTCACGATGACAGTGCTGATTTCAGGGTCCAGGCTTGTCTCTGGACTCACATAGTTCTTGGTTAAAATTGCGGCGAGTCCTCCGGACGCCACCACCGTTTTTCTTCGCTGTGCTGCTTCTTGGCGCTCGGATCTCTAGGGCGGAGGCCCAGACTCAGAGCCTTAGCGGCCCGGAATGCATGGATGAGATAGAGGCTTCTCACCTACGGGACTGCTTCCTGTTAACTGCCCCCACACCTCCAAGTGATCGGGATTTGGGGGGGCGGACTGGAATGTCTTTTGTGCTGTCCACCTACAGAACAGAGTTGTATTTAGTTTTTGCAGTTTACCATAAGGCCACACCGTGAGCGAGGGCCGAAGAGCCTTATGAGAAATGGGTGAGTGCCTCGGGATAAATGGGGTACTAATCTTTACCTTTTTTCTTCCCCTTTCCTCCTTCCTCTCCCTTCTACTCCCCAGTCAAATAATCAGACTCTAATTGACAATGTGCCCGCCCTCGGGCAGGGAGATCTCTGATCAGTCAAGTGTTCCACCTTTTCAGGAAGCCCCTCTGTGACCCACTTCTGCCTCCGACAAGACTGCGCCTAAGAGCTGGGTGCAAGATGAACCAGGGCGCTGTCCGCCCAAGATGCACCAGACCATCCGACTGAACCCCGAGAGCCTGAAAATGTCTGCGTGCAGTGACTTTGTGGAGCACATCTGGAAGCCCGGGTCCTGTAAGAACTGCTTCTGCCTGAGGAGCGACCACCAGCTCTTGCCTGGCTGTCCCCAGCCCAAAACGGGCAGCCTGCCCCCTCCCCCTCGCCTGCCCCCCAGGCCTGAATACTGCCGCCTGGAAGATGAAGGTGTGAACATCTCTCCCTACTCCAAGCCCACCATCGCTGTGAAGCCCACCATGCTGAGCTCCGATGCCTCTGATGTGTGGACGGAGGGGAATGTGAGTGCCGATGTCTCGAAGGTGAGCCTGACGACCCCCTGTGGCATTCTTACAGGGGCTGCTCCTGTTGTAACACTGGCAGACTGGCTGGCTGCCAGAGAGGGCTGGTAGGGCAGGGCCACTTGCCCCAGGACCACTCCTTTCCGATGGCTGCCCTCCTGTCTGTCTCGTCCTTTGTGCTGAGCACTGCTAATCCAGTCCGTCGAAGTTTATTTGGAGACTCAGTTATATACCAGGGCACACTAAATGAAGCATTTTCAAAAAAGCTTTTACGTTGTTTCTAATCAATAATTTTAAATGCATACACAAGTAGAAATATGGCAGTGTCAATAATCATCAACTCATGACCAGTCTTGCTTCATCTCTACCTCCCCACCCTCTCTTCCTCATGAGTTCACAGCAAACCCCAGGATTGTGTCATTTCTTTAAAAATGTCTTTAAAAAATAAAGCCTTTGAAAAAATATAAGCGCAATACCATTATCACACATAAAAATATTGGCAGCAATCCCTTGATATCTTCCAGTCCCCGGCCAGTGTCCATATTCCCAATTGTGAAGCTTGGATTTCACCAGCTTTGACCTAGGATCACTAAAAACAGTTACTTCCGTGGAGAGTAGACTATTCTCCTCATCCCACAGGTAACGCTTGCAAAGGCATGACTGCAGTAGGCTCTCCATTAACCAGAACTCAAGCAACCGGCACTCTCAAGCAACCAGCAAAAAATAGAATAATATTCCATTTATCTGGCACGAGTACCGGTTAACTGAGCATGTACTTACTTTTATCTGGCATCCACCAGTCCCTGTGGGTGTCGGGTAACTGAGCGTCTCCCGTATTTAGAGGGCGCGGAGAGCCTGCCGCCTCCGCTCATGCCTGAGAAGTTACATGTCTAAGACACATTCTGAGAACTGCTTGCTATTTGACTTCTTTGCATGTTTTAGTTTGTCCAAGCCATCATGGTGCGTGGATCAGGAAGGATGTGTGGGCTTATGTGACATCAGAGGTCAATGTTAAGTCAGGGGAGGCTTCATTGAAGAGAGGTATCATCTGTGGGTGGCACTGAGCTCCGTGTCCCCTCAGGCCTGTTCCGGTTTTGGTCACCTGGTTACGTCCATTTGCCAGGCCATTCTCGCTACCCTCGTCCTTCAGAGGTGGCAGCCAGGGCCTCTGTCAGTTCAGAATCGTCTTGGGAAGGAGCCAGAGGTAGTGCCTACTCTGAGGCTGCTAAAAGTGGGGTTCAGGGGGAGACTGAGAAGGGGGAAAGGAGGGGACAGTGACTTCAGTGAGGAGAATGAGCAGTTCACATCTCTGTCTCCTCATTCCACCAGTCCAGCCCTTGGTGCCAGCTTGTGAGGTCACGGCCTGTCCCTGGGAGAAGGAGCTGCCCTTTGGCACGGTGCAAACTGGGAAACCACCCTTCGCTCTCCTGCCCCTGCCCCTCCAAGCTGTCACAAAAACCCTCAGGACTTCAGTTTCTTCCAGAATGTACCATGACATGGTTATCAAAACACCAACGGGCACGAAACAAACAAATTAATCAAAACCCAAAACTCTTTATTTTCAGAGCCCACCTGAGAATTTGTCTTATTTGGCAGTTTTGAGGGAGAAGGGGAAAGGCTCCTTTGTGAGGGTTGTTTCCCCCCCAACAGACCTGAGCCCAAAGACAGATGGGCCGGGCGGGAAGGGCAGCCCCGTGCCAGGAAGACCAGTGGCGCCACGGGGGCCGCGGCAGTGACGGGGTGGGGGGTGGGGGTGGGGGGGCTGTGGGAGGTCGGCAGGGGCGTGTGGCTCGGAAGCCCGCGTGCAATGCCGGGACACGCCCCGCTCACGCTTTCTCTCGCCCTTTTTCGCCGACATGGTCTAATGTAACTCTTTTGCCCTTGGGTCTGCGTAGGTCATCTGGAGACGGCCTGCCGGCAAGCTGCCCCTCCCGAAGCAGGAGGATGTGCCCGTCGTGTACCTGGGCAGCTTCCGTGGCGTTCAGAAGCCGGCCGGGTCCTCTGCCTCCGCAGACGGCCACGCTCGCTGCCCACCTGCCTACGCCATGGTCGGCCTGCAGAGCCTGGAGGCCCGGGGGGAGCAGGACACCACCTTCTACCCGCTGAGTGTCCCCGACGAGAAGGCTGGGCGAGAAGATAAAGCCACGTTTCCCTGCCAGGAGCTGACCTCCGCTCAGGAGAGCTTCCGCCAGAAACTGGCTGCCTTTGGTGGCATGACATCCGGCTGTCCCAGGGGCGCTGGGCCCTACCTGTCCTCACAGCCCCTGCGTGAGTCCCTGCCCTCAGAGGATGACAGTGATCAAAGGTGCTCACCCTCAGGGGACAGCGAAGGGGGAGAGTATTGCTCCATCCTGGACTGTTGCCCCCGGGGCCCTGCTGCCAAGGACGCCTCGCAGGCTGAGGGTCCCCTGCACAGACATGGGGGAGGGGACGGCTCCCCAGCGTGCTGGGAGCAGGGAACGTGCGTGGGGCCCGCTGACGAGGACAAGCGGGTTTTGAGTTTCCCAAGAGAGTGCTGTCCCGAGGGCCTGCCAGCGAACCCGCCCCGCCTGGGCCCCCAGCAGCTGGCCCTGCCCTCCGAGGCTGCCGGTTCCTCCGACAGGCTGTCCTGCGGGAGCACCGGCAGCGGTGCCAGCACCCCCTTCGCCCCCCATCTGGAGAGTGATTACTGTTCCCTCCTGAAGGAGCCTGTGCCGGGGAAGCAGCCGCCCTCTGGCAGCCAAGTGGGGACTTCTAGCAGGTGCCTGGGGCTGACTGGGGAGCCCCAGCCCCCAGCCCACCCCAGAGAGGCTGTGCAGCCTGAACCCATCTATGCTGAAAGCACCAAGAGGAAGAAGGTGGTGCCGGTGCCTTCCAGGCCACAGGCCAAGGCGGAACCGGCAGCAGCTGCTCAGGGCCAAGGCCAGGTACGGACGGCTACCACCTGGGCTCAGAAGACAGCATCTGGCTGGGGCCGGGACAGGGACGGCCTCGAGATGGCCCCCCAGGTGGCGGCCACCATCACGGTCATGGCGGCACACCCGGAAGAGGACCACCGGACGATCTACCTGAGCAGCCCTGACTCGGCGGTGGGGGTGCAGTGGCCTCGCCGGTCTGTGAGCCAGAACTGTGAGGCCAGTGATGAGGACACTTCAGCTGGGCAGGGGATGAGCTTCAGGGAAGGCCACTGTCACGATGCCGGTGGGGACATGTCCAAGGGGAGGCCTGCGATTCCTCCCAAGCTGTCCAGGAGTAGTCCCGGAGGGTCCCCAGTGTCACTATCAGCTTCCCCACTGTCTGAGCTCAACGAGGGAACCTCCAGTGGTGTCAGCACTGGGCCCCAGCCTTCATCCAGGGGCCCCGCTGACCCCATTTCTTCCTGCCTGGCCAACGGTGCCACCAGCGCCTCAGCTTCGGACCCGAGGCGGCCCCGGTACCCGACTGGGGCCTGGAGTCGTCAGTGCCGGATAGAGGAAGAGGAGGAGGTGGAGCAAGACATGAGTCACAGCTGGGGAAGAGAGACGGAGAATGGCACCGCGGAGCCCTCAAGTTCCTCCACCTGGCACCGTCTCTGCCCCTCAGATGGTGCCTCTGGACAGAACAGCAAAATGGGAACCGGGATGAGCAAGTCAGCCTCGTTCGCCTTTGAGTTCCCCAAAGATAGAAGTGGGGTTGACGCCTTCTCTCCTCCTCCCCCGCCTCCCAAGTCGCGGTGAGTACAGTGTCAGGGTGTGTCGGGCTGGCCTGGCAGGACACAGGGCTCTCCCAGAAACCTTGGCCTCTGCCACCTGCACCAGGACCAGCGTCTACCCAGAGGCCCCTGAGCCTTTATGTAAATTTGTTCATGTAACTTGTTGCTCCTGTGTTTACACAGCAAACAAACCCACAAACAGGGCCCTGCTTGGGATTGGCTATTTGGGACGAATCTTTCCAAGAATACTCTTTCTCTCCCCATCTCTCTGAAGTCTATCTTCTGTAGGCTTTTTCAAGGAAACCCTGAAATTTTCCATTTCTTTTCATCATTTAAAAGAAGGAGGCTATGCTCCAGAATGTGGAGAGGCAAAGTGCACTCCAGAAACTGACCACGATGGCAATCAAGCCTTAGGGTCAAAAGCAAAACAGTAGGAGGTTCTGCATGTGGTTAGTAACTTGGATGTGGGTTTTTTAAAGGGTGGAAAAAGAAAAGTAGTTTCATTTTAGCATTCTGAAACTCACAGCTTTCTCCCCTGCTTCACTGCTGTCTCCTGCTAGTTTAAAATACCTTTCAAATGCCCAAGAAAAATAAATGCCCTTTTTTAACGTTTTGAGATATGCACAGAATTTAAATTCTGGAAGAGAATTTATCTTTCTTAGAGCCAAACTAACTCCTATCAGGGAAAGGAGAAACCTTTCTGTTTTTGTTTTTTTTTTTTTTAAAAGATTGCCTTTCTGAGCAGCTTTCTCTAGTCATGTCATTTCCAGTGTTTCTGTTTCAGCTCATGTGCCTCTGGGGTGATGTCAGAAGCAGCTGTGACACTTGACTTTGAACATCAAGGCATCTGAGCCCGGGAGGCGCTCAAACATGGGCTTTTTCCGTGACAACTGCCTTGTCCTGGTGCTGCGCTGGCCCCCTGCCATGCAGAGTAGGCACCCTTCAGGGGATTGCAGACTCTCTTTGGCTGCAGTTTTAACTCCCTGAGTGAATGAGGGGTTTAGTAGCTAAGAAGAGCACCCATGCACAAGGGGGGGACCACCCCCAAAAAACGGAGTTATCTTCTGGCGGTAAGGCCCCTTGTAGTACAGGCTTTCCCCACTAGGTGAGTAGTGTTCTAGAAACCCCTCTGTACCAGCTGGCCTTGTTGTGAGAAGCTGCTTTTGGCTTCAGTGAAATTTGTTTTGGAGACTCTTTAAACACGTTTGCCCATTTCATGATGGGTGGTTTACACGAGCAACGTGAGGCATGCCAACACACCTGCCCACACTCCACCGAACGTTAGGAGTTTTTGACCAAAAACAGCATGACACCCCCCCCTCCCAACGCCCTACCCTCCTTATTCATCCAGTTTCACCCTGCGTGACCCTGGGTGCAAAAAGTCCTCAAAAGGAAACTTTTTGCTGATGTGGAAGAGGTGAAACAAAAATGGCAGAAGCACTAAAAGGCATCAAAATCAACACGTTCAGAAACTGTTTTGAGCAGAGCAGTGGAAAAAAGTGTCTTGATAGGTGTATTGCATCCAACAGAGAGGACTTTGAAGGTGATTGAAGCTTAAACTTGTGAGAATCAAAACACAATTCTTTATAAACAAATTCCGGTTCTTTGGAGGGTCCCCCCTGTATATGGCACTTACTATGGGCCAGGTGCAAATCTAAGAGAGTTAGACTTATGAGCACCTTCGATCCTCAGAACAGCCCTCGGAGGTAGGAATTACCACCCCCAACTTACAGATGACCGAACAGAGATAGAGCTGCAGGTACCTGCCAAGGTTACACATCCTGTACCTGGCAGTCGGTCTCCAAAGTCTGTGTCCCTAAACACAGAGGGGACATTAGCAGGCATAGAAGTAAAGGTACATGAGGGCATGAGAGTAAAATGTGGGCGTTGCATGTCTGCCTCTGGCCTGGGTAGCGTAGGCTTTGGCACTAGAAAATCAAAAGCCATATTGCCTCTCTCTCACCTGCAGGCTGAGTGATCTTGAGCAAGCCATTGGCCGTGACTGAGCCTCCAAGTTACACTTCTCTAAAACGGATGATAATACCATTTCTTCTGTAACAACATGTTATTGAAAGGCTCAGATGAGATGAACAGAATCCCAGCACAGAGGTTAGTTACTATGTAGGCAAAAGCTGTTGACGGTGACAGGGACACCCACATTCTATAGGAACGAGCCTGGCCCAATCCCAGAAATACCACCTGAGTGTTCACGAAGGAGCCAAAACTTTCTTATTTAAGAACCATAGGGCTTGAGGCAACCCCAGTCACCATAGCAATGTGTTAAATAACAAAAATCCAACCAAGTACAGTTAAAGATCTAATTGGCTTTGTTGAATGATTCACGAATTGGGCAGCATCCCATCAAGTAAACAGAAAGGTGCTCGAGGAGTTGAACCAACAGGGAGGCTTTTATAGGCGGAAACAGTGGAACGAGGAAGTTAAGAAAGTGGATTATTTCAGCAAGGTCACCTTTTCGGTGGAGCAAGCTGGGGGGTCTTCTCGGGCAGATTGCCTCGCTGGGATTGGCCACGAATTCCAGACGGATTGGTTTAAAATTCTCTCCCCGGGAGAGCCTCAGACTAGATTAGCTATTAAATCTTGGTGAGGCTCAGCAAGAGCGACTCCATTGTGGGCCTCCGGCTCCCCCATTTCGGTGGGACGCTCAGCCTCACGGAGAGCTGTGATCAAAACCAGAGGCGTTCATTAGCAGCCCTCGTGGCTACCTCCATCGTTTTTGAAACTTTGGTGGGTCCAGGTTACAACTTGGGGTTCCCAATTTTTCAGTCTGTCCTTCTCTTTGTTTTTGTTTGTTTGTTTGTTTGTTTGTTTTCCAACATTCCGGCTTTAGGCCAATCATTTGCTTAACGGTTAGCGCCTGTGACAACGCATTCAGAGCTTTGGAGAGAATACAGCGCGCCAGGGAGATTACCATGGTAACTATTCGCAGTGTAATTCCTAATGGTTGAAGTGCACTTCAAAGCCAGAGTCCCCAGGACCTAAAACGACCTAAGAATAAGCCTGTTGAAGGAGTCACCCTTTTAAGCCAAGTGGTTTGCTCAGGCATCCCTTAGAGCTACGTTTCAGCTTCCCCGAAAGCGTGCATTCGGGTACAGCAGGCCGTGTCGGCCACAGCACCCACACTTCCTTGCTCAGCTAAAAGACGACCCGGAGAGCTGAAAGAGCTTTGCTGGGCAGCTGTGTCTTTAACAGCGGATCCCTGCAATACTTTCAAGAGCTAAGGAGAGGTTCCCGACACACCTCATCTGGGCTCATGTTCTTCCAAGGAGGTAGAGAGAGACCTGGCAAAGGGAGCTCATTTTGAATGACGAATGCCTCCTCGTGGGTCCTTTCTAGAACAGGTAGGGGCACGGTCAGAGGCAGTGGCTAGTTATGCTCCAGTCATCTAAGGATTGTTAGGTCCGAGGAGACGCATGACCCCCACAAAGGTAGATCCTGTCAGGCACGAACCACTTCCACGAAGGTGGCATTGCTGGTGGTTCCTTCACAGGAATGACTGCATTTGCCCAGGAATCAGTTAGGTTTCCTTCCAGCTTGAAAAACACTTTTTGTTCTAAATTTCAGAGGTTACCCCCACTTCGCCATGGCCTGGGAGATAAGGTGAGGACATTACCTTTTCCTTTGGTCAATGCCAGAGCGAAGGAAAGAACGAGAGGCAGGAGAGGGGTTTGTGTGTCGCCGAAGTAGGAAGTCTTGATCTGGTGTCCTACTAGTGTCCGCTAGTTCCCTTCCTGGTGCAGCGCTGGCCTAAAAATGATGGTCATCCTCCTCAGTACGCGGAGTCCCATAAAATCGCTTCCTGCATTTTTTTGAATCTAGCATTTTAGAAATTTAGTTCTGGAAATTCCCACCTAGCACTGCTCCATGACCTCAAAAGTCAGCACGAATCTGCGCTTGTCAAAAGTTCCCTCCGTGAATCTTCCTGAAAATAAGGCACGGTGCAGGAACACTTTGGTAGAACACCAGAGTGAAACAGTCACTGTAGATGACAAAAGACTTAAAAGTGCCCATTGGTGGATTTCTGGAACGCTTATAACATGCTTACACGGATGCAAACACAGGGAAAGCTTAGTATTGCTGCTTTTCGACAATGCTTCCCAGGTATTTATTTTAACATATCGCATGAGCCTAATTAGTTTAACATCTCCCTCTTTATGTGGAGAGAGAACATATCTTTTGAGATGTTCCAGGACCCATCTAGAAAAATGCCACAGTCACTTCAAGGTCAAAAAGACTTCATTTAGAATTGGATTTTGGGAAATTTGTGAAAAATATCAAAAGGTTTTTAAAACATTTAGTAAACTAGGATCGTAGGTTACTGTGAAACAATACTTACTTACCCATTCAACCAAAGTGACAAAGATTTCACAGACAAATATCGAAGGTTACATAGTTCTGAGCAAAAGTTAGTGCTTTTAATATCAAGAAGTCCAGGTTTACCAAAAACACATACCTTTTTCCTTGCATACAGTTGTTACCCTGATTATTTCTAGTAGCTTTAATTATATGTATTAGAATTCTTAACCATTAAGAACCTTTAATTTTTAGTGAAAAGAAGTAAGCAAGTAAGAACTTTTATATTAGCATTCTGTGGATTGATAGACTTACAAATACTTTTTATAATTTTTAAGAACATGCTCTCTCATAGACGATTTCTTGGCATGATGCAAAATATGTTTATTAATAGACCCAAATATCTTTAGTTCCTCTGTAAAAGGAAGCCAAAAGTGGAAAAATCTATGTCCAGTAATTAATGTTTCAGTATTTTATCTTATTTGGAAATGATCTAGATTATTTAATAAACTTCCATCAGTTAGCTTCTCCTTATGAGCAAACCTGTGAGGTTTCTGCAAAGATTTGAGGAAACTATTTAAAAAATTCATCTAAGAACTTTTTATCCTACTTACATTTATTTACTTATCCTTAATAATCACATTTAGGTTACTTAATGAACATTTTTCAGATTGCAAAAATGATGGTAGGTCTTTACACGACATGCAAGGTGAACATATGTCTTCACGTGGGCAGTCTGTTCAATGGGTCTGATTTCTAATGCTTAACCTCCCCTACAAACAAAGATGAAGTCACTCACGATGTGTATCATGTTCTACTCAGAACTGGGGAGAAAGGGGTCAATGCATGCCGGGCGGGTTGCTTTTGACTTCCAGTTAGTTAGGTCCATCTGCTTTCTCGGGACGTCATGGGAGAGCAGAGAATGCTTTTCTGGTTCGCCCACCGCCCTGTTTTACACCCTGGCTCTGACTTGAAGGAAAAAAAGAATAATAGATGTTGAGAAGGACTTCGCTTTCCTGTGGTCTTGTTTTGAATGTTTGGCAGTCGCTTATCTGTGTGTTTGAGATATTATTCCCTGTAAACTCCCAAGAGAAGCTTCTTGCTGTCATGCCACATGGGACAAAGGTTCTCAGGGGTTAACGTGCTCACAGAGCTTTTGTGGTGTTTACGCGTGTGCCTGCCCGGCCTCCTCACAGGGAAACTAAGGCAGAGTCTGGGTCTTTCCTTACCGGCCATTGTCAAGGCAACCTCCTGCACCCCCAAGCTTATACCTCCATAGACAGACGGACACCACCGGGTCTCTGGGTCACCCCAGTTTACATCAGGGTTAGAAGGTGAGGAGCAAAAAGTACTGCTGGTTAGGAAACTAACAAACTAACTGCAGGAAAGAAGCCCAGACTTCTTAGTTCAAGTGTCACGCTCAAGACTCAGGGCGGTTGAATGAAAGCAGCAGTGCCTGGGGAGTAACTGAGATGCAAAAGGATCAAAGTTACGTCTGCCTTTTAGTCGCAGATGCAAGCCTGGTTTTAAGTGACGACGGCTTTTGAGACGAGGTCAGCTGAGGGAGCATCATCTGACCAGTGCAGACGAGAACACCCCAAATTAGGAAGATGAGACTGAACTGGGAGTCGGCATCAGAGGACGACAGGTGGATGAGAAATAAGACAAGTTGATATGGTTTTAGTTTCCCAACAGTCTGGCCCCCTTGAGACGGATCAAAAAAAAAAAAAAAAGTTTCCTCAAGAACGTGAGTTGTGACCTTGTTTTTCGTTATCACTCATGCTCATTGTCATTTCCACCCACCACTTCACTACGGGGAATCTGCCCTTGGCCTTTGGGGCCATTTTTAATTTTCCTCCCTCCCTCCCACGTTGGTTCTCAGAGGACAGGTGGTGACAGGGTCACCGATGCAGCTGATTTTGTGCCCACAGAGGTGACGCCTGTACTAATCAGAAGAATCGAAACGGCGTCATTGTGTGGTCTGTCAGTAACATGGCTGTCAGCATGAGCCCCGGGGAAGGGAGCAGGAGGAGCCCCCAGACCCCACATCCAATCCTATTAGAGCTTCATTCTTGAGGCACACTCTGCTGTTGTGGATTACAGGGGGATGACAGCCATTTATTAGGAAATCCCATCGTCTCAGTGCGTGACGGGCTTTTCCATGTGGCATTTTGAAAATCACACTTTGTCTTAGAAAGCACTCTGTGTAGTTAGAGAACCTTCTCTGACTATGTTTAGGGTTTGTTTGTTTTTTAAACAAAACTGAAACAAGTCAGGAGGTTGAGTCGGTCCAGGGAAGAATGAATTCTGGACGTACTTGAGGGGAGAATCCACCTCCCCACCCCACCCCCATACATAGAGTTTGGCAAACAGACAGAACAAGGCACGTGTGGTGACAATGTAAGTTTATATTCTGCTCCCTGCCAGGGGCAAATTAATAGTTGGCCTTTTCCCAGGAGCTTGAGGTAGATAAAGCCTGACAACACAGGACATCGAATGATGCCACAGCACGAAGAATTAAAATTGATTCCTATCTATTCTGTAAGTTTTTAGAAAAAAATCACTGGGTCGAACAACAGTATAGCCACACCGTGGTGCTCGACTGTTTTGAAACTCGTCAGATAGAGTACTGGATGCATTTTGACCTGAAAATTTTGTCCCAGTCCTCATCGTTTGTCTGGTCCTCAATGTGCAAGGTGGCACTTGGCGGTGCCAGTTGCCTCATTACTCTCTACCTTTTTCAGTGGAAACGAGGGGTGACGTGTTAGTCACGCAGTAGCTCTTGCCCTGTGCCCATCCCTTGTGGTTTTATCTTAGCTTCTGTGGTCATTTCGTCCTTTTTTGGTTTGGGGATGCATTCAATTTATTTACATTATTCTTTATGGGAAAAATTTGTTTGGTACTCGGAGCGCCTCCCAGAACCAATTAACAACAAGTCCTGAGGTACAACTGTATATCTAAAATATTTATGGCATTCTTCATTTTTGAGCATGCATCCATGACTAAGGCTATCGATTAGACCAGGGGTGTCCAACCTTTTGGCTTCCCTGGGCCACATTGGAAGAAGAAGAATTGTCTTGGGCCACACAGATAATACACTAACACTAACAACAGCTGATGAGCTAAAAAAAGGTTACAAAAAAACTCATAGTGTTTTAAGGAAGTTTACGAATTTGTGTTGTGCTGCATTCAAAGCCTTCTTAGGCTGCATGTGGCCTGCGGGCTGTGGGTTGGGCAGGTTGGATTAGAGATTGTTTCATTCATCAGTATCTACTAATTGTTCAGTTTCTGCTACACTCTGTGCAAGGTGCTAAAAATCCAGTGACTGTCCTTAAGATGCCTGAGGGTTGAGTTCTTTTGATTAAATCAGCTGGTGTGCAATAGGACCAGCAACGGCTCACCCCTGCTTTGATTCCCTCTGATGAAACTGGTTATCGTATCCTCCGGATTCTCCCCACTTTCTGCGTTCTCTTCAGTAATGCAAAGGGAAGCTCAGCGCAGTGCCCAGGAATAGTCCTGCCTTTAACTGTCTTTCGACCTGATCCAAGATCAAAATCAAGCGTAGTACAGGCATCTAGATAACCATTTAAAGGAAAAAAAAAAAAAAGGACAGATGCTCCTACAAGATAAGGAGCATGCTTAGCCATCTATAATTCCATAATATCCTCTTTGATGCCTGGCACAAAGTAGATACTCAAGAAATACTAGTTAAGTAGACAGCTGCAGGCAGAGACCACTCCCTGTTTATTTCACTTTCTCCAGAAGCACCTAACTCTACTTGTGTGCGCTGCATATCAAGAAATATTGGAAAAAGTGGCAGGCAGTAGCTTTAAATATTTTTTATCCAAGTTTCTTTCGGAAACCCAAGTTTCCAGGTTGCCCCAGGTGCTCTGTTCATGCCTCAATTTGTATTGCATTGTATTTACTAAATTGGATCCATGGTCGTATCTCCTTAAGAATTTGTAAACTCCCTGGTATACAGGGACCATGTTTCATACATTTTTCTTTGACTTTCCCACAGGATAACTTAGCCCAGTGCCTAGGATGTAGTAGGTGTTCACTAAAGGATTATTGAATAGAACAAAAGAAAAGAAGGTCAGAGTAAACTACCAGTTTTCCACTGGACACCTGATTATAATTCTGTGGCTACCCTTGCTGAATAAAACATTGTCACCCCGAGTTAAAGAAACAGGGGTTAATAATTATTAATGCTTCAAGGTGTGCAAACTCTCTGTGGGCACAGTGCAGCCTTTCATGTATTAATGACTCCCCAGTGATGGTGCATTTCACTTTTTCTGCGGAGCTCTCCTACTTGGCTCTTTGTGTTTTTTAAAGCTGAGCAGGTGTGAGGAGCCCACCCTTTCTTGCCACAAAAATGTTCCTTTCAGGTAGAAATCACCTAAGGACTTTTATTTTCCCCACCAGTGAGTTGTAGGGAGTTCTAGGGTGTGGTTTTGCTTCTCGGGGAATGGATTTTCCATGTTTTCTGAGGCAGGTTGGAAAACATGGGTGTGTGATCCAGCCCCTTTGTCCACCAGGGGATGGGGGACTTTGTTTCTGGAGTAGCAGCCTCCTTTTGGGGGTGGAACTCACCATTTGGTGAGACATTTTCTCTGTTTGTGGCAGAAGTAATTTGCTGCTGTTTGGGGATCGCTAAGGGGCTCCTGAAAGGACTTGCATTTTCCTCTCTCGGCGTTGGTGACCCGACTGCAAAGAACACTCAGCAGCCCTTTCTGCAGCTAGTGACTTGCGGAGTTTAAGATCAGTATCTTCATCCTCTGTGCTGGATTTGTTCATTATTTCTTTAACGACTTGCGGGCAGATTCCTAAAAAAGTTGGGCATGAAGGATGTTCATGCTGTTTCCGTACAGCTCTACAAAATTCCCTGCTCCCGTTAGCCTTTGCCTGGTGCCCTGGATGGCGTTTTCTCCATGCTTCTCTGACTGGCTGACTTACAGAAACAACTGTTCTTCACTGGGGGAGGAGGGGATCTTTGAGATCAAAGACTGCTTTACAAAAAAGTTCTCCTTTTACTCAGATAGTTTTTGGTCCAGCTAATTTTAGTATTTATCGCTCTCAAATGATCTCCTTGACTTCCTCATACTAGTTTGGTTTTTAGCCATTTCTTGCCCACTAACACATGTGCTATTAATATAAAAACTTTCCTAAAGTCTAAAACCTAGGCAAATACTGGATGGTGACAGCCCTTGAGAATATCTCCTGCTCTTCGGGTGCTCCCTACGACAGCCAAAATGAATGCAAATACAACTACGTTGGATCAATACAAGAAGAGTTGACATACTTTGATTGACATTAACAAGTAATATGACCTTGAAGATCGGGATGAAATGGAAGAAGGGTCTTTGGCATTTTAAAATCAGTCATAGTAGGGATGTCTCTTAAAGTAACTCTTATTACTATGTGCACATCAAAAGGAAGGTTCTGTGGCTGCATATTCCTGAACCATGAGGGCAGTTAGGTGCCTCCTGCACACCCACTCGTGGCAGTTGGAGTGGCAGCTGGAGCTCCACGTAGAGAGCACGAGTGCACGTGCCAAAGGCGGGGAAGCTGGCCGTGATCAGTCAGGACTGCGTGCAGGTTATGCAAGAGGGGCGTGCACACACCCGTGCCAGCCCTTTGCCAACCCGTTGTAGAATCTAAAATTTACCGTCTGTAATGCCACATCATCGCTGGTGGCTCCTAACAGCTCCCTGTTCTCATTCAATTGCTGCCTACCCGGGAGGGGATCTGTGGTCTGTCCGGCTCAGGTGCCAAAGTGCTTTTTGGCACAAGGTGGTCCGCCCCTTTGATTGCAGCCTCACATTTCAGACTGTAAGGCCAAATGTTTTGTTTCCTCTTACTGGGTAATTCTGGATATTTCCTGAATTTTGATGAGCGATTTTGAATAGTCCATTTTGGATTTTTGGAACTCGGTGTTTTAGTAAATAACAATTAACATTAAGTCCATTACCCGTCATTTAAAGTCTTATTTCTCTTTATGGATCTTAAATTTTCATTTCAGCCCTTAAACCTCATTAAGTGATGGATATTCCCTTAGCTTTACTCTCTTTGACTTGTAGCACTGCCTTTCTATGCTCCAGATTGGGAGAAATAGTTTGAAAATAGAATTTAAATATTATAATATAAATTTAAATTTGAGAAATAAAAACAAAACTACTGTTTTCGTAATACCTAGTACATATAATTTTTCCAGTTTTCTTAACTGGTGACATTTGGCCATCATTTTTATTTGGAGACAGAGCATGTCTCCCCAGGAGAAAGTAGAAAAAACCAGGACAGCAATATTCCTGATCTATTATACAGCAGACTCTCAGTTAACCAGCACCCATGGGGACTGGTAGATGGCAGATAAATGTAAGTAGACTCTCCCTTGACCAGAACTCAAGCAACCATCGTTGGAACCGCTTGAGTTCCAGTTAATAGAGTCTACTGTGTTTACTTAGTGACTTCTGTCAGATCTCTCAAAATGCCTTCTCTATACCCATGTCCTCTCCAAAACCTGAGACGGGGAAATTGCCTTCACATTGAATCCTAAATCCAGCCCCTTCATCCTGCTTTTTATCCTACTTTCAATGCTTGTCCATGTTTCCTATAAAAGCAGAGCAAGATGATGAAATACATGTTTCTTACAGTTCAGAATCTGAGACTTTCTTGCTCTTGACAGTCATTTAATCACTAAATATGGAAGATTTATCATTTAATCACTAATACTGAAGTGCAGGTGCAGCTAATATGAATTACCCAGTAAAATAAACTGTAAGACAGCATTATGCCCCTACAATCTATACTCCTGAGTGTATGCCTCAGAGAAACACACACACACACACACACACACACACACACACACACACGTCAATAAAAGGGCTTCTACCATGAAGCTCATTACAACATTGACACAGTAGCAGAGTTAGGGCAAAATCAGGTATTCATCTCCAGAGAAACAAAAGTAAAATGCAGTTAGTATGACATGAAATACTTAACAGCCAGAAACTATGAACTAAAGGTACATACAGAAACATGGAATGACTTTGAACTGGTATTGATGAAATAACTAAGAAACAGAACCATATCTGTAACACAATATAAGTTTTTATAAATTTAAAACACATAAAGTAACACTGTCTTTTAAAAAGATAAACGCACAGGTATATATCCAAGGAAATAGAATGTGAGTACCTAGGAGTGAGACATTAGAAAAGTCAAGAACTCGAGATGGGAATGAAGGGAAAACTAAAATAACACAGATCACCTTGAAAGTGAATAATTCATTGAGGCATGTGATTATCTCACCTCTCTGCACTTTAAGTAAATGCAAACATAAAAAGAGACTGTAAATCATAGATTTACTTGAGGCAAGAACTAAGAATATCATGGAAAGTAATGAATACTTAGAATAGTTACTTTGGAAAATGCAAGGCCAAGTACAAGGATTGTCAGGGAGCCCCAAGAGCTACTTGAAGGCAGGAAGCTTGAGTGAATGGTGGCCCCAGTCTTCATAGTTGTGTACTTTCCTAAAGAAGCATGGCTGCTGCCTCATGCAAGAGTGAAGATGGAAGATGTTTGGAGTTACCTAGTGTGATACTGTGATTTATAATAAATATATATTTGATCTTGCAAGTTCTGGCACAGAGCACCTAAAACCCTTGGCATTTCCTACGTACTGAAGACACCTAGAACCATTCAGGTTTCTTTTATTATGTTAATGAGGTGACTCACGGAATCCACCTACAGATGGAACTGATAGCCCCAGGGAACCAACCATTGTGATTAGAAGGTTGGAACTTTCTGTCCTACCCCCAACCTTCTCCAGGAGGGTAGAAGGACTAAAGGTTGAACCAGTGACCAACAACCCGTGAGTTAATCAATCACGACTTTTCGATGAAGCCTCCATGAAAAATCGCAACGACTTGGTTCAGAGAGCTTCCAGGTTGGTGAACCCATGGGGCTGGGGGGAGAAGGACACCCTCGGAGAGGACATGGAAGCCCTGTGCCCTTTCCCAGAACTCGCCCTATGCATCTCTTTCCCCTGACTGCCCCTGAGTTACATCCTTTTAAGAAAAATGTTTCTCTGAGTTCTGTAAGCTGCTCTAGAATATTAATCAAACCCAAGGAAGGGGGTGGAATGTCCAATCTGTGGCGGTCAGTCAGAAGCACAGGTGACAACTTGGACTTGAGATTGGCATCCAACGGAGGGCAGTCTTGCGGGACTGAGCCCTCAACCTGTGGAATCTAATGGCCTTTCCAGGTAGATAGTGTCAGGATTGAGTTGAATGGTTAGACACCCAGCTGGTGTGTCTGAGAACTGGTGGTGTGGGGAACCCCCATACCACGTTGGAGTTGGGTGATCAGAACCCTTCTCTAAGGTGGGAAGGTTTTGGCTAAGGGAGATGGAACCGTTGAACGGCAGGTAAAAGAGTCCTGAAGAACCAACCTGGGAGTGGAAAGGGAACCTCATCCTTATGGGCAATAGGCTGGGCCAGAGTGGGAGTGGAGAAGTGTATCAACCGAGCATCTTTGTTACAAAGAGCCTGACTCTCCCAAGCCAGGAATGAAATCTAATATAATAATTACAGTTTTCTTAAGCCAAATAGTTGGGCTCGAGATCTGGGTCAAAGTAGACTTGAAGCATTTGCTGAATCCAGAGGAGAGAGAATTCTGAAAGTGGGGTTGCCAAAACCAACCATTTAGAAACAAAAAGATTCTGGCCAGACTCTGATCATCTTGGAGGAATTCCAAGAGGAATAGGGCAGGAGTAGAACAGTGGCGATTCCCAAATTGGTGAATAACAACTCACTACCGTTGTGGTTTAGTCAGTCACCAGAGTCCTCTGGCTTGGTTGGGAGAATGGGGGTGGGATGTGAAGAGAAAAAGAATCATGGGAGGTTCTTAGTTGTAGGGGAAGGCAGGCTAATACAATAAAAGAGGTTCGTCTTTCCCTACATTTTCCTATAATGGAACTAAGCAACCCAGTCATCTGAGAAGTACGGGAGCCCCTGAAACCAGGGCTACACTGAAAATAATCAAACTGAAGTCTGGTTGATGGACAAGCAACACTTCCTAGTTATTTTAGAGTAATGCATGCCCTCAAAACATCACCCCAGTTAACTTTCTTCTTTGAGTCTCTTTAAGGTACCCTAATAATAATGGAGGCCTCAAGAGAGTGAAATCTCTAGGCAATCTGCTGTTTTCTGCTTCTGTCCACATAGCAGGAGGCATTACTGGGTTTACTGGAGGCCGCTGAAGTCCTTTCTTTGTCTCTGCCTTTCTGTGTCTCTGTTTCTCTCTCTCCGTTTCTGTCTCTTTCTCATCCATCCATCCACATTCCTCTAACTTAACACTTTCTAGGTACCCGGTGCTGTTAGTAACACTAATTAAATATTAACTCATTGAATCTTCCTAACAGTCCCATGAGCTAAGTGTTATTAGTATCCCCATTTTACAGACAGGAAGCTGAAGCACAAGGAGATTAATAGCCTTTTCCAAAGCACACAGTCAGTAAGCAGGACCCAAACCCAGGTAGCGGGCCCCAGGGTTCCCGCCCTTAACCTGAAATCCCCGGGGGAAGTCATTCAAATGCCTGCAGGACTGTTCTTCCCACAGGCTCCTGAGGCTCCTCCCTGCGGGCTGGGCAGCTGGGGGAGGTGCCCCTCTGTGGATCACTCAGTCTTTACTTTGTTCTTCATCTCTCCATCTTCTCTTCCCATCCACCCCTTGTGTGAGTACAGGTAAAAGCTTCCTCCTCAACTCTCCAGGCCAGGAGTTGGGGACTCATGGTTCTGAGGGACTGCAATGGAGATGAAAGGGTAGTGGATGGACCTGGAGTTGGGTTCAAGTTGTCGGGTTCTCGGCGCTCTTACCCGCTCCTCAGTAGCTGTCTCTCCCAGCTTTAGCTGAAACTTCTCCGCGGTGGGTAATTCCAAACTTCTGCCATCCTCCCTCCTGCCCCAGGCGGTCCAGAGCTGCTTTAAAAGCACACAACCCTGCAGACTGGGGCCACAAATAAAACATTCATTTTCCAAGCCCAGCAAGCAGGTCATCTTTTAAAAATATTAGAACTTCTCGATGCCAAAGTGTATCTGTAAATCAGGCAGATGCCTGCAAATTTCCATTTGACCAATTTAAGCATTTTTATCTTTGACCAAAACCAACTAGTAACCTAAATTTGTGTGTGTGTGTGTGTGTGTGTCCTTATCTTTAAAAATAAGTGTGGCTTTGTTCCTGTTTTTAAATCGTTTCCACTGAATGCGAAATGCATTCGCCTTCAGGTTGAACCAAAGGACTTCTCAGCTTGTACGTCCCCCCGTAGTCACTAGGGCACTAATTGCAAATGCAAACTTACAGGGCTGCACCATAAAGGTCATTTGACCAAAAATGGAACTGGCTCCCTCTTTGTACATGCTGATAGATCAGAAGAGGAAACATGCCCCAGGCATTAGACACTTGCTAAATGATCCCCTGGCTTCGTCAAGTAAGAGTACCAAAGACAAATGCAGTAAAAACCTCCAGCTTAGTTTTCTGCCTTTCTCCACTTCGCGTCCCAGAAAACAACAACAATGCAAAAATGTACATTTGTGCAAATTGAAGGTTTTTTTGCAACTATCGTATTTTGTAGATATGGGAATGATTCAGCCACTGAATCCAGCTTTCCTGAGGGTTGTTGTTTACTCTGTGTTCCTGTCTTTTGCAAGTTTTGCAGGGCAAGTGTCCTTTTTTTCCTTAAAGGAAACATTTATCCTCCCCGATGCCACTGAGTTATTGAAACAGAGGCAGATAAGCTTAATCAAGAAGCACTTAATAATTACTCTGTGTCCCAACATGTTCTGACTGTGACACAGCTCCTCAGACAGTTTATAATTTGGGGGTAGTAACAAGCCAGTTTCACACGAGACAATTAGAATAATCTAACCGGGATTATAACCAAATGCTCGGTGATGTGAATCACTCAGTTCTGTGTGAGTTGGCAGAAGGGACAGTCAGAGAAGACTGAAGTGGTGTGGGAGGGACTTGTCGGTAAGTGACACTGAGGATGGAGATTTGAAGGGGAGACATCTGGGGGGGGGGAGGGGAGCGGAGCCCAGGGTGCTTGAGGGACAGGGAGAGATTACCCCAGTCAGAGAGAAGGATTTAGGAAGTGTTAAAGTAGCACATTAACACGATGGTGACAGTTTTTCTCCAGCATGTTGCTAGGAGCCACCGTGGGGAGAACTATTTCAAGTCGAGTTTGTCAAAGGAAATTTGGAATGTGCGTTTCTGTCACCACGGGGGACCTGAGTGGATCCAGTGTAGTGGCCAAGGTCGAGAATCCTTACAGGGGCTCTGTGTAGCACCCTTCAGGGCTGGCCGTCACCATGACAGCAGTATTTTAGAGAGATTTTTGAGTCAGGATGAAAATTTCTTCTGAAGAAGTGGATTGAACCCTCTGCCCACTTTTTCAGAGGAGCTTGACAAATAAGAAGGGATGGTGTCGGCTCTATTCATTATTGTATCCCCAACAGTTAACACAGTGCTCGGCATACAGTTGGTAGCTAATATTTGCTTGCTGAAAACCCCGGGAATGGTATTCAGGACAGACAGGACAGGGTGCGGGGAGGCAGGGGCACACTGAGAGTAGTACAGGCAGAAGATAAGGGAAAAACGACCAAGCAGACCTGGTGTTTCATAACAGCTTGAATCATTTAAGGGTCTGCCTGTCTAGTGGAGACTACAAGGCGTAAAACCGAATGTATTTTAGAGGGAATTGCTCTAAGGATGGAGGGCGGTAAGACGATTGGAGACTGAGAGCTGCAGGTCACAGAGGCAGATCCGTCCGGACGTCCCTGTGCTAGTGCAGGAAGTGCATTTTATAGAAAAGTCAGAGAGGAACTGAGGGGAAGCGGCGGAGAGCTGTGAGCTGGCGCTGCACGGCGCGCGGCCCGGGGCGCTCCCGTAGCCTCGGAAGCTGGCCCTTCAAGCTCAGGGCCGCTCCAAAGGGACCCTGCAGTCACCGGCCCAGCCCAGCGCAGGGCGCTGGGAGGCCACGCTGATGAGGACGGCACCCCAGGCTGGAGTCTAGGATGGTAAGCGGGTCTCATTCTTTGATTTAGGCGTGACTTGATTTATTCGCCTCTGAAACCATTCTGTTTTCACTTCCTCTTGGTAATATTTTAAATGTTCAGAACATTTTCTAACGTGTTTGTGCTTTGAGAGCTACCCCAGAGGTCCCTTCCGAGTCATCACTGAACATAGCAGGGACTTTAGCCAATCCCGAGACTCGGGGGTGTAGAGAGCTGGTCTAAAACCGCGTGCTGGCATGATTTGAATGTTCACGTATTTTGCTCCCAAGGGGAAAAAAATAAAAGCACTCAAGCAAATATATGTGAACTAGACAAAAGAGAGGGCAGTGAAATGAAAAGTCACCTCTGTTACACTTGGAATTGTTCTGTCCTAGGACAACTCCATGTGAAGTTTGACCCTGCCGTGTCTGCCACACACTGGGGCCCAATGTCCATTAAGAATTTCGGACGTTGTGAAACCTCAGGGGTATTTTTAGAAGAGGCTTGTTCCTATGAATGAGGAAGTCTGGCAGATGGCTCTTCCGCCTGCATGCTTATTTTTTTCTAGCTTTCTACCAATACAGTATGGAGAAAAACTCTGCCAAGGCTTCTTGCTCTAAGGACAATGGGGGGAAAAGCCATTCTGACACACTGGGCAGCAGCCGCAGGGCTCAGCGTCTCTAAGGACGCTGTGCCACTGGACGCGTCGGTCACCCTACTCTCCTGTGACTGTGACTAATCAACGGGGGAGGCGGGAAAGGAAGTCTGAGCAGGAGCGAGTCGTTTATCACACCGCGTGAGCAAAGACATCTGTGCGGCAGCTGATAAGCACGGTCACTACCCAGAGAGGAAAGACTATGGAGTGTGTGGTTTGGGCCCCATTGAAGCCACTTCCTTCAATGCCATGTGACATCTGATGGCATCTTACAGATGGTTTGCACTGGTTTCATGACAAACTATCGTTACGGAAGGGGAAGTGCCTTCCAAAAGAGTAAGTGTAGTCTTGTTAATGCCTCGTTGTGTGCATTGGGATTGTCATTTGGCGTGAGGTCTGGCAGAATGATCTCTTAGGGCCCGGAAGAGTCACGTTTGGGATAGTAAACCCTTTCCAGAAGTTTTAAGAAATCTATTGCACACACAGGCCGAAGACACCAAAACAACCTGTCTGTCTCTGCTTCGATGACAGCCTTCCCCTTCCATTTTCCCATTTGATGTGGTTTTTTTGCTTGTTCCCTATGCAAGTGGCAGTTCTCTAGGAGTGCAGAGTATGCAGGTTTCCGGAGTGGAAGGTTTTTCATGCAGCCCAGGAAAGAGTCATCACTCCCACGCTGTTGCTCCTAAGAGAAAGGGTCACCCCTTTCTTTCCCCATTTATACCCAAGTATTTCAAATATCTGTTGGGTTTTAGTTACCTGGTGGGAACCTAGGATTCTTGAGCCTTTTTAGTAGAGAAACAGCAATGATGTCACCAGAAGCCACAAAAACATGAACTTGTGGCTTAAATACTAAGATTTGCTAGGATCTGCTTTAGGAGGCTCCCCACTTCTCTCCACACACACATGACATGCACGCACACACGCACACACACACCACGGACACTCTCTGTGGAGAATCTACCCTACAATCCCAGGAATATTCTGATTGGTTTTGCCTTCAGTTGGTGGGTTTTCAAAGCTGTGACTTCTGCCTCGTAGTGACAGATACAGAAGAATGAAACCCCTAGAGTCTCAGAAGAGTTGTTAGGTCTGGGAAATAACTTTTTCCACCTACGAGGCTATCCTGTGCTGAAACCCATCCTCCCTGAACTGGTGTGTCTGCTCTGGGGCCTGATGGAAACCCCACTGGGCCATCCCTTCTGTCCTGTGTCTTTTAGAGGCTTAACAGCTATCCACAGGAGTGGCAACCTCTGGGCTCATTCAGGCCCTGGTGATATTTTTTTCCTTCTAAAAACACTCATTTTCAATTTATCAAATATGTTAATAGTACAATGAAATTCAAAAATAATTTAACTGACATTCATGGATCTCCTTAAGATTTTTCAAGTATTAACTTTTTCCCATTTTTTTAGATTTTTTTTAAAAATTAAATATTACAGGTACAGTGGAAGAGCTCTCCTTCCTTATCTAATTTTCATTTCAATCTCCATTGCTACCCAGAATAATCACTATCTTAAAGTTGATGAGTAATCTTTCCATTTTACTGTGTTTATGTAATATACTAATATATATATACATACATACATACATATAGCATTGTTATGTTTTAAAAATGTATATGCATAGGATCTATACTTGACACCACATGGTATACTGTCCTTGAACTTTTTGCAAGCTACTTTTAATATTATTTTAATAATTATTTTTATATTGATACATTAAAATCAAGTTTATTATTTTTGAATGCTATATAATATTCCATTATAAGATTATAACACATTATCTATTTCTTTCTTGATGGACATTGGACTGCTTATGATTTTGTTTTTGCTATCAGTAGCACTTTGAACAGCCTTTACATGTCTAGAAGTTTCTCCAGATCTGTGCTGTATAGCATGGTACCACTAGCTTAAAATGTTGGCTAGTCTAAATTGTCATGTACTATAAGTGTAAAATACACACTGGATTTTAAATGAAAAAATGCAAAATAACTTTATTAATAATTTTTCTTATTAATTGCATGTTGAAATGATGATATATTATTAAATACACAAACATTATCAAATGAAAATATATTATTAAAATATTTGGGCTACTAAAATTTTTAAATTATATATGTGACTCGTATTATATTTTCATTGGACAAGGCTGTTCTAGATCAAGATTTGGTAGTCTACCATTCACAGTCCAGCCATCTGTGTTTATAAATAAAGTTTTATTGGAAAACATGCCCACTCATTTACATATTAGCTATGACTGCTTTCCTGCTTCAGCAGCAGAGTTGAATAGTTGCAGTAGAGATTATATGACCCATAACCCTAAAATATTGACCATCTGGCCTTTAAGGAAAAGTTTATTGACCTCTATTCTAGAGCAATGATTTTTAACCTATTTCAATCAGGACCCACAAAAACTATATATATAATTTCACAATCACACACACACACACACACACTCCTGAAACAAAAGTTTTACAAAAAAAAGTTTCACAAATTCTTACTATCTATTTTTATATTTTCTGGTCTGTTCTACTTTGTTAAAATAAACTGCTGGTTAGTAAACTACTGTGACTCACTTAATTGAGTTAGCCATTCACTGCTAGCCATTTGAATATCTTTGTTCAAGAATATATACCTAAAAATAGAACATAAAATGAATAACTTCATTATAAGGATATGCATAGTGAGTTTACAAGATTTGTGTGTTATTCAGTGTGGGTGGATGTGTGTGTATTATGTGTGCGTATCTTCAGTCCCACAAATAGTGCAAGAAAGTTCTCATTTTCCCACATCCTTAACAATATCTGATATTGCCAGACTGATCTGATCGGTGTGAAATGGAATCTTCTTTTATTTATAATCTGATGACTAGTAAGTTTGATTACCTTTTCATGTGTCAGTTGACTTTTCATGTTTTTTCTTTTGTGAGTTGCCTTTCATGCCCATTGCCCCTTTTTTAATGGGGTTATTTGTCTGTCTATTGTATTCGTTTTGTATTCTGGATACCAACACTTTATACAACATATATGTGAGTATCTATATATCTATTTATATAGATTACCAATGTGTGGGTTCTCCACCCCTAAGTTTTGCTATTTTCAATTTATAATGTCTTTTATTTTATCACACAGAAGCTTTCCATTTTAAATCAATTAAATTTATTTCTCTTTTTTATGGTTCTGTTTTCTTTTAATCTCATTTAAAAGAGATCCTTCCTTAACCCCAGATCAAGATTTTCTCTGGTAGTTTTTTCTAACAAATTTTAAACCTTGGGGTATTTTTTCCCGTTAAAAATTCATATTTGTACATAGTGTGAAAGATAACTCTACCTTCTTTTTTTTCTTTTGTCCTATCATGAGTAGCTGGTGTATGAGTACCATGAACTGCCTTGTCCTTCTTCCCATCACTGAATCAACACTCCATTTGTCACGTAGTGAGTCCCTATAGACAGAGATCTGTTTCTTGGATCTCTGTCCACAAAATTGTCCCAGATGTATCAGCAACAAATCTTTACTGATCTCACATGTACTGCAACCAGGTCACAGATAAGTTTTAGCAACTTTTCAAGGTACGTGTATTCTCTATTTTATACCAACTACGTAAGATCACTGATAAGGAGAAAAGTCTTCCAATTCATTTTATGATTCTAATTTAATCTTTACACCTAAACTAGACAAGAACAATACAAGGAAGTAAAATTAAAAATTATAGGCTGATCTCAACATTTGAATGTAAATTTTAAAATCCTAAATTAAAGATTACTGACATTGAATCCAGCCATGTGTAGTAAATTACATTTATGCAAAGTGTGCAAAGATGGGTAACTTTAAGATAAGTTATTAATATAACTCATCACATCAACAGAATAAAGAAGGGAAATGATAGAATTTTTGTATAGATGTAGAAAAGGCGTTTGATAAAATCCAATCGCTATAAATGATTTAAAAATATAAAATGCTTAGAAAACTTGAACTAGAAATACTTCCTTAACCTGATAAAAGAGCAACTACCAAAACCTGTTGCAAACACATGCTTGATGTTAAAGCATCTCTTGTAATGCTTTGGCATTGAGTTCTGTCTTCACATCTGACACCTGAGAACTTTTCTTTCAGTGCTTTGCTGTTACTTTAAATAAGTGTGTGTGTGTGTGTGTGTGTGTGTGTGCATGCACATGTTCACGTGCATGTGCACGCACTCATATGTACACATATTTGTGTATTTTTTAGTTGTATCTTTATATACATGTCATCGAGTGTTTTTCTAAGTTTGTGGAATGGGGCGCTGTGCCAGCTCAGCAGCGATGGCACTGGAATTGCTCTCTTGGCAATTTCCTCTCCTGGGTCTTAAAACCAAGAGACTGCCGAGATCACTCTGGAGCGGGCGGAGAAGTTGGATCGCGGTAACGCTGGCTTCTCTCCCAGCCTAGGGAGTTGTCGGTACTCACAGCTTCAGATCTCGGCTTCCTGTGGAAAGCCGTTACTGATGAGTCGGATGAGGATAGAAGTCCTTCAAGAAATTTTCTTTGACTGTATTTTGGTCAGAAGGTAGAATAAAGAAGGATAATCTACTGCCATAGCACTTCCGAAGGGTTTGCTATTTCCAAGCTTCCTACAGGGACATTGAAATATAAAGCATATTGTTAGTTGTAATATTGTCGTCACTGTCCCCCTTATGTCTAATGGCTTTAAAATGCTTTTTATGGTGGTTCTAAGGGTTGGAGATGGGGGAGAGAGAGAGGTTTCTAGAGACATCTCATGGTAGCAAGCAAACTCTCTCTAAACTTCTCTGAAGGGATTCCATGACTGTGAAGACCAACACAGGGCCTGGCCACATTGAAGACAAAGAACAATCAATACGTTTTTTCCTATAAGGTCATATGTGTTAAATAAAGCAGTTCCGAGGCCAAATCAATACTGTATTGTATATTTCCTACAGCAGATACTGAAATATAGATCTGCTGTCATGGGAGCAGGGATGTCATCAGGAAACAGCATTTCAGACAAATCTGGGTAACCACCAGCAGGGAGAGCGCTGCATTGATTGTGGTCTCTCTCACTTTGCCGAAAATGTCAGGTCAGAGTGAGTGTCATATAGTCCTTGGAAAAGGGAAGGAGAAATCAATAAGCTAAACACCACCTAATGAAGGAACTGTTTTCCACAAGGCGAAAGCTCTTTTGTTCTTGAACTTGGTATTTCTGTCCCCGACATATTGGCAATGCTGTCTTCGAGATGGGACAGAAGATTTCATAGAAAGCTTAAGGGCAGATTCATTCCGTAATTCTGGAATAAGGGTTATGTTAACATGATCCTACCTGAGCATTACACTTGAACTCTGGTTAAAATTTCAATAATGTTTCCCTTAATTCCAAGAAACAACAGAGACTCTGTGAAGTTATGTCAAGAGAGAGTACCCAGCAAAAAAGAAATTCTATATTTTTAGTCCTGGTTTGCAATTCACTTGTTTTGTGATCTTGCAAAAGCCACCCAATCTTTGTAATCTCTGTGCATGGGCTGTATGACAATACTCCATTTTTCTCTGCAGTGATGTTACACAGGATATAATAGGTGACACAGATGTTTTGGCAGACAGGGTCAGACTATGCAGGCAGTGTCTCCCAAATCATGATTTTGGCATTTGTCTAAATTTAATAGAGTCCCTTTTCCTAACCACACCTAAGAAGTCCCCTACCATTTATGTGCCTATGGTTTCAAAAGAGCATCTGTTCTCTCTTCCCAAAATATTTTTTTTTTCAAAACTTGCTGGCATTGGTCATTTCTAACAGCATAGGAGGTTCATGGTCCATCGGCCTGGTTTTTGACCAGAAACCAAATTAATTACTTTTATTGTTTGTTCCTACATCTTCCAGGCACCTTTTAAAAATGAACAAGAGCAGCTCTGATTTGGAAAAAGTGAGCCAGGGCTCCGCAGAGAGCCTCAGCCCATCTTTCAGGGGTGTCCACGTCAGCTTCACCACGGGCTCCACAGACAGCCTGGCCTCGGACTCCAGGACCTGCAGCGATGGAGGTAACAGACTTGACCTTGACAGGGAGGCCAGGCCTGGGCTTTGGAAGGGGCTGAGCTAAACCTCCTGCCTTGGTTCTGCTTTCCCATGAAATAGACTCTACCAAGGATCAGTTGACATTAATTCCCTGTTGAATAGATGGCAGGGTGCCTCGTCCCATATCGCCCTTTCCATTTATACACAATAAATCCACATGGCAACAAGGCAGGAGGAGGCAGAAGGTGAAAGCATGTCGAAAAGCTCCTGATTCCTTGGGTAATGAGCCATCCATGTGTAGGTCTGCTCCCATTTCTGTCCTCTGGGTTTGTTCTCAGGGGACTGGGTACACGCCAGCCACAAGTTTTATCTGTCCTGCCAACCTTCCGTGTTTCTCTCTTTTTCCTCCCCCTTCCTTCCCCCTTCCCCTACTCATGCTCTTTCGCGTACATGTATACACACACGCACACATGCATATACATGCGCCTAGTCGGACACAGCAGGCGTTGACATAAATGTTTGTTGAATTAAAAGCATCGAGGCCTCAGTAGGCTACCATCCATCCCCCTTTCTGGATAAAGTTCTAAGGCGTTGTATATGGGTGTGCCCTGACTGGGCACATTCCTGAAAAGGAATTCTCATTTTACTGTAGTGGTGATGAGTAGTACTAAACCTCTCACCCTTTCATTCTTTGTGTGTGTGTGTCCTCTTACACTTGCTGTAGCATGTTCAATTCGACATGTGCTAGCGTGACTTCCTCTCACTCCTATAGAAGTATTTCTTCTCAGTTAGGCACTTTGGGAATGGAAGCTTCCATTGGAAATTTACTGTCACCAACACTTTTCTATCAAGTACCACTAAGACAACAACATATGTTCTAAGTCCAACTGTGGTGTGTTCTGATGGGAAACTTTTGATAGCTCTAACTTAAAAACAGGAAGTATCTTAGCCTTGATTTGGGTGGGTTGTGACAACAGTGGATTTTCTTTTTCTGCAGATTTCCCTGGGCTTCTATCTTTTTCCTTTTCCCATCCCATTGTGCAAAAATTCCACAGAACAGATTATTTCATAGAGGGCTGGGCTGGGCACGTGAACCATGAGGTCCTGTGCTGGTCAGCCCTGACCCACTGTCTTGGGATTATGACCAATTCTGAGGGGAGCATTCACGGGGAGCCCTCTGGCCACTGTGCAGCTGGTATTGATGAGAACTGGACTTAACTGCCTCAGCACATTGCTTCTCAGAAGCAGTAAATCATGACGTTTGCTCTCAGAGCTTTTACAGTCGATCTAGGAACATGAAAACACATGGCACATGGGTGGAATAAGCTAGGACATTGGGCTGCCCAGGACGTGGGTGCCTATAAAGGCTGATGGAAGAGAGGGAAATCATTGAGAGTTAATGGAGGGAAAGACTTTTCAGGAAGAATGGAGCATAGCTCAGCTCAAGTCAGAAATGTGGTTAGAATTGAGGAGGAGAGAACTTTGGGGAAAGGAAACAAAAAAAGAGGAGCCAAGGCTCAGAGTTAGGAAAGCGGGACTTAACGGTTGGTGGGAAGCAGGAAGCTGGATTGTATACAGCTCTCAAAACCCATTTGTGGGGGCCAGGAAAGGGCACCACAGGGGCCGGTGAGTACAATGGTGACACCTAACTCAGACATTTCTAAATTAAAATGAACACATGTTCGTGGCTATTCTTTCTTGTATCTTGAGCCGTTTATTCAATGGAAATGCGCCTCAGCATTTGGAATCCTGGATCCACAAGAAGGTAGCCTTGTTACCAGACCCTGGCTCCTGAGAGCAAGCCATTGCTGTCTGCTGCTCTGATGCATGGCTTTGCACACGGAACCATGCCTTGAAACTGGCAGGAGACCAAAGACAGTCTCTCTCTCTCTCTCTCAGGCTCTCTCTCTCTTCTTTTTTAACATCTCTGAAACATTAACCTGGAACTAAAACGTGAAAAACCCTTCATTGAGCTTGTCGTCATTAACCAAGGCCTCTTGCTTTAGATCTGTTACTGAACACATACCTTTCGGCCCCATGAGTCCTTCCTTTTACCTCGTAGCCAAAGTAGTCACCCATCACATCCTCTTTTACTATCCGACATCTGGCACTGAAGCTGAGAGTGGATCAGAATAGGAAAGGTAGAATTAGTTCGTGCTGAAGTTCCTTGAAACCAGAATGTAATGTCTAATACTCTCTAATACTGTATATTAAATTATAATGTACATTTGGGCGATGTATGTATTTTGTTAGTAAGACTTCACCAATGACAGTGATCGCCTTCATGGACTTTTTGCATCTGCAGCATAGGCTGGACAGAGTGAGGTGAGGACAGTCATTCCAGTGCATAGCATAATAGTAGCTTCTGTAAACTTCTTGGAAGGTCCTCCGTTCATTCTATTATTCAGGTTTTGTGGCCAAAAAAGAAGTTTTAAATCTTATAAGAAAAGCAAACAATTGAAATCAATAACTTGGTTGCATTTTAAAAATGAGTTGGTCTAAATTTTATATTTATGAAACATCATTTCTGTATCAGTATGAATTTTACGTCCTATGCTTGTATTGTTGCATTTCATGCTCCTCAAAGCACATCTGTTGTCGCATTTGTCCATGTGAGCAGTTCGATTGAACATGGAGTAAACTCAGTGCATGGAGAAATCCATCTGAGCAGTTGTTTAGCTTGTGGTTGGTGTGGGAGGGAGAAAATGCAGGACAGATCTGTGAATGCTGGTGAAGAATGCTTATCTGAGGTGAATGCATGGCTGGATTGATGTCAAATGGGATATAGGCACCTAAATGAAATGGTCACCAGGTGACCTTGGGCTTTAAATGGTTACTTTTAAATATGCACACATCATGTGCCATTAAGATAATTTTCCTTTTTGATTTCGGATAACCAAAGTCAGGTCAGCAGTGGAACAAGCATCTGTGGATGCCAGGCTCCAGTGGTCCAGATTAGAGTGTGCTTGGAACGGAAACTGTTGGCACAAACACTGGCTGAGAGGTCTAACTACACAGTGAACACGTACATAAACTCACATAAACCTATTGCATGTACCAGGGCAGTGTCGGTAGTCGGTAGCCAGCAAACCAGAGACACAGGAAGTTAATCAAATATCTTGACAGTAGTCAGCTTGTTTTTCTCTTTAACAACGCCAAGTAGGTTTTTAAAATATTCGAGTTGCATACATTAATTCAGTTACTGATTTGATAGATATTTGTGGAATATAAACTATGGACAGTTGTATCTTGGTACTCAACTGCCTCAAAACTCGTTGAATTTAGACTCGATGCATTTTGATGTGCAAATTGTGTCCCGTCCTCGTGGTTGTGCGGTGCTCACTGCGCAAGCTACAACTGGTCGGTGTTGATTGCGTCATGACTCCCTCCCCTTTCCCGCCGAAACAAGGGGTCACACATTGGTCTTGTGATAGTTCTTGCCCTGTGCACAACCCCTTGTGGTTTTTATCTTGGCTTCTGTGGTCATTGTGTGTATTTTTGGTTTGGGCATGCGTTAAATGTATTTACATTATTGTTTATGGGAAACATTTATTTAGTATGCATCGTTTTTGGTATTTATCATACCTCCTGGAACCAATTAACAATGAGTACTGAGGTACCACTGTACTGGGTATAATTCTAGATATTGAAGGTACAGCAGGGACAAGAAATGCCGCCCCCCCCCGTCCCCCCAAATGTTCCATCCCCTCACACCAAACTCATCTTCTAGTTGGGGGGAGATGGACCAATGAAGGAGTCAAGTAGCCACTGGGTCAGATGGCAGCTGGTGGGGAAAAACACTGAGCCAGGAAGGTGGCAGGGAGGGGTGGGAGGACCCATCAAGGGGAGAGACAGTAAATCCACAAAGATCAGAAATCAGTCAGAGTAAGTGACAGCCTGACCTTCACCGAGCATTTGCTGCCCTACCCAGGCCATTACCTGAGACTCTGTAAGAAGAAAGAGTATTTTTTTAAGGATGTTCTTGAAAAATGTATACAAAGCTCTCCGGCTAAAAATTGTGTATTTTCTGGCTATTGAACAGGCTTGTTAAGCCACTTGATCCTAAATTGATGGGTTCGGTCTAATGTAGTGTCATACATTGGAGTTTGCCCCGCCGTACCACCCACACGGAGAAGGCTGAGTCACGGGTTCTGTTCTGGGAGGTTTATTACTGAAGGGTGAAGAAGATATCCCATAGGAAAAGATACTCATTTCTAAGATGTGTGTGGACTGAGCCTTTATAATATCACTAAAGTGAAACTTCATCTTTGTTTAAAATATTTCCCTTCAAACTGAATTTTTAATACACACACACACACACACACACACACACACACGGTAAAATTCAAACAATGGAGAAAAAGGTATGAAATGAAAAGTCAAAGACTTCATGTACCCCATCGCAGCTCCCACCACCACTTGGACCATTTTTTTTCTGTATTGCCTCAGAAATTGTTATCCATACCTTAAATATCATACAAGAGCTGTCCGGGAAAAAATATCCAACCATAAACACCTCTATTGTTCATATTGCATGGCTGAATACTTTCTGAACAGCTGTCATAAATCTCATTTCCATGCATTTTCATACTTATACCCTGAAGTCTTTTATAGCAGAGTCTCTAGATCTACCTCATTTTTTTTAATGCTGCATAATTTTTCCTTGTATGAATTGGGGAAACCCTTCTCAATGCATGTTTAGGTTAGTTTCATTACAAGTCCACAGTAAAACCTCGAACATACAGTGAAATAATTCGATGAATGTATCTGTTAAGATAAATTCTTAGAAGTGGCATTGATCTGTCAAAATATATAGGCAAAAAAAAAAAATATATATAGGCATTTTAAATAGATGTTACCAAATGATCCTATCAAAACGTCAATTTATTCTTCCATCAACAGCGTGTGAAAGTGCTTTGAACTAACCTTTAATTTTACTGTTAATTTGGAAGACAACCCTTAATAATCACTTTATAACGGGATTGAAAGATCATGATTCCGGAAGCACACGTGGGCTGTAGGCATGGAATGCCTTCCATGAGCCTTTTTTCCAAACAGACAGTGCTTCTCCTCTTTTACATGTAAGTCCTACCGCGTCTTGGTTATTATTTCTTGGGATGATTAAGTGGTCCAGAGAGACTCCTCACAAGTGCGACATTTTCCATCTAGTTATGAGACGCTAATGCAAATGCTTCCATTTTCAGACCACGTCTTCCTTCTTAAAAGAGCGAGGATCCCTTTTGAAGGGATGCTTTGCTGCTTTATAAAAACAAACATTTAGAGTTCATCTCATTCTGCGTGCGGGACCAAACAAGAGGTTGTGCAATTTTCCTTTGGAGGAAAAAGTCACACGTGGGGCTAGCACATTCTCTTGCCCCACCCTGCACGTCTCCTGGGGGTGGAGAGAAGGGGTTTGGGCGAAATCTGTGCGAATGGCACTTCCTGTGTGACACTAGCAAGGTGCCTACACGGATGGCTTTAGTTTTCTCACCTTTAACGTGAGGGAATTGAGCAAGCCCCAGGGCGAGGGCGAGGTTGTCTCCATCTACTTTGTTCCTATGTCTTGCACTTAGTGGGTGCTCAAGAAGAATCGACGCAACGAATGGATAAATCCGTGCAGCCATTTCCAGCTATCCTCATATGCATATGTGATCTATTATCTTCATTTTAAAAAATGATATGCTTAAGTGTTTTGAACAGAAAATTACATGTGCTCTTAACCTGACTGGGGAAGCTGGAGAAGAGTCAGACACAAAAAACTAAAGTTTGGAGTGTGGGGACTCTTAGCCGGGACTCTGCCTTTTGCCTCCCCGCTTGCTGTGGCCCCACTGCTGCTAGAAGGCAGAGCTGTGCACGGAGGGAGCCAAACGGTGCTCGTTCGTACAGCTCAAAACTGGACTGACCACTTCCTCTTGAAGCTCAGCTCCCACTTTGGCTATAGAGAACAATGCAAGTGCCTATTAGAACCCAGCAAGTAGAGAGGACTATAATAAGGAAAACCTCACAGCACCACCTTTGAACTTTTGGCCTGCATTTCTGCATAGGGGTTTAGCTGTTGTTTCCTGACCATTGAAATCATGATTTCTCTTTAATTTCTAAATATAATGGCACCCAACTGGCATAGCTTCCCCTTGGTCCTTTTAAGACCCCCAGCCGGTGCATCACACATGATACGTGGCTCCCCAGTAGAAGCAGTTTCTCTTCCCTGATGCACACGCACCGGGTGTTCTCCGTAGTCAGCCCCTGGCTTCCCACACAGAATTAGAAATTGAGAGGAAAACGTAGGAACTGAGATTTGGGCCCTCTGGCCCAATTAGCATGTGAAATCATTTTAAAAACCTACAATGATGCGACTATGATGTAGGTAAGACTTCCCAGGAAAAGTTTTCTCCATTCTCACCCCTCTTAATATCCTAATTGTAAGCCAGAATTTGGAAGCGGAGTCAGGCCATATAGGCACACTACGTGTCCCTTTATTGCATTTCAGAATGCTGCTTTTTTTCACAGACTGAGGTCAGGACCCCCCACCAGCCAAAAGATGCTGGCCCACTTAACTGTGATATTCTCGGTAGTCTACAATGGAACCCCCAGTCTCCCAAACTGTGTTTGAGTTCGTCTCCCGTGCTTTTGGAGCTGAGTCTTGAGAAGATGAGCCAGTCTTTTCAAGGATGTTTTTGGGCACCATTTTCTGAACCAGTGGTTTGCCTGTGAATTCTGAAACTATTTTAGGTATATGCGTTCCCTCTTCTTTTTGGCTCTTCTAAATGCAGAGCATGGCAGCTGCTGCAAATAGTCACAACTGAGCTGCCGTGTTAACTACGGCTGTGTTTAGGAGAAGGCTGCCCAGCAAGAGTCAAGAAAGTGACAGTCAGAGTGGGTCCTTGGGGGTGCTCCCAATGCCACGAAAAGACAGCTCCTGCTTGTCTTGTGGGGGAGAAATCAGTTTTGTTGAGAAGGGCCACATACTGGCATCTATTTCAGAGTAGCCCTGAGAATATTAACAGCTGAGATGTTATATGGTCCCGAGGTTGCTGGGAGCTACCAGCCTGAGTGATGGTCTTCTCACCAGCTGTAGTTCCATGTTTAGAGAACAGGTTCAAGGACCCCTAAGTTGAGAAGTATGCCTCGGACCAGAAAGTGGTGTGCCCGTTTTAGAACAATTTTTCTTTTTCAAATACGGAAAGCACAATCTGCCTATATAATGCCCTGTTATATGAGTCCACGGCTCATTTCAGGTGAGCCTCGCTTGGCTGGGTGAGGTCCCCGTAAGTACAGTCCTTTATGTCCGCTGGGAGCACACGTGGTTGGGAAGCAGTCTTCTGCACGACCATCCTCTGATCGGCACGTGCTTTATGCAGGGGTTAACTGGGTGAGGGGCACAGAGCATCTAAGAAATAAAGGAAAATGAACTAGGCCACGCCCTCATCCCTGAAGCCACGCCCCTTCTCATACAGTACTCCTTGCCTAAGTGGTTTTGGGATGGAGATCGACCTGATCAAAGCCAGGGACCAGCACATCCCCACAGTATCCAGGAAAGCCAGAGGACACACGGAGGATAAGGGAGAAAGTTGTTTCCTTCCACTGCTCAACTCACGAGTTATTTTTTGTACTAAAGCAGAGCGTCTTGATTCTCTTGGGTAATCCACTGCCCTTAAAGATTTGGATGTTTACCACTGGAAGCTGTGAGTCGTAGAGGTAGAGAGAAGGAGGGTTGAAACAAAATAACCATCTCCCTAGAGGTATTTTATCTTAGAGGCAGCTTTGAGACAAAATGCATGTTGAGAGAAGTTGAAAATAAAGAGAGTGGCTGAAATTATGGACAACTAGTGTGGGAGGGGGCCTTCCCGGGGATGCCATCCAGACACTTTTTAAATGAGGAAACTTGAGGCGGGGGGAGTCAACAGCTAGTTAGGGGTTCACCCTGCTGTGTGCCCTCAGCTCAGAGCAGGGGCAGAAAGGGACGTGTGGAAGGCCTAAGCAGCCCTCCAGGCAAGGCGAGGAGGAGAAACCAGTGAGGCTGGGAAATACCCGCGTATCTCGTCTTTAACTGGTTCCGGGAGGCGCCATGTACCAACCAGACTTTTCCCATTAGGAATACTGTAAACAAATGTAATGCATTCCCGCACCAAAACTACACACAATGGCCATGGAAGCTGAGCTAAGACCGCAAGGGGGTGTGCACAGGGCGTGACTAATGGGTGGACCCCTTGTTTCGGCTGGAAAGGGGGGCGAGTTGTGAGGCAATGGACACCTCACAAATTCTAGCTTGTGCATCCAGTGCCACGAAACCACCCAGGACCAGGACAAAACCTTTGCATCAAAATACGTCGAGTACCAGATCTGAAGAGTTTCAAAGCAGCCAAGTACCAAGGCAGGACTGTAAGCACAAGGCTTACAGCTGGGACTTGGCCGTGGACCTGGTTTATCAGAACCTCCCCCGCCCCTGGACTAAGCACCAGGAGTCCTGGCTATACAAGGCTATCCCAGTCACTGGAGGCTCTGATGAAAGCATTGATCAGGAATCCCCATCATACTCCACTTCCTCCCCGCCCCCCGCCGCTCCTGGCTATAGATAATAAATTGAGAATCTGGTGACTCAATGAGGGTGGGCCTAGAAAAGCCAGGAAATGGTTGTGCCTGGCCACCTCTTGCTCATCACCTGGGGGATTGGTGGCCGAGGCTTCCTGTCCTTTGAGAGCCCCATACGGAAAGGGGCTTGCTATTCCTAACCCTTTTGTAGCCTAGGAGATCCTCCTCCTCTCTTAGCCCATGCTGCGTTGGGGGGTGGGGAGGAAGGAAGTGAATCACCACCCGAGCCTTCATCTGTCCCCATTCAGCTTCTTCCTGGGGAGTGTGGGGAGGTGAACCTGTGGACCCCAGCGTTCCAGAGTCCGCTGTCAGCTGCAGTCAGGACCTCCCCTCCTTTGCCTGGCTGTTTCTTGCGTGCCCCATTCTAATCGTTGAGGGGAGGATGCATGGGCGTGTGAAGCTGACTGGCCCCAACTGCACCACTGCTTTTGATTTATAATTAACCTGGGCCTCCTGGAAGGGATGTAAATCACTCACTCAGCCTCGCTGGCAGGCGCCCCGCCTGTCATTAGCCAGGGGGTGAGGTGGGGAGGAAAACTCGTTCTGATCTTGATAAACCACTGGGAAGCATAAACTACTGCAGGTGTGGGAGCACGCAGGCATCCTGCTTCCTCCTGGGTCTGGCGAGAGATGGCGGAGCCAGGAAGCGTGTGGACGTGGGGCCTCACAGCCTCGCCCTGCTGCACAGGGCTTTCCTTTGCATGAGCCTGTTGGTTCCCAGCTCCCATGATCAACAACGCGTGTGCACCACCTCTGTCTCCCCGTGAGCTTTGCGTTCGGGGTTGTACCGGGCAGGAGGTGTCCTGCTGCCACACACTGTGGGTGTCACTGAGGCTGGGACATGGACGTCAGTGCTTACCCGGCCCGGGGGCAGGCGAGTCCTGAGGACATGGTTATTCGCCTTGCTTCTGAGAGGGTCCCTCCTTCCTATGGAGCATCCGAAGTGAGAAGACCCACTGTTGATCTGGGGCTTGGTGCCAGTCCTTGTCCCGAGGGGCCCATTCTGTCCCCACCTTGGTTGGAAAGCGCATAAGGGGGCTCAGTGTGTGCATAGAAGTTTATTAACTATTCAGGAGCAGCTCTAGGTCATGGGCATCAGAGTGAGGTGACACGAAACTAACAAGTTGCTTCCTTTGGGGCCTTTCACCACCTGCCTCCATCCTTGGTGTTTGCTGTTTCTCTTTCTGCTGAGGTAGGGAGGGGTACAGGCATCACATGCCCTGCCCTTAAGGTGGCATGACACGGTGAACTAAATGAGGGCTGCTCATCAGAAGTGCCTATTCCCTCAAATCAAAGACCCATATTTCTTTCACATTTTTAACCCTCGGGATTATAGGGTGCATTTTACAACCTACAAATACAGTTAGTGTTTATTTTTCATCCTTTTCAAAGCTGTTATTAAAATAGTGCGTACATCTTCCTGTCGGTTCTTAGAACGAAAGAAGTTGAGTATTATTTCAATTTGCCCCTTCCTGTTTCCGATGTCCATCGCTTTTTCTTACACATTTCTTATGTGCACTCTTGTTTCATTGTGAATGCTCCATTTTATACATTTATGCAAAGAGTAAAGTGCACTCTTCACCCTGTCTACACTAGCCCTTCATTTCATCATCCGGGATGTTTCTGGATGTCCCCATGCTCTGTGGAGATGTGTGGCCACAGGGAACCTTCCCCCCCACCAGATTCCTCGTCGGTGGGCACCATCTGGGCCTGCAGGGCTCAGGAAAGACTCTCTTTCCCTTCAGATCTGTTTCTTTAATAAAATCCCGTTCCCCTGCCTTCCATATTGTCTGCAGTTCAGCCCGGTCCCTGAAACCAACTAGAGTGTTTATCAAAACTCATAGAACTACATACTAAATAGGGGGAAATGTTACTGTAGGTAAATTGTAGCCTCTGTAACTATGACTTAAAAAAATCCAGCCAAACCTCATACGTTGAAGTTTGTGGTTGCTGTTGCAGCATTGTTTGCAAAATACTAGAAGCAACCTAAGTGTCCATCAAGAGGGCACTGGCTAAATAAATTACGATACTTGCATGAAATATTTGGAGATGACTGGTAAAAAGAACTAGATAGAGCTGTGCATCTGCTGTGAATTAGCTCCAGCATGCAGCATGAAGAAAAGCAGTATTCCAAACGGCGGGCAAGCCTGCTCTGCTTTTGTAAATGTGCTCCTGTGCATGTGTTGGGTTGTTCGGTGTAGCTTCAGAAAAATGCATGACCAATTGCCCGGTGGTCTCCTCTAATGAGAGGGCCAGGGTAGGAGGAAAACTTTGTCGGCACTGGACACCTTTTTTGCATTTAACATTTTTTTTTCGTGGTGCATATGTCATTACTTCAAGAGGTAAATAAACAGAAATTGCTTTGAAATGAATAAATGACTGACTGCAAGCCCACAAGGCCCAGGAACTGAGTGGCATTGCCTCCAGCCTAATTGTTCCTGTTTCTTGTTTTCAGGCCCATCATCTGAGCCGAATCACTCTCCCACCAACAGTGGGAAGAAGCTCTTTGCTCCCGTTCCCTTCCCTTTGGGCTCCACGGAGGATGTGTCCCCCAGCGGGCCCCTGCAGCCCCCACCGCTCCCCCAGAAGAAGCTAGTGAGCCGGGCGGCCTCCTCACCAGATGGCTTCTTCTGCACCCAGGGCTGCCCCAAGCCAAGAATGGCAAGTCCCAAGCTGAACCTCAGCCACTCGGAAACCAGCGTCTGTGCTCACGACGAGTCCCACTTCAGCTTCTGCCCAAGCCCCGACAACCGCCACCATCATGCCTTCTCCTCTTCTGAGCCTCTGGAGAAGACTTTCAAAGGCAGTGGCCACTGGGTCCCCGCCCCAGGGCTGGCCGGCAGCCAAAGTGGCGGCAGCAGAGGGGCCACCTCGTCCTCACAGCTGAGCGTGGCCAGCCAGGCCTCCAGCAGCAGCACCCAGCTGCAGCTCCACAGCCTCCTGAGCAGCATCAGCAGCAAGGAGGGCACCTACGCCAAGCTGGTGGGCCTCTATGCCCAGTCCCTGCTCCGCCTCGTGGCCAAGTGTGAGGACCTCTTCATGGGCGGCCAGAAGAAGGAGCTGCACTTCAATGAGAACAACTGGTCGCTCTTCAAGCTGACCTGCAACAAGCCCTGTTGTGACTCGGGAGATGCCATTTATTACTGTGCCACCTGCTCCGAGGACCCAGGCAGCACCTACGCTGTGAAAGTAGGTACCACCCCTCCTTCTGTCCTGCAGTGCAATGAGCTGGTCCTGCCTTGGCAGAATTGTCTTTCTCTAAGCAGATCATTTCACCTCTCCAGGCTACAAAAGGACAGTTTTGAGTCCTAAGGGTCCTTTTGACACTTACTGCTCAATGATCTCACTCTCTGCCTGGCCCAGGACCTGGTGCAATGAGATTTGCCCTATGAATAGAAGATTCGCTCTGTGCTTTCAGGCGTGAGTGTATGTGATCTAGTTGGATTAAGAAGACATTGGCCTTTTAATGCAACAGCGTTCGTTCATTTATTCTGCAGGTTTTAAATGAGCACCTACTGTAGGCCAGGTATTTTGTAAAGATCTGAGTACAGAGTGGTGAACGTAATGTTTCTATGGAGGTTATAATCTAGTACAGGAGATGGGCAATTAGGATATTATTCTTCAAATAGAGCCAGAAGGAGAGTTAGACCTAGGCATCATCTTGAACAATTGATTGCTTATTCACTATGATGGCGGGCTGTCCATATCCGGCCATGTAATATGAAAAATAAAGGTGTTTATGGATTTTACCGGGCAGCCCTCATGTATAACTAGACTCTTGGCTGGGTGTAGTAACTATAACTACATGACTTTGGATCCTCACAGGGTATGTTGGCTTTACAGAGGGGAATCTGAAGCTTACAATAATGGACTCATCTGCCCATAGCTAGCTGGTGGCAGAGATGGATCTGAACCCGAGTCTGTCTGTCTCCAAAGCCTGCGTTCCTATCTGTTAAGACTAATGAAATTCAGAGAAGTTAGTCCAAGGTAACCCAGCCCTGTAATCTTGGACCCTAGATCAGAACCATTGCTCACACAGCCCGCTGCTCTCTCAGGGTACAGCTCTGAGCAAGCTGATGGAGCATCTGCACCCATCTGGCCACTCTGGCCTCTGCCACTGATTCAGGTCTTTCTGTGTGGTCCCCTTTAACTTTATATTTTGTTTGTTTGTTTTGTTTTGTTTTGTTGGTGTCCTGTCAATATCTAGGGGGTGTATGGCCCTTCTGTAAATGCAGGCTTTTGTAGAGAGTAAGGAGGGATATCCTGAGCTCTCTTTTGAGATCACTATTCCAAGATATTCTTTTATTTCTAGTTAGAAAAATGCACACAGTAAACGTAACATGACATGGCTTTGGTGGAGTAACTTCCTGCTTATGAGCAACATTTTAAAAAGTTATTATGATGACCAACCAAAGAAAAGTACAACGAGTTTTACTTTGAGGTTTTTCTTTTAAGAAATTGGTGACACCACCATAAAATATAGATTAGTAACCCCTGATTCTTATGTTTAAGGAGCTACCTATAATTACTTGCTACCTTCCTATGGGGGCAAAAAATAAAAAACTAGGGAAGGGCATGGCTACAGGGAGGATTCCAGTTATTGTACAGAAATCAAGGCCCTGAAAGACCAGGCGGCGTGGCCAAGATGGCAGGCACTAGATGCAAGAAAACACGAAAGTCCGCAATGAGAGTCTGTGGATTTCCTGACTTGGTTCTCATTGTATCTAAACCCATCAGCTTCTCTCTTAGTAAACTACCCTTCCTGCCACTTCCCCGGCCACGAGTAACAGAGAGAAGGAACAAACGCAGAGTTTCCTTCCCACTAGGACGTGCTGTGTCCAGTGGAGCAGGAGTGAGCGGATCCTTCAGTGAGCTGAACGTGATTAGCCCGTTACCCGTCAGGTCAGAGCCAGGGGGCTGTAACCCACCCAGTGAAAGGTACATAGAATGGAGATCCTCGAAAGCCAAGAGATAGAGGTGCCTTTAGGAAGTTGTTCATGTTCACTAGCCCCCCGAACCTCAAAAAGCCAGCTGTGAGTCATCATCCCTCTGCCTCCGCCTTCCTGTATGCAAGTGCATCAGTCACTGCCACTGGTCACCCGGGCTGGACCTGGGGGCTCATTCAGTGCCAGAAGGCAGCTGACCTGTCCATGTTGGGGAGGAAAGAGCCTGGTGAAGGCTGAACTTGCCCGTGGGATGAAGGTGACGTGACCCTGCTGCAAAGAGCTGAAGGGCCACCTGGTGCGGCACCTGCCACTGGATCAGGACCTTGGGGCAAAGGGTTTGGGGTTTTTACTTCCATAAATGACTGTGGTGTGCAGCTTGCATTCTAGAACCTCCTGTTACAGTGTAGAATTAGCCACGTTTTCTGACGAACAATGCAGAGAATTCAGCTTTCCCAGAGGATGTAAAAACAAGCCCTGCTTCTCGTTTTATTAGAAATGTGAACCATAAGGAGTCTGGAAAGATGGGCCTTGGCCCTCTGCAGAGGAGAGGCCCCAGGTCCCCTATCTGACTTTGCAGCTGAAGGACTCTCTCTGCACTGAGTGAAAAGGAAATTTGGAGATGAGCTTGACATGCTCGGAGTCTGGGGAACAACAGTATCAATTTGCAGATGAGCCTGGCCTGGCAGTGGGGGGTGGGCGGGGTGGGGGTGGGGGTAGCATCATTTCGCACGTGCAGCTGCTCCACTTCATTAGCTGCGCAGTCTAGACGAAGTCCAGCCATCGGATTCCGCGGGGGAAGGGGGGCCGGGCCCCGCGCCCCGCTGCCTGTCTGTTGCTGAGTTCTTCCATGTGTGCCTGATAAGCGGGAGCCCCCGGTAACGAGCGCGGGCTCGCACCTGCCCCCGCCGTCGCCAGCCCTGGCTCCCGGGCTCAGCGCCCTGCAGTGGCGAGGCGAGGAAGCCAGCTCTGCAGCCCTGAGCCGCGCGTCTGGGGCAGAAAAAAGAAAATCATTAGCTGCGGGTGAGGTTTTGAAGCTGTTTTACTCCTCAGTCAACTTAGAAATTCCAGTTGGGTAATTAGGGACCTGTGTTCAGCCGCTGGGCCCTTTTTTTTTTTTTTATTTAACAGACGTGACTTAGCCCAGATTTTCAACCACGAATGAAGCCATGGCTGCAGTTTAAAATGAGACTTGGCTCAGCAAAACAGTTGAAATTTGGCAGAACCAAAGGTGTGGGAGAAGGTCTTCAGCCAAAACCCCTGCACAGACGCCCTGAAAATGAAATGGAGAGAGGGAGTGGCGGTGAGGGGAGATGGGGATGGAGGGGAAGCCTCCCGCTGCCCATCCCTGTCCTCTGCCCCTCCCCGCTCCTCCCCAAGCAGGCAGTGAGGGGGCCCACCAGAGGACCAGCTCACTGCTTTTGGACCACATCCAGTCCAGTTACCATTTACTCTGCTCCCTCATTTACATCTCTGCAAACTGTCAGCAGCTCCACTGGGAGCTCCACCGGGAGTGTTTGCTTGGCCCAGGCCTGGGATACCCTGGAGAACAGGGATCCTTGGAAACACTCCCTAGGCCCCAGGCATCTGCACTCTAACGGTTGTTGGTACGTAACCTGTAAGCCAGCAACACCCAGGCATGGCTGCAGCCAAACCCGCCTGAGCAGTCACCATAGCAACCTTTCCTGGTGACTGCTCAGCACCTGGGCTAGGCACTGTGATGAAAGCCACACCTGTGTTGTGTCATTTAATTCTGACCGTGGCCCCGTGAGGAAGGAGCTGTCACTGCCCCGATACGCGGAGGAGAAAACAGACCGGGATAAACAGTCGGTCCTCATTATTGGGAATTCGCTGCTCACATCTATCGTGTAACCTCAGGTCAATACCTGTGGCATTTCTGTGGTCGTTCCTGCACAGAGGGGGGACATTTGAGTCACCTGACAGGCAGATTCCAAGCCGAGGTGGGACAAAGTGGCCCTCGGCCCTCTTGTTTCAGCTCTCTAGACTGGCAGCAGTGTCCTTTCCATGGTCCATTTGGTGGCACGTGATTTTGTGCTTTTTGCTGCTTTTTGTTGGTGATTTTGCTGCTTAAAATGGCCGAGCTGAGTGCTGAAGTCCTGCCTGGTGTTTCTGAGTGCAAGGAGGCTGTGACGTGCCTGAGGGGGAGTATTAGATAAGCTCCATTCAGGCATGACTTGGCCATGAGTTCAAGTGTTAATGAATCAATGCTATCTATTACTATGGTGTCTTTAAACAGAACCACCCATGAGACAAGGTTATATATTGGCCAGTTAATAAAAATGTAACCGGAGGCTTGTAAGAACTTCACACTGTATTTCCCCTAGGACTAACGAATTATTCAGTATTCACTAATTCAGTCTTTGTGGCTACTTAATAGAACATAACTGCTGCACATAAAGAGAATCAATTGTAACTCGCCAATATTTGCAAAGTTTATATTTAAACCAAGGTCTTTTTCACACCAAAGCCCACTTTGACTTCTAGAATACTTCTCGGTTGCATAATCATGGGCAAATAACTTAACCACTTGAAGCCTCAGTTTCCTCCTCTGTATTAGCATCTACCTCAGTGGTTCGTTTGGTTTTTAATAAAACGCTGTGTGAAAAATGTTGCATAGACACAGCACCCCCCCACACACGAGTCCGATAAGTATCTCTTGTGGTTGAGAAGCCCTTACTGGAAGGGAGTGACCCTGACATCAGTAATGCTTTGCCCACATATCCACAGATGGCACAGGAGACAGGTCCAAATGCAGTGGTTGGCATCAGTATTTATATGCAAAGCTATTTTTGGAGGACTGCTCCCCAGATTTTCTTTAGTTGAATAGTGCTCCAAAAGCCTGCCATTTGAAAGCTGAAGACAGTTGGGTGGGCTAGAGTATGAAAGAGCCTGCAACAATGCCCTTTATATACATATTCCAAAATCATTTTTGTTGGTGTAATTGGAAACAAGTGTCTGGGATAAATGCTCTTCCCTTTTATTTCTATTCTACTTCGGTAATAGAGCGATGACTAGATTAATGTGTTGCCTCCCACACCCCCCAATTATCCTGATAAAAGTTTCCTCAGAGGCTGAACGCTTTTATCCCAGGCTTCATGCTGAGAAGGTTTGTATAGCTGCAATATAAATAAACGTCTGTGAAAAGGTGCTTGCAGTGGAACTTCTAAAAACAGCACCTGTGAGCATTGTGGTGCTTCCTGAGCACCGCTGTAATCACCCGAGTGTGGCAATGCAGCCGCCTGAAGGGTTATTTTGGGATTGTTTGCAGGACGATGTTTGCTAGGTAGATGCGAGAGTTCTTTCTTCTTGGGATTACATGCTGATCCTTACCTTTCTGTAAAGCACGGCTGAGGTTGCACAATATCCTTTTGAGAGAGAAGACCACAGACCATCTTTAGTCCCTTTCAGTGTAATTACAGGGAAATTGAGGCCCATGATGTCTGGCTGAAGACTCTCCAGTTGTGTGGTAGCTGCATGAGGATTAGTGCCACTCAAGATCCTCGGGGATTAGAAGAGGCGGGAAACGGACGGTTGTGGGGATTCCCCAGGAGCCTGAGCGTTCATCTGCTTGTTTATACTTACCTTCAGTTCACAGGGGACCTTTGGCCCTTGCCCTGGAGAGCTTTCTGTTTCCTTTCACCTGCTCTAACTCACACTTGAAAGAAAAGTGTGTGACTCCTACATAGCAGTTCCACTAAAATGAGCCCTGCAGGTCGTGCCAGCCATCGTAGACAGTGCATATTTACCTGGATCTAGAAACTAGGGCAGCCTAAGAGAACGTGGCCAAGGCCTGGAGGTATAAAGCCTGTGTTGGCCCCCGAGGTTCCCCAAGAAGGGAGCACTCCAGCAGTCAAGCACATCTGCTATTCAGGCGTGAGGAGTGGGGAGCCAAGCTGACCACCGGTGGCAGCTCTGGTCAGGCTTCCTGAGAATGTGTCCAGTCCGACCGGTGGGTAGCAGGATGTCTTCTTACCAACACCAGGGGGCCACACTACATGTCGTTCTGCAGGGACCCCGCTCCTCCTGTGTTGTATGATAATTTTATGTTTAACTTTTTAAGACATTGGCGAACTACGTTCCAAAAGGACTGCACCATTTCACATGTCACCAGCAACATACGCACCATGGCTTCCAATCCTATGGATACTTGTTATTTTGTCTGTTTTCTTGCAGCCATTGCAGTGGGCGTCCGCTGGTATCTCATTGTATTTTCGCTCTGCATTTCCCTACTGACTCTGTAATTATGGTCATTTACATCTGTCTTTGACAAAATGCCTATTAATATCTTCGGCGCACTTTCTGACTGGGAAGTTCATGTTATTACTGAGTTGTAAGAGTAGTTTTGTAAATTCTGGATACAAACCATTTGTCAGACGTGTGTTTTGCACATATTTTTTCTCAGCCTATTACGTGCCTTTCTGTTTCCTTAGCAGTATCTTTTGAAGCACGCAAGTTTCGAATGTTGATCAGGTCAGGTGGATCAGTTCCTTCTTTTTTGGACCCACGTGCGTTTGGTGTGGCGTCTTAGAAATTTCTGCTCAACCCAGGTCTCACAGACTCCCCCATGCTTTTTTCTGAACCGTGTGTGTTTGGACTCTTACACCTAAGTCTGTGTGATGCGTTTTGAGTTCATTTGTGGTATGGCGTGAGGTAGGGGTTTAAGTTTACCTTTTTGAATGGAGGTTTCCGAATGTCCCAACCCCACTTGTTGAACAGAATGCTGGCTCCCACTCTTCACCTCACTTCTCCTTTCCCCCACAGATCTGCAAAACCCCTGAGCCCAAAACAGCCTCGTACTGCAGCCCCTCTGTGCCTGTGCACTTCAACATCCAGCAGGACTGCGGCCATTTCGTGGCCTCGGTGCCCTCCAGCATGCTCACCTCTTCCGACAAGCCCAAGGACCCTCTGCCTGCCCCGCCTTCTCAGCCCCCTGCCCAGGAGCAGGACTGCGTGGTGGTCATCACCCGGGAGGTGCCCCACCAGACTGCCTCGGACTTCGTGCGGGACTCAGCCGGCAGTCATCAGGCCGAGCCGGAAGTTTATGAGCGCCGCGTGTGCTTCCTGCTTCTGCAGCTCTGCAATGGGCTGGAACACCTGAAGGAGCACAGGGTCATCCACCGGGACCTGTGCCTGGAGAACCTGCTGCTGGTGCACTGCACCCCGCAGGCCACTCCGGGCCCGGCCCCTGCCACCCCCACTCCCCCTGTCTCCTCCGCTTCCGCCAGCACCCCTTCCACCGCCACATCCCCTTCCTCTGCTTCTACCGCCGCCTCTTGCCCCCCTGCCAGCCTCCCGGCCAGTGTCCCCCCCAGCCCCGCAGCTCCGCCGGCCTGTCAGGGAGCGCCCAGTGAGAAGCACTTGCCCCGGCTCATCATCAGCAACTTCCTGAAGGCCAAGCAGAAGCCGTGCGGCACCACTAATCTGCAGCAGAAAAAGAGCCAGGCCCGGCTGGCCCCCGAGATCGTGTCTGCCTCCCAGTACAGCAAATTTGACGAGTTCCAAACGGGCATCCTCATCTACGAGCTGCTGCACCAGCCCAACCCGTTCGAGGTGCGGGCCCAGCTGCGGGAGCAGGACTACCGGCAGGAAGACCTGCCCCCGCTCCCCGCGCTGTCCCTCTACTCGCCGGGCCTGCAGCAGCTCGCGCATCTGCTGCTGGAGGCCGACCCCATCAAGCGCATCCGCATCAGCGAGGCCAAGCGGGTGCTGCAGTGCCTGCTGTGGGGGCCGCGGAGGGAGCTGGTGGAGCAGCGCGGGCCCTCGGAGGAAGCGCTGTGCAGCACGCTGCACAACTGGATCGACATGAAGCGGGCCCTGATGATGATGAAGTTCGCGGAGAAGGCGGTGGACCGCAGGCGCGGCGTGGAGCTGGAGGACTGGCTGTGCTGCCAGTACCTGGCGTCTGCGGAGCCTGGGGCCCTCTTACAGTCACTGAAGCTCCTGCAGCTTCTGTGAGGCCCAGCCCAGCACTTTAGCTGCCCCTTCCCATGCCTGACCCCCATGTCCCCTGGGAAATGGTACAAAGGACTATTATTATACTTGGATGTAATATATATAATATATAAATATGAGCGACTGAGGGTGTCCTTGCCCACTCAGGCCTCCTGCCCTCCCCCAGTGCTCCCAGTTTTCTCCCACGATTGCATACATTTCTGGTGCAGGGACACTTCTGCCGCAGCCTAAAACCTGGACTCGGGCCTCACCACCCCGTTACGGGATCTCTTCACCTTCCTGTCAAATGCCTATTAAAAAATTCTTTTTTAAAATTTTGATTGAGACACGAGCAAAGCTCTTTTATCCCCAAGTGCCCAAGTACATCAGTATCTTTGGTGGGTAAAGTCGACCCCCTGAAGCAGTGGCCGGGCCACTTGAAGTGGCCTTGGTCTTACACTCCTCCTGAGGTAGAACAGCAGCCCCTGGGGCCCAGCCTCTTTCTGCTTTTCTTCTCATCTATGTCCCAGTGTCCTAGGAAGAACCCAGAGGGGGCTGTGGTGATCCCACAGATTCGCAGTCCAACCCCACTGCTCCAAACCGTTTCCAGTCTGCTAACGCTGGTTAACTGTACCAATCAGAGGCCTGGCTGAGAAAGAAATCCACCCCAGATGGTTCAAATGCCAAAACCTTAATGAGACCATGTAGAAAGATGTGGGGCAGGGTTAAGAATAAAGAAAAAGAAAAAACAAAAGACACAAACGAGGCTGAGACAAAAGCCAAGGCTGGCCTGGGAGAACCACCTGTTCACTCCCTGTTTTCTACCTGTCGTCTCCAGGCCAAGTCCAATGGGACACTGGATAGCAGGGGGTCTTGGGGGGTGCAGTGGGCAAGATGAGCCTCCCTAGGCAGGGAAAGGGGGAATGGATGGGGTGCCAGCTGGCTAACAGCCTGCTGCTCCTGCTGCACTAGATAATGGTAGGACAAGTATAGGACTCGGGTTTGCACTGCCAGACCAGCGGTCTCTCTGCTGTTCTAAGCTCTTGCACATTTCCTAAAAACGCATACGTTCAACACACTTACTGGCACCTGCTGTAGTAGCTGCTGTAGTCAGTATTTGTTACCATGCCTTTAAAAGTGCACAGAGAACTAAGTGGCACCAGAGCTTCCTCACCCATAAGGACACACAAAAAATCAACAATGACTCTTTTGAAGAAAAATAGTCCCCAAGATCCTTGTATTTTTATCTAAAGGCCAATTAGTCTTCCAATTTGTGAACTAATTAATTTCTAAAACCTTGTTGATTATGGACAATTTAAAAGAAATGTAAAAGTTTCAGTGGATGTCTTAGAAATCTAGGAATGTGGCTAGGAACCAGGATGGGCAACATCTCCCAAGTCCCCTTCTATGTGCTCATGTCAGTCCTTTCGCAAGCTCCACCTTCCTGCCATGGCCCTCAGGTCAACGCACCTACATTGTCACACATCAGCGGTGAGGACAACACTTGGGGGACACACTTCTTACATCAATTGTTTGAGCATTCAGGAAATAACTGGTTAAAACCAGCTTCCAACTATGTTTGTACAAGAGAGAAAGAGTCTTTGAACATGGAAATCCTGCTTCTCCATAGGGCCTGTCTTAGTTTCAGAGGGTATTATTTTGTCCGTTGTTTGCTCCTGGGAATTTTCCAGGCGGGCCCTCCACCCTGGATTTGCTGTCTTTTGCTTTCTTGTAAATAAACAATGGAGAGGGAGGAAACATATTCTGCCAGGGGAATGCAGTGCCATTTGGAAACACATGTCCCAAGAGGCACCTTTTAAATTTCTGAATGAATTGCACCTTTTTAAAACACCACCCACTTCAGAAAAAAACAATTGATATTGTTGAGAAAAGTTGTTAAGAACCAAAATGAACCAGAAAATAAAAGTGGAAAGAGAAGAAACTATAGCAATAAATTCTGATCGAGAAGAATGACAGCAATCAAACATGAAACTTACTTCCTGGACTTCTGTCAACCTAGAAAAGTAGAAGACAGGTGGCAGAATTCCTGGTGTAATTTTAGGAGACAGTTCATTTCACCAAGAGGAAGAATCTTTGTCCAGTGCTTGGTTCTGAAGGGACTTGGTCAAGGATTTTCTTATTTAAAGACGCTGAATAATAATATCCCTGGTTCAATTAAAAAAACAAACAAACAAACGAACAGGATTTTTTTCTCGATAGGGCAATTCTTACATCCACCATTGGTGAAATGCAAGTGGATAGCATTCAAGCCTAATTGCATCAAGGAAGTTCTACAGAGTAATTGCCACCTATCCATCTCCATGGGTTGGCTTTTTCCATAAGAGCTAAGCATATGGCTACAAATATTAGGTGTGGCAAACAACTTCAGTCACACTATTACAGATTCAGAGGATTAATATCACTCTTCTTGTTACCTCAAAATACACCTGGGGTGCATGACTTGATCCCACAGAAAGCTCCACATTATATACATTTAAGTCCAGAAACAACAGCTCATTCCACAGGACTGAGGTTCAGAAATAAGCAATGACCTCTGCATGATGACAGTCTCATAACATCTGGTTATTTCATACTCCTGGTATCTGTGAGTTCATCCTTTTTTTTTTTTTTTTGGCTTTGGATCCAACTACTGGTATTTAAATCTCCAGCTTTTATTTTCTCTCCAGCTCTGAGTCAGGCCCCCACATTTGTAACTTCTATTGTTCACGTGCCTTTCCCTTTCTTCGTGCCAAGATGTGGATGTCTTTTCTCCTAAGTTCTTTCCTGCAGCCCTTAGGAAGCTATACATCCAACCTGGTATGTTCTTGCCCGGAGCAAGCACTTCCGGGATTATTTATTTATCATAGCACATGGCCCAGATCTAAAGGGAGAGGGCGCGGGGGGAGCAGCAGTTACCACTCTGTGACACTTCCTGGCTTTCAGAGCTTAGGACTGGAGAAAGCTCTTTTGTGCTGTCCACACGTACTCAAAACAGCTATGCGGATTTTGAAGAGAGAAGGCATATGTTACTCTCATGACGTCTTTGAAATTTGTTCCTTAAATATATAGCCAATAAATGAGGCAGCCCTTCCCCGCTCTGCCCAGTATCTATAAATCCTTGAAGATCTAACAAAAAGCTTTATTAAATCTCATTAAAAGGAGTAGCTTTGTAATGTAAAAATCTGCTTGGCATATTTAATAGAGGGCAATGTGAATGGAATTGATTCATTAGAAACCAAACTCTATCCCAACTGATGTCATTGCTAAAAATAAAAGACAAGAATAAAATGTTTAGGGCAAGTTCCATTGGGTGAATGTCTGGACAAATCTTTCTTTCTCTTTTCAAATGCTAATTAATGAGGGTAAGCGATAGCCAAGGAGACCTACTCCTGGTCCTGGGGAGGAGGTGTTGAGGTAGCCTGATGGGTCTGAGGAAAGGAATCTAAAGTAACCCCAACATGACCGTCGACTTAGGTGCACTGGAGTAGGGCTACAACTTGCATTATCAACGTGAATCCTTACTGGGACCCTGGACACCCACTCCACTCAGATGTGCATCTTTCTTCCTAGGACTTGATATACCCATTCCAAGTTTCTGGCGTGGTGGAAGCAAAGTCAAATTTGCTCAGGATTTTTCTGCATGCCAACAAGCCAACTTGGTATTGGTCGATCCCAGTGGGCACTTGAAACATAAATACTAACCACATATTCCAAATTTTGGATTCAAATCTTTCTGGATCTTTTATCAAAAGTAATTCTAACTATTTCCTACAGAAACACTGTCGTGAACATTGACTGTGCTTAGACTATCAAAACTTTTGTGTTTGGTATTAGAACTGAAAGGTTATTTTTCAGACTCCTGACTTAATGCCTTATCGGGGATAATCAAGCACAGACAGATGAGGGGACTGAGGATGAAGGCCTAAGGAGCAAAGAGAAGATAGGAAATGAGAAAGCAAGATTCAGGGACCAACCACCTGCCTGGATCCAGCCCTGGTAACTTCCCACAATCCTTATAAGCTAATTCACCAGTTGCATTGTTGTAACAAAATACCACAGACCGGGTGGCTTATAAACACCAGAAATTTATTTCTCATGGTTCTGGAAGCTGAGAAGTCCAAGATCAGGGGGCTAACAGATTTGATTCTGGTCAGAGCCCACTTCTTGACTCATCGATGGCTGTATTCTTGCAGTTTTCTCTCACAGCCAAAAGGGCAGAGAGCTCTCAGAGGTCTCTGTTATAAGGACAATAATCCCATTCATAAGGGCTTCACCTTCATGACCTAATTACCTCTCGAAGGCCCTACCCTCTAGTACAATCACACTGAGAATCAGGTTTCAATATAGGAATTTGGGGCGGGGGACACAAACATTCAGCAGTGTCTTGCTTGCCAGCCCTTTACTGGGCTCATACAAACACTGGTATGTCTACTTCCTTCTCAAAGACTTCCGGGCATCAGCAAGCTACAGAACTCTAGACTGTGCAGATTTCAATTTCAGAGTTTATCACAGATTCCTTAAAAAGTCAGACAGACTTTAAGTCCTTGATTTACTGACCATTCCCATCATCATAGTGATGAAGACAATTTTCAGCTTTCCTAAAGCAGTAATGGAGCTCTCTCCTCCCTTCCCCCTCAGCCTTGCTGGCCTTATCCATTTTGAGTATGCAAAACAGCATGACACCAAAAGCCAAAACTATTGGGAAAGTAAACAAGCCTACTCCTCCCACCCATCCCCTATAGTCACCAAACTCGCTAATTGGAGCATTAATTCATGCAACTTCTAACAACGTGTCACTGGTATCGTTCCTTGGTTCTCAGGACCACCCATTTTAGGTCCATTAGGAGATACGGACCGTGTTTCTTCCCCGGTGGAAGTTCTAAGGCTGCACTGGCAGCACATCCCTGCATTAAATGATGGCACTTCTCTGATAAACTATCCACTCGTCCCTCACAGCAAACCCAACCTGGTAACCACGGCCAGGTCTCGGAGGAAAGGACTTCCAGAGGATCTTCTAGAAAGAGCATCTAAGAGAGACTGTGCTTCTCTGAGACTTGGCTTTTCTCTGGCTCCAGTGTGGTCGTTTCTTTTCCCGACTTTAGAGAGCTGCCATGTAAGCAACAAGGACTCCACTCATTGAAACGGTTTATGGAACTTACATTTAACTCTTAGACAAAAGGGGCCTGATGCTGTTGGTCTTGGCTGAGTCCAACATGAGTCATGCGCTGTTTCAAGTACCTGATTGAATATGGAGAGAAAGAGGGGGTTCACTGGGCCCTTAGTCCAGTGGAGCAGTTCCATGTAGAGACAAGGGTTCGGGGAGATCGGAGGGGGTGGGAGTCCTGCCTCCAGCACAGAAGGCACACAGTGGCACAGAGCAGAGCGTGCCCTCCGGGCCAGTGCTAACGGCACGCCTGCAGCTGGGGTTGGCAGCCTGCTCCCGGCCATGAGTCACAAATTCGATTGCAGCCCTCATCCTACAAACAGGCCCGCGCTTATCACTGCACAGACCCCTTTGTTTCAGCTCGGAAAAGGCAAGAGCCCCTTGGAGAAAGCTTTGGAAAGAAGAAAGGCAAAGGCATGCTTACAGGGACATGGCTGCTCCGCCGTCTTCTGGGTAGGCGAACCATTTCTAACCAGCACCCAGCTCGCAGGCCCTGGAATTCCACCTTTGTGGTACCTCTAAAGTTACCGTGAAGGAAAAGAAGGGACTTAGGAGCGAAGCTCTTAATATTCCTAGAATGATGTTGTTGAAAGAATGGCCAAGCCCTGGGAATAGCTGCAGTTTGGCTCTGTTTCATGCCTGTGTGTCTGTAACTGGACCACAATGTTTAGCAAACAGAAACTGACCGTGTAATCCAGGTCCTTTGTCTAGTTTCCGCTCACATACCTCTGTGTTCTGAGCACGAGAAAGAAACGCCTCCCTGCGGGCTACGCCTTCCTTCTCGGACTCCCTGCGTTGCAGAAACAGCAGTTTTGAGTTTGGTGTCTAAGGGAAACACTGAAACACTACGAATGACCTAATACTAGTCTCTTTGTTTACCTGACTTCCTGGTTCCAAAAGACTTAAAGTCCTGCTGTTTGAAAGATCATTTTACCTTCTTACAACGTTTCTCTGATGCATGTAGGAATTGGGACAGGTGATCAGCATTTTAAGAAAAAAGAGAGGCCTGGACAAGGTGATGGGTAGGTGAAGTGCAAACTCAGGAGTAGTGTCTAGGCTGCAGTGCCGGTTCATTCCCCAGTAAGCACCACGGTCCACGGGGGGCTCCAATGTTTACTGAGGACCCTTACTCATCCTGGCTGCCCTTCAACGTTCAGCCCATGCCTCACCCTGCTGGTGAGACAGTGTGCCTTTGTCCTCTGCACTCACTCCGTCCTGGGTCATTCTCGACCAAGTCCTCAAGACCTTGGTCACCACTAGGTCACTCGGGGAAGCAGGTACTACAGCAGACTCTCTGTAACCAGAACTCACATAACCGGCAAACTCTCAAGCAACTGGCAGATTTCTACATGACAGGTTGGCGGTTGCTTGAGAGTGTGCGGGGTACTTGAGTTCCAATTAACAGAGAGTCTACTTCCATTTCTCCGGCATCTACCAATCCCCATGGCTGCCAGTTAACTGGGAGTCTCCTGTCTTTCCTAAAATCTTATTATAATAAGAGTAGCGATGCAATATATTCTTTCTCACTGGGTCGACTGAGCCCCTTGAGGGCAGCGACCACGTCTGAAACCACTTTGTTTCCGACTCCCGAGTCCTTTGTGTTGTATACAGTAGGTGCTTAATAAAAGCGTCGATGCCCTTGGTGATGATGCATGGGTTACAGCTGATGACTGTGACCACTCCTTAGGAAAAAATGAAGCCCCACCCACCAGACAGGACCTTACCATTGGCAAAACATTCTCACGTGCTGTCTGTCACCTCAGCCCCCTAAGGTCATACAACATCCTCAAGTACAGAGCATGACCATGAGCCTTAGAGACTAGGTGACTTGCCCGACGGTGCTTATGATGGCCGAGAGTGACAGGACTCAGACTGAAACCAAGTTAAATTTTACACATTTTCTATTTCCTTAGGCACATCATACAGACACTATCCGTCTGTCTGAAATGTAGAGTGATGGGGCGGGAAGTCACAGAGACACACAAATTTTATTAGAACCATTTTCAATCGAATTGCCTGAAATGCATTCCCAGAGTGACAGTGGGCCCTGTGGCATCCCGGAGAAAGAACATTCTCTCTTGGATCATCTGCTTAACCCAGGCCAGTGGTCTGCCAACCCGCCAGCCCTCACTACCCTGAGACCCCAAGGGGCTTATCAGGTGGGCATGTGGGGGATGTCCAAGGTACCCGCCCTGTTAACCCCTGCCAGGCCCTGCTTCTGTCCCTCCAGGCGCGTGCCTGAACTGAAGCTGCTGTGACTCCATTGTCATCTTCCACAGGGGACTCCATCTCTCAGTTTTGTCAGCCTGGCACTCAACCTCAAGCTGGACAGCTGGCCAGGGAGCCGTGCTGTATTTCTGCCAGACCACTACAGCAAATTTCGTTTTCTTTACCAAACTGAGGCTATCTGAGCAGAAAGGGAGCAAGAACATTCATCTTCCCAAGCTGCTTAGTTTTCACTCTGTATTATGATATTTTTTTCTCCTTAACTTTGTGGAGGGCACAGTCAAAAAAGTTACAGCCTAGGTTGCATGTATCTGAGAGATACATTCATGACTAGTATGTGCTGAAATGCGAAAAAATAAAAATAAAAAACACTGCCAATATAATAAAATACATGATTTTTATATTTATTTTCAGTTACAATCTAGAAATTATTAAACAAAAATATATAAAGAATAAAAAATTATCTTACCAAATAAAGAAAACATGAATATTGCAGAAAAAAAGTCTTTAACATTAATTAATCAGTATCTTCAATAGCTGGATTTGCAAAGCATTTATTACAAAATATACAAAAAAATCCTATATTTTATTATATTGGCAGTGTCTTTTATTTTTTTTTTTTTTCGCATTTCAGCACATACTGGTCATGAATGTATCTCTCAGACACATGCAACCTACACTGTAAACTTTTTACCGTGCCACCAGGCTGAGTCTCAGTGTTATTAAGATGCCAGCTTGATGGGACTCCTCAGGTGTACAATGAGACTGTCCCCACATTGCCATTGACTGAACCTCTTAAATAGGGCTCAGCATAGTGGGGGTCAGTTCTGACATGTATCCTGGAGACACCGGTAACTTAGCAGGTCTCCGGGCCTTGCATTTATTAAGTACCTTGCAATAGAGACTTGCGGGTGGCTCCCTAGCCTGGGGCACATTTTTCCTCGACGGTTAGGTAAAATTTAGGATGAAATTTGATGAGAATCACCTGAGTATGTGTACATAAGTTTACAAATCACTGAACTGTTTGTCAGTGATTTTAAAAGGAATACTGTTGTGTGGAAAATGTCATTATGTGGGGTTCTGCTCTCTGGGGTTTCCCAAATTTGAATTGACTTTAAGACACACTTCTGTGTCTTGGCCATGGCCCGAGGGCACCTCGCTTTTGAGCTGCATCTCAGTGTTATGTTTTCAACAGCAGGAAGTCAGATTTCCAAAATAATTTCTCAGTTTTTCTGAGATAAAAGATCCATGAATCTCATGAACCTATCCCAGTGTTCCCTGACAGTGACACTTGGTGGGAGTTCAGACCTCTGTCTGGTTGCTCGCCATCTCCGGTCAGAAAGGTCTGTGAAACTGATCTAAATCCTCAACAGATTATTTCATCAGCCCTAATGAAGGCACGTCAGGGCTCTGCCAGGAAGAATCTGGTTTCAGAGACAACTTTCCGTTTAAAGGGCCAGGGTCATCGCTTCTACGGAAACCCAGGAGGATCGCATTGCAGGAAGCAGAAGTACTATCGTGCAGCGTCTTGGCGGACAAGTGACTTCCCTCTCTTCCTCAGCCTCCGGAACAAATAGCTCTCTGGGGGAGTGATGTCCACATCAAAAGCTGCCTGTCACTCAGTGGGTCCCCCCAGATGGGAAAGTGTTTGCTTTGGCTGAGAACGACTAAATTCTCTGCATCTGGAGCCAGGGACTGACTACTATGGACGATTTCTGGCTGCAGCAGGGCCGGTTTGCAGGCACCACGCCTTTCCCAGCACCCATCATCCAGAAAAGTCTGGAGGAAGTTTCGACAATACCAGAACTGAAGATCTCCATCTGAGGCTGGGGGTTGCGAAACTTCCCCTAAGCGTCTGAGTTGGTAACACCAGCTTGGTAAAATCGTAACACAGAAGCTATAGGAACATGTAAACTTCGTATTTAACTCAGGAAAGTTGTCAAAGAAACGTGTGAGGTGTCAGCATTCTGGGGTGAAAAGTTACGTTTTCTCTCTGTCCACCACTGAACTGTAATTCAATCACTGTTCGATTCCCCGAGGCAGGAGCAATTCCCTCAGTCATTGCTTTCTTTGACTGATAGAAATTTGTAGCATCGCTCAGCTACTAGGAGATATGATCATCTCAGAGAGCTTTCTTCAGTCACTTTTACACTCAGGAAAGACCCTCACTCTCAGTTGGGAACCATCTCTGCAGCATCTTTAGTAAGGAACAGGGTAGCCATGTTGGGGGGGGCGGGGGAAACAAAACAAAACAAAACTGGATAACAAAGGCACGACGACCATGTCCTGTGACTTTTATACACGAAATGATGGAAACAAAGAAGGGATGATTGGCTGAAGGTATGGAGAGTCTGGATACGGTGGTCAAAATCAGTTACAGTATTGACAGTGGTCTTGGAAAAAGTTATGGTCATTTTCTTACAGAGTTCTAAGTGCTGGAACTTGAATAATCCTTACAATATGCACACACCCTTTTCTCAAACCTATCTTTTAAAATCAGTATTATCTGGGTGCCTCATCTCACCAAATCTTGTGCAATTTCTATAAGGAAAAAGACTTTATCCTCTACATATTTTACATCCTTCAAAACATGGTCCACAGGCCGGAAGCATGTACAGCCACTTGTTGGAAATGCAAACTCTCAGACCCCAGCCAGGACCTCTTGAACCAGGACCTGCATTTTAACAAGATCCCAAATGATTTGTATTTAAAATTTGAGAAGTGCTGCTCCACACCTTTTATATCTCCCGACTACCAATCTTTATGCCTAACACTCAGTTTCATATGAATGCCTTTTTACACTTCATTGAGATACAATTCATATACCATACAATTCACCCATTTAGGGCATACAATTCAATGGTTTTGGTATATTCACAGAGTTTTGTATTCATCACCTCCTACCCCACCCCCATTTCCTCCCAGACCCCAGCAACTCCTAATCTACTTCCTGTTTTTGTAGTTTTGCCTATTCTGGACAGTTCTTTGAATGCAACCATGCAATATATGCTTTTTATGATTGTCTTTTTCACTCAGCCTAATATTTTCAAAGTTTATCCATGCCATAGCATGTATCAGGGCTTCACTTGTTTTTAGGGTCAATTAATAATAGTACATTGCATAGAGATACTACATTTTATTGGTCCATTCATCAGTTAATGGACATTGGGTTATTTCCACTCTTTTGCTATCACGAATAAAGCATCTATGACCATTCATGTGCAAGTGTGTTTATGGACATATGTTTTTATCTTTTTTAGTTACATACCTGGGAGTAGATTTGCTGGGTTATGCTTTATGTTTTAAAAGTATTTTCATGTTGAGATTCTGAAACAGCAAGTCCTGCTATCCCATTTTATTATAAAAGATGACAAAGCTATAGTCCAAGAGAGGTTGACTTCCCTATGGAGGGGCAGATGTGTCTAGTTCTGTCTTTTGATTTTTGGTTGATTGGATTGGTAAATGGTATAAATTGAAAGTGAGCAGGTTAATGGGCTTTTCCAAGAGCACCCAAAAGTTTCATGAAGGAAAATTATGATCTTGGATTGTCAATATTACTTCTCCAAGTCCCAGATAGTAACGGGAGGCCTGACAGAGTTTCTCTAGCTTTCAGACTGGACTCAAATAAAAATAATGAAGTGTTCCATAACTTTTTAGTTCTAATCAATGTTTTCATTGTACACGGCAGTCTGAAGAGGAGACATTTCTAAAGACAATTACACAAAAACTCCAAGTCCAAGGCGAGCTCTCTATTCCCAATTTTCCCTTTACTGTGTATTATGCTAATTAAACCACGTGGCTCCCTCTGCTTTCACCAGCCATTCCGGATTTCTGTCATGGCAAGTTGCTTGCCGTTAGTTAAACAACAGCTTGATACATTTCTTTATGATTTATTTATGAGTCTGTAGCACCTTTCCACATGAGTGCTCACGTACTGGTCATGTAATCTTTAGGATGTTATTGTTATACATTCCTAAGCAACTTAAAGTTGACTAAACCACCAACAGGAGTGGCTCCCAGCATAGCCAAACAGAAAAGGCAACTGAGAAATGATGACAGTGACATAAACAGGAACTATAAACATAAACATAAATATGAGCTACAGTGGAAATAGGAGCCCAGGTATAAGGAGAGTACAGAGGAGGAAAAAACGAATTTTGCCTTACCACGTGGGGGAGAAGAGGACCTGGGAATGATCGCAGAAGCAGCGATAGTGAAGATAAACTCGGAAGGATAATGAGACGTATGCAAGCTCGACGAGAGCGAAAAGGACAATTTTTAACAGCTATTTTGAGGTATAATTGATAGGTAATAAGCTGCCCATAGTTAAATTTCAGAACTGGCAAGTTTTGATGTATGTATACTCCCATGAAATCATGCCACGATCAAGATGATAAATATACTCATCGCCCCCAGAAGTTTCCCTGTGGCCCCCTGCAATTCCTCCCTCCTGCTCCTCCCCACCCATCCTGTGCCCATCCCACCCCCAAGCAGACCCACCTGCAGTGTACGGTCTCCAGTCCCCCGCCGGGACTTGGCCTGACCAGTCCTTTTTACACGTTTTGTGTGTGAAATGTTGCATTTCTGATGGGTTCCTTGGAAGAAAATCATTGGGTGACATGAACATTTTAAATCTTTTATTTCATATTGCACACTGTTTTTCATAAAATTTTTCATTTACCCTCCTAAGATTTCATCTTATCGGCCTTCGTGTCTTAAAATCTTCCTTTATTTCTCTCAGAATTCCTGTACTGAGGATGCCCATGTACCACCCATCCAGTGGGGCCGTGTGTGGGAAGGGTCTTTGTTTTGTTGTTGTTGATGATAATGATGATGGTGTTTCTTTCATTGTCATCGGCCCCTGCTCTGCCAGGAGTGAGTACTCCAGGACACAAAGTAAGGGGGACAGTAGGTGAGGTGGAGAGCCAAGACCAGCAGACCGTGGCAGGATTGGAAAGGATGGGGCGGGCTGATAAACTTTGCCTGCACTGTGAACTATTTTGTTACATTAGACATTATCTGACTCTAATTCTGTGTAGTCACGTGGTCTCTCCCCTCCATCATTCTTGCTCTCACAGACACTTACATTTTTCACCCTGTGCACATCGAAATGAAAGAGTGCTTATTCAGATGGAGGTTCAAACAGCGTGCTATTATTCTTAACAGAGGAAAAAGCTCCTCCAGTTGGAATTCACAGACGAATGCAAGCCATTTAGGGTGATCAGTGTGTTGATGTGAGGACAGTAAGACGCTGGGTGAGGCAGTTTGTCTGTGATGAAGAGGTGAATGAAGTCTGCGGTGAGGACATGGTTTCAAACACAAAACACCAATTTTTTTTAAGGACAGATTTCAAAAACTAGTGCAGCGTGGGCGGAAGCGTCTTAGTGTGCAGTGATTTTGCAGAAACCAATTATGCAGCTTTGAAAATAAATGATGTAGGTATATCCCCTTCTTTAAAATTTCATTAAAATATCTTCTCCCGTTCATGTTCTATTTAAGTGGAGGCAAAATGTGTCAGCTAGTGTTTGTGAGTGTGCAGGTCTGATTCTAGACCATGAGTTCGTTTTTGGCTCAAGAATAAGGACTTCACTTGGAGTTTCTTTAAACTTGATTGAAACTACAGCTTTTATTTTTCTGTCTCGCAAGCATCACCTCACTATTTGTAATCACTTATAAATGTGGGGGTATTTTTTGTTTTGTTTCATTATCAGTTCATCTAAAACCTTTTTTGGGAAAAATCTAGCCCAGGGATTACATGAGAGGATAATCCATGATGTCTTTTGCAGTTTTGTGGTTCTCTGGTGGCTATTTCCCTTTAAAAAAACAAACCACGTCTGCTTCTGACTTTGTAGCAGTGAAGGTTTCTGCCCTTTCACAGATGTTAGAGAATGTGACCGTTCGTGCAACCCCAGCACCTTCCCTCGACATTTCACTTGGCAATGCAGGCATTTATTTTTCCTGTCCAGTTTTAACCCATGGTAATTCTTCTTGTGGACAGTCTGGAAGCACGTGCAAGTTCGTCACCTTAGATACCTAGCTCACTCCAACCTAAACGGGGGATTGGACACCACGATTCTTTTTAAACACTAGCCAGACCCAGCTGAGGACCAGGTACAAAGGTTGAGGTCTTTCTGGCTTACAAGGCGACTCTAATCACAAGGACCCTGATTAGAATTAGAATTACAATGATTAGAATTAGAATCTGCACCTTTGTTTTGACTGGAGCCCTCCAGGTAGCTGGTGGTCCTGGGATGGCCTCTAAATGGGTCTTTCCTGTGCTTTGTAGGTGCTCTGGATCCTTGTCTTGGGCCAGGTGGGGAGGTGCAGGATACATTTTATTATTATTACTTTTTTTTGGTGGTTCCCCGGCTGGGAGTCGAATTTAGGCCTCGGCCTTGAGAAGGTAAATTCTTAATGACTGGATGCAATCATTCTTCTAATTTATGATTGAAGTTACTTCAATATGTGAATGATTAAGATCCTCTACAGCCAGCATTAGCAATTAAGGTGACTAAAGAAGGGCCTCTCTCCAGTCCCCATTCTCACCACCGCTCCCCTGGAATCCCCACCACAGTCTTTGTGTTTAGCTGACTCATTTCTCCGAGGAGTTGAGGTTTTCTCAAGATGGCTGAAGGGCTCACTGCAGGAGAGACTCTTGAATTTTAACATCAGTTTTCTTGTGACAGTGAGTCCCTCTACCTTAGACGTTGGTTCTTTCTTCTTTCTTTTCATATTATCTTTCTCTCTCACCTTCTTTGACCCAGCGTCTATCAGTGCAGAGACAATTCCCCTTGTTAAAATACCGCCCTGAGAGTTACCCTGTCCATAGGAATGGCCCAGCTGTCCCATCTAGCTGGCCAGCCCTCGGGAGACACTGTGCGTGTCCCTTCTGAATCTGCCCATCCTACTAGGCAGAGCGTCAGACCTGAAATCCTGACCCCGTAGCTCAAACCTGGGGAGAAATTTCATCACCACACCTGGTCTTTCCCTGTCATCTATGAGGTCACTCTGAGTTCTGCTTTGACATAACCAGACACAAGCGATTTTTTACTTGTGTCCAGTCACCGCATCATCTGGTTTGCAATGACTCAGAGGCCGAAATTTTCAGTTATCTTTCAAACTTTCATCTGAATCAGTAGACCTAATTCCATCTTTTGAACCAATCTCATCTTTTCCATTGCTCTGTTTTCATACCTGTACTGGAATTTTCCAGACAGACTCAGGAAGATGGAGAAGAGACAGCCCAAGTTCAGCCTTCCCCGCAGCCACCCTTGGCCGTTTTGGGGTTCTTCCCAGCCTGGGGAAAGAGCAGCCCATGCTGAGCACACAGGTCCTTGTGACTGAGAATATGAGGGGGACCCGGAAAAGCCGGAGTTACCTTCCGGAGGGCGGGCCCTTGTCGTACAGGCCTCCCCCGCTAGGGGCGCTCTAGGAGCCCCTCTGCATCTGGGTACCCGCTGGCGCTGTGGTGAGAGGCTGCGTCTGGCTTCAGTGAATTGTTTTCGGAGACTCTCTCAACGCATTTGCCCATTCATGATGGCTGATTGACACGAACAACGTCAGCACGACAGCGCACCTGCCCACACCGCGCTGAGTGCTCAGCGGTTTTTGACCCAAAACAGCATCACCCCCAAAGTCCACCCTTTCTATTCAGCAAATCTCACCCCAAGTGAGTTTTGTTTGTTTGTTTGTTTCCCTGGGTGGAAAACGTCCTCAGAGGGAAACATTTTGCCGATGTGGAAGAGGTGAAGTGAAAAATAACAGGAGCACTAAAAGGCATCAAAATCGACAAGTTCAAAACTGTTTTGAGTCATGGAAAAAGTGTCTCGGTAGGTGTACTGCATCAAATAGGACTTTGAAGGTGACTGAAGTTTAAACATGGAAGAATAAATACACAATTTTTAATGAATACATTCCAGTTATTTTTGTATTTCCTATTGTTGCACCAATGACCCCAGCTGTGGAGCAGAACCCCAAAGCGCTGCCCTGGTGCCCTCCCCTGCCTCGTCCACGGACCCCTCTGAGAAACGTCTCTTCTTGCTGCTCTGCCCCAGCCTCCCTCCGGTGGAAGGACAGAGGTCTCTGAGAGGGTGTTCCGTGCCAAGTTCCCAGGAAAGCTGTCTACTTGCAGAAAGAGGGTGTGGGGGAGGGGCAGGAAGCGGCTGTGGTCACGAACTAGTGCCCTGAGTGCCCTGGCAGACCGGGGCGAGGTCAGGGCTGAGTGCTGAGCTCAGCCTGATGGAATGCTTCTGGGTATCACCTCCTTCCTGACAAGTGCCGTGAGTCACAGGAGCCCTACCTAGGCGAGCAGAACTGCACACTGAGGGTGCAACCAGGAGGTTTTCAGGGAATAGGTTAGCCACCCCACCCCCACCCCCTGCTCTGGGGCGCAGGTGCCCTCCATCGAGTCCCACGCACTCTCTTCTTTGAGCACATTGAAGCTTCTGGTTGCTGCTGGGATGGGTGGGAGCTGCTTGCCTCCCAGCCACCGCCATGAGGAAGGGAGAGCGCATTTAGTTGAGGACAAGGGGACGTGCTGTCTTGCCCGGGCACATGGAAGGGAACCAACAAATCTTTACTCATTTGACTCACTGAGCTGAGAAAGGGGAGGTCTGCATGGCACCCCCTCACAGAGTTCCCCAAACTCTTACAGAGTCATATTTTCTCAACACGATGAATCAGAACTAGATCAAATTACTGACCCCAAAATAGGCTGACCAGATGTACCGTTTGAGATGGGACAGTCCCGTTGTGTTCTGTCCCGTCTGGTCAGCCTCCTCAGAAATGACACTGACTGACTCAACACTTCCCAAGATGGGATCTGGCAGCTGGGACAAGACTGTGGTGGCAGTAGATGTGAAACACAGAGCCTATGACTCTTGAAAAAGGAGTTTCCCCAGAGGTGTCCTGCCTCACTGAGACAGCACCGTGGACTTGAGGCTGCGGGCCGGGGTGTGGCTCAGGGGCCCCAAACCTGGAGCCGGGGCAGGTAGGGGGCTTGGTGCACACAGCTGGGAGCCCCATGTTCTGCCACTGCTGTGAGCGGGGCGGAGCACCAAGGACGGTGTCCAGAGACTGGCCAGGACGCCCTGGGCAGGTGGGGTGCTCAGCTAGTTTCGCCGGCCCCTGACGCTCACAGTTTGTGCTTTACATGTTTGCACGCTGCTCCGTGCTCAGCATCTCTCCCCCTCCTTGGAGTGGCCAACTGCATGGTCAGGAAAGGGTGAGTGGAGAGCCGTGACCTTGACCTCAGCCATGTTCAGCCACGGGGGATAGGTGCAGGGGCCCCCACTGACCCAGTCAGATAGGTGGAGGCTCTCAGGGACCAGTGCCTCATTCACAGGAGAAAGGGCACCGACTCCTTCCTGACATTTCCTCCCCCCACTGTTCTGCCCCCTTAGTGCAACGCGGAGATCACTGTCTTTGCTGTCCTGGACTCAGGGATTCTGTATCCAGCAGCCCTCGTTCTCCACACATGAACAATCTCACCTCTCATCCACTCATCTCATTGTACCCCCTCTTCTGTCACTCAGTCTGTCATACCACCTCTGCGGAGGTGTTGCTGTGTGCCAAACCCTTTCGTAGGCCTGTGGGTTCAAAGTCCCAGCCCATCAAGGGCTCACTCTCAACTTAGACAAACAAGCATGATATCACCAGGACCCCTGGTAGGTGCTGTGCTGGTGGCAGGAGGACAGAACAGAGGGGACAGAGAATAGAGAGAGCCCTGCCCGGGAGATGGGGGAGGGGGCAGGCTTCTCAGAGGACAGTCAGGACCACGCTTTAAGCTGGGTCCTAAATGCCTTTCCGAAAAGGCAAGTGGCGCTCGTTCCAGGAAGAAGGAGCCCAGGCGCACAGGCCTGGGGTCTGAGGAGCGGGTTGCACTTGTAAAAAGCCCGTTGCAACAGCAGCTGAGGGTGCCCTGAGTTTGCTGAAGCCACAGGGGTACAGGGTGAGTAGGGGCAGGGCTATTGCTTCCATTTCCTGACTCCCCATCAAGGCCCTTACAGTCCCTGAGCTGGGAGGAGGCTGGGGGGACCCCACACCCTTTCCTCTCAGACCCCTCTCCTCTCCGCCTCTGGCATGGCGCAGTAAGACATCCACCCCACCTGATTCCTGCCTCACTCGTCACACAGCCTGCTTGTCTCCCAGGTGACTGGTACGCACCCCCTACTCTCCCATTTTATCTCCGTAAGAGGGGAAAAAGCGAAGTGGGATTAGCACGACCGTGAAGGAGAAGTTAATCAGGGGTCCCAGCAAGTGTTAAACAAAAGCAGGAAGAATGTTTCCAACGAAAAGCCTCAGACAGGAAGTAGGGAGACAAAAATAGAAAAGAGAAAGGGAAAAACAAACTCAGGTCACCTGGGACAAGCACTAAGTTAGCTAATGAAATACAGGATATGACAAAATTAATTAGAAAAAAGCTAGGAAACGTAATAAATGGCTAATGCTACAGGAGCAGTCACTGCGTACGCCCACGTCTAAGTATGAAACATTCAGTCATTAAGGTTCACGGAAGCCCTGAGAGCACGATACGGTTATTATGCCCAACTGACAGATGGGAAGACTGAGGCACAGAGCAGGAAAGAAAAGAAAGCAGTGAAAAATAACTCTAGGCATGGATAAGAATTACCAGTCTACATGTAACAGAAGTTCACAAAGAGTAAGTTGACATAAGGGGTTGGGGAGCCTTCTCCCCTCATGCTCCTCCTGCTCCCACCTGGGAGAGCTGGTTAGAGTGTCCTGTCATCTTAAGCCTGAAGTAAATCCCACTTTGGGACTCGGACAAGGCCTGGGCCAGGAGCAGTCTATTTACATGAAAACCAAAATGACTCCGGGGGAGGAAAGTCACAGCCATACACACCATGGCCCTCAGGGAAGGAGGGGGGCGGGCCAGGTTTCTTCCAAAACTGAAGGCTGGGTGCTGCGGGAAGAGGATGGCCGTGTTCGCCTTGCACGTCCGCCTCCTGGCCCAGCCCATGGATGCCTGCCTGAGTCTTACTCTGCACAGATGACAGACAGAGTAATGGGGTGAGCCCCCTGAATATAGCTGTTTCACAGAACCCCTGGGCCCAAGCGGCGTGCCCTCTGGACCGGTTTAATGGCACGTAACGTGCAAAGGGAGCCACGTGCTCTCTCCCGCTTGTCCAGGGAACCTTATGCACACTTCCTGTGCCCCAACCCTGAGGTTTCAACGCCTCAGTATCTGCTACACGGGCTCCAGGGAGTCTGGGGTGAACGTGGGCGGTGGAAGGCAATGGTGGCAGCAGGCTGGCCGGACGCAGTGCCCAGCAGCCTGGCAGTGCCCAGAGGGGGCGTAGCCTGGCACCCAGCGCACACAGGGTGGTATCCAGGAGGCGAGGTCGCCCCAGAACCCCGGTGCCAAATAAAAGCTGCTGTAGTACTTGTAAACGACGGCGGGACCTGGTAGTGACTTAGGCAGAGCTAGGTCCAAACAGAAGAAATGAAAAAAAGAGAAATAATCTTATTTATAGACAAACATAAAAGCAAACCCCAAAGAATTCCTGGGGGGAAGCAGCGTGGCAAGGGCAGTAAAGACAAGTGATAACTGTAAATGTAACCTCCAACTGAAAAAAAAATTCAACCAGCCTTCGGAGAAGTATTTGAGTTGCTTTTAACTTAGAATTGAGGCAAAAATCTGTGTTTTAACAGCAAAATATGTGCACCAATAAAACTTTTCCTGAAACAAAAGAATATGTTTTAGGTCATCGCAGTATCAACCCAAAGGAGAGTTAGTATTTTAAAAAAATCACTTAGGAATTCATATTCATTTTTGCTTCCTTAAAGTTTTGCTAATTACTGATTAATCTTTTCTATTTCCGATTATTTGGGTAACATAACTGCTGTTGTGGTCAAAATCCAGGGCTCAGGAATACAAAGAGAAAGTTCATGGCATTTAGGTCAAGAGTCGCTGCTCACCCCGTTTCCCCCTCCCACCCCGCCCCGATTTTAATTCACTGTGGTCTTGGAGACATGACCTTATCTATTAAGCTGAACGACATTCTGGTTTCTGAAAGGGCAATACTCTGAATGGTAAATAATAAAAGTGTTTGATCTCTTTAGTCCATCTTAGTACCTAGCTCACTCAGTGTGCTCAGCTAACCCTCAGAGGAATCACCCTAGTTACACCGAATGCAACAAATACTATTCAACGTTAGCAAAATAAGAACTTTATTCTCTCTGGCTTGTTCTTAATTCTTCCCTAAGGGCCTATTTGGTTTAGCATCAAATATAAGATTAAGAGACTCTAAACTTTAGCTAAACAGCCACTCAAGGGATTTGGAGAGGATCTCTTTACACAACAGAGAGTTAGCAGACAGCTGACGTCCCTGCACAGAGAACACGTGTTTGTACGTAGAACAAACCTGATTTCCTAATGTGGCTTGTTTGTTTGAAAGCAAAACAAAAAACAGTATTACTATACTCTCTAAAAATCAACTTTAGGGAGTTCCCTGATGGTGTAGCGGCTTAAGGCTTCGGCGTTGGCGCTGTCAGTGCTGTGGCCTGGGTTCGATTCCCAGTCAGGGAGCTACCCACATACCAAAAAGCAAAAAAACAAAAACAAAAAACAAACAAAAAAAATCATAAAAATCAACTTTAGTTGTGTAAAATTTGGGGCAAGATAAGTCTCTATCAATTTAACCATGTTTATAATGACTATATGATGACATAAAAACATGGGTGTATAGCTATGTATATGTACAAATACTTGTACATATCTTAAATTACAGGGCATTTATGAAATGGGGTTGTCAAAGCTAGTAACAGGTCAACAGGAATTCAAACTTCAGTCTCCCTAAGACCAGTTCTGGGGCTCCTTGCATCACCCGATGCGGTACCCCAAATGGTGATAGAAACTGTCAAGGCAGAGGAGAAAAGGCTGAGGGAGATATTGCTCAGTCCTACCAGCTGGCTAATGATGAACTATTTTTGCAGAAGTAGTAAAACTTACGTGAAATAAGATTACATGATCACATAAAAAATAAGATTACGTGATCACATACAAATATGGGTGTCTATCCCATATTTATATGTGGTCACTATAACCTTCATTGTTTTCTGTTGCTTTATTCAGTATAAATTGATAGAGACTTGCCTTGCCCCAAATTTCACACCCTTGGAGTTGCATAATATATATTTTTTACATTTTTTTCTCATGTATTCAGATTTAATAAAATCATTTTAGTAGTTGTAAAAGGACAGCAAGGTTAGAGAAACAGGGAAGGAGGAAGAGATAGACGGTAATAAAGATAAAGGGAATAAAAGAGAATCTCTCCTCTCTCTCCTCTCTCTCCTCACTCTTGCTGCTTTTCTCCATAGAGATCATAAATCTATATAAAAAGCCACCAAGTTCCAAAATGTTTCACTATGAAGTTACAAACTGGTGAAGCAGGTGTAGACCTAGAATTGGGAATGGAGGAATGCAGCAGGGAAGGTTCCAGAAGGTAGAAGCGCACCAGACAACAGCATACCCCTTGTCCAAACCCGGCTCACTTAGACATGTTTTCATGTCCCAGTATACCAGCACAGCAGTCACTCCCCTGGTTGATTTACTTATGAAAGAAAATAATTTAAAATAATATTTGTAGGGGCTCCCTGGTGGTGCAGTGGCTAGGCTTCAATGCTGCGGCCTGGGTTCAATTCCCAGCCAGGAGACTACGCCCCCCAACCCCAAATAATATTTGTATAGTTTTCTCTGGGTAAATGCAAATATTGGTGTACATAAACATTTAAATGACAGGGATTGATTGCTGTGTTTTCTGGAATTAATTAGCTTCCTATTCATAATGCTTGGGTGCATGGCAAATTGTTGGGTGGAGAGAGAGCTTAGGTGTTGTGTACAACCCCGTCATTTACAGAGGAGGGAATGGATTTGGATCACATATGGTTTGCATATGCACAGCTTATGTAAAGTTATATTTTTAAATATGAGGGTGTAAAGTAACTAAGTATTCAGAACTATTTAAACTCTCCTGGCTTTCTTTGATCCTCCAAAGTCCTAAGTTTTCTACACGTGGAATTAAAGTACTAACCTTGGTTGCAACTTCATTTCTGCACAAAGGGCAGCTTTTCCGCTAGGCAGACCTCTTGCCCTGGTAGGAAATGCAGATGATATGGCAACAGCAACCAAATAAAAGATTAGATGCTGTTGGGGAAAGAGTATTACTCATAACTCGGTATACATCCTGCCAATTATTCTGCCTTGATGAATAGCGTGTGACCGGAAACCAGGAAGTGATAAAACACCTACCAACCCCATCTCCTTGAAGAGGAAGGTGGAGTGCTGAGTGATTGCAAACCTGGTAGTCGCCGTGCATACCAAGACCAGGGGCTAGGATCATAGGCAGCAGCTGCCCTGTTATCAAGTGTGGGTACTGACATAAAAGGGGCTGACATTCAGATCTAAGTAGATAAGCCAACTTTACTTGATACAGAGTCCAAAATGAGTATCTTGTCCCAAACTAAAATATTAGTTAAGGGTGAGAGGAGAAGAATCATCATGCAAGCAAAACGGGTGGCCTTGCTTCGAACATGCATCTTTTGTGCATTCCCTTTTTCCAGTGTATAACTAACATAATCTAATCAGTGTGCCATGATTGAAAAAACTTTTTTCATATCTCTTAGTATGTAAATAAGTAATTTAATCTTAGAACAGCAGACCTAGAATTGCAAGTATCCTGGTGGCCTTGGCATTGAAATTCTCACCCAATGAAGGAACTCCTTTCTAATACCTTGAGGAGTGACCCAGATCTGGTTACACCATGAGTATTGCCAGAATTATGGGCAAATCATGACTTCACCAGGAATGTCATTCTACTTTTGAACTGTTCTAATCTTTAGAAAGTCCTATGTGATAGGATGGGCTTGGGTTTTGGATACTTCTAAAAGTTTACATGCTTCTCACCAAGTATCTGTGTGCATGAAGTGACATGATTGGTAGCTTCGTTTTGACCAAAAGAAACAGGTAGAAAGAGGCGACAAAGAGAATAGTTATCACAGTCTTCATTCTAGCCCTTTGGCCCGATTGGACCCCCAATAGAAATTAGGAGTGAGGGCTGGAAAATGAAAGAATCCAGGCGTAAGCATGCTGCCATGGCACCCAGTGACCACCTGTGGTCAGCAGACAGTCTTTCCCTGCAGGTGTCCAAGGAGCTGTGACCCATTGAGAATGGTCAGCTTGCACAGCACTGACTGAGGGCACCATTGCAGAGACATGGCACCTTGTTTGTGACTTAATCATCTGTATCAAGAATGTGGCTCCTTCAAGTACCTTCACAGGCAACTGACATGGAAAAGGGAAAGACCAACTAGGAAATAAAGAATGAAGCAGCTGTCTTGGGGGTGCTGATGTGGACAGGCGGGTTATTTGGGAAGCCCTGGGAATATTCTGGTTGGGAAGAAGGCTAGGAGGTCTTGGTGCAGGGAACTGGCTGTGTAAGGAAGTGTGGGAAGAACAGGTTTCCTGGGTTACGGATGTTTCAGTACGTCCAGGCAGCAACACTTGGGCCACATTTATGTAGCATCACTGCTGCTTCCTTTGCAACAGAAGCTAATTAATCCCCACTCAGTTACGAGACTGTGAGAATCAATGTGTTACTAACGCTCTAAACGGTTGTATTCTAAGTCACAGATTGCTTTTGTCAATACAAGTAATTAATGACTTCTACTTGAATTTTCCTAATACAACACATACTTTCATCTTAAACCACGTGAGCAGTGAGAAGCACTGCAATGAAGTTGAAGGCTGTCACTTAGAGGAAGAGCGACCATATCATATGTCATCCAAGCCTGCACACTTTTCAGGTTAAAGGCGGGTGTTACAACTTACTATGCTGGAACAAGAAGCAATAATAAGGATTGTTCTGGGTAAATTAGACCATGCAGTCACCCTACCTAAGGATGATTTGTGATTGGAGGGACATACCTACGAGGGGGACCAAAAAAACAACCCAGGAATTCATTCATAAAAAATTGCGTGTTTATTCTTACAGGTTTAAATTTCAGTCGCTTTCAAAGTGCCCTCTGTTGGATGCAATACACTTATTGAGACACGTTTTCCACGGCTCAACACAGTTTTCGAACTCATTGAGTTTTATGCCTTTTAGTGCTTCTGCCGGTTTTTTTTGTTTGTTTGTTTCACCTCTTCCGTATCAGCAAAACGTTTCCCTCTGAGGACTTTTTTCATCTGGGGAAACAAAAAAAACAGTCACTTGGGGTGAGACTGGGTGAATAGGGAGGGTGGGGCATGGGGGTCATGCTGTTTTTGCTTAAAAACTGCTAAACACTTAGCGCGGTGTGGCCCAGCGCAGTGTCACGTGGCACGTTGTAATCACCCACCATGAAATGGGCAAACGTGTTGAGTCTCCAGAAAAAATTCACTGAAGCCAAAAGCAGCTTCTCCCAACAACACCAGCGGGTGCACGGATGCAGAGGGGCTCCTAGAACACCCACCTAGCAGGGGAGGCCTGTACGACAAGGGGCCCGCCCTCCAAAGATAATTCTGGGGTTTCTTTGGGTCCCCCCTTTATACATGGGCAGTGAAATCAAGTAGCAATGCTTGTCCTTATTAAGCAGCCTGGAATGCAGCCTGAGTGTAGCTGGGCCATCTTGAAGTTGTCTCCGCCGGCTGACGCTAACCTTCGTGAAAGGCGGGCTCAGGCCTTTACACGCTGCATCACGTACACGCCCAGAGCCGGAGAGGGCTCTTCCCCAGCCGTGTCTGCACGGCAGCCGCCTCCCCGCGCCCCCACCACGTTCTCCTCCTTCCACACGGCCTCTCCCCACGGCTGTCCGCTTTCTCTTTCTTACCGTGCTCCCCTGCAACCTGCCCCCCACTTCGCCCAGCCCCTCCCCGCCATTCAGAACGTGCAGGGGAGGGAAGAAGAGACTGCAAACAACGCGCGCATTCGTTTGCTGTGTGTGTTCATCGCACCTTTCAGAGTCTCATCAGGTTCAAGGTCACAAGTCCTGTTGGAGAACTAGACGGCCACACTGGGAGACTGGGATTCAGAGGGAGGGGAGAGAGCCACGGGGCCTGCCTGTTACGGAGCAGGGAGGGCTGCCTGAGTCACACGGCAGGAAACGGCACGTCCTGTCTTGGTTTGTGTGAGGCCTGAGGACGGCAGGTGCCGTGTCCCAGGGGAGCTGTGCGAGACTATCCCGCAGAAATCCTAAGGTTGGAGGGGACATGTGGGGAGTATTTACTTGGAGGTGGGTGCCCCGTGTGTCACAAGTGCCCCGCCCTTCCTGCCTGCCAGTTACCCCAAGAGGAGAGTGGGGGGTCCAAGGGACCCTCAGAAAACTCGTGTCCTGGCCTCTGGCTACGTGGAGTGCATTTGACTCACGCCGAGAACGGCCCGGCAAGCTGTTTGGATGCAGAGCGCGGTCAGTGGCCAGCTCGAGGCTGCTGCTCAGTATGTGGGGGTGGCAAAAAAACGGGTGAGTGTTTCCCATGGACCTGAGTAAGGACCTTCCCTAGAGCCTGTCCGTATGGCTTCTGGAAAAACACCAGCTTCAGGACAGGAGCTGGAGGGACCCCGCTATGCCCAAGGCCCGGGGGGGCAGTGGGCCACGGCCAAATAAATTCCATCTGCCGGACCGAGGGAGCGGTGAGTGGGAGCTGCCCGGGGCTGGAAGACCAGGGATTGGCAAAGTGCTCCGGCGGGCTAGCTGCCTGTTGTTGTCGATACAGGTTCCTTGGAGGACAGCCACAGCCATTCTCTGCCACCGTGTCTACGGCCTCGTAACCTCGGAATTGCACCAGGGACTGTACAGCCTGCAAAGCCTACTGTGCTTACTACCTGGCATTTTACAGACGGTTTGCTTGACCCTTGGGGACGTTTCTCAGAAAACTCTCAGAAATGCCCCAGTAGGGAAAACACTGGACTCAGAGAGCGAGAACCCACCTTAGGACACTACCATGCAAGTCAGAACCTCCATTGCCTTCTACTTCTTTTTGCTCTCCTGCCTCCGCCTCCTGGGATCGGAATGATTCTCATCACCCATTCCAATGGGGAAAGGAAGCCCCTTCCACACCTACAAGCGGCTCTCAGACACCAGCTGGGTGGCCTATGATGCAGCTCAATTCTGACACCATCGACCCTGAGGCAGCGTCAGATTTCTCAGGTTGAGGGGTCCGTCCCACAAGTGTCCCCCTCATTCAGATACCTGGTGCAAGCCCAGGCTGTTCTCGTGCTTCTGACCAGCCAGCTATGGATGTGAGGTCCAAATACCCTCTCCTTGGGTTTGCTTGACTTGCTAGAGTGGCTCACAGAACTCAGAGAAGCATTTTACTTACTAGATTGCCAACTTATTATGAAAGGATGTAACTTGGGGACAGCTGAATGGAAGAGGTGTGAGGACAGGGCACGGAGGGTCCATGCCCTCGCCAAGGGGCCACCCTCCCCAAATCTCCACGCCCTCACCAACCCAGATGCTCTCTGAACCCAGTCCTTTCCGGGGTTTTATGGAGGCCTCATCACACAGACACGCGTGACCAAATCATTGGCCATCGGGAGGTGTCCCAACCTCCAGCCCTTCCTCCTTCCCTAGAAGTCAGGGGTGGGACTGAAAGTTCTAATCATGTGGTTTGTCCTCAGACACCCAGCCCCCAACCTTAGGTGAGGTTCAGAAGTCATCTCATTACCATAACAAGAGACACCTTTGTCACTCACCACTATGCCAAGGGTTTTAAGAGCTCTGCAGGAGCCAGGGGTGATGACCACCTACACGAGGGCTGTCCAGAAGAAACATCCAGCCATCAGTGCCTCTATTTCTCACATGACGTGGCTCGATGCTTTCTGGACAGCCCTCGTGTATTTCTCATTATAAACTACAATAAATGTCACAGGTCAGAAGTCATGGAAGAAAAACCAACTAAGGCCTTTCTATTGCTTGGAAGAAGGTGAAGCCATGATTCATTGTTCATTTTCTTAAATTATGCGCATGTTTTATTCCCTGGGTCAATGCTAAAAAAACGGTAAGGGTCTTTCACTTAGAAAGTACCAGAAGGAAAATATTAAGGAATGGACCAAAAAATCCAAAAGAGAGCAAAACGCGAGGAAGAGGGAGACGAGGCTGGTGGAGAGGGTGATTAGAAAGTGCAAACTAATAAGCACATCAGACAGACACAGATTGATATCTCCATTTCAAAGCTAAAGATAGACTAGATCTTTTTAGAAATCCAGCTACATTCCATTTACAAGAACTCAACACTTAGAACACAGTAAGGTTGAATTAAAAAAAAAAAAAGAAAAGAAAAAATATGCCAGGAATAGGTGAAAGAGACTTTTAAGCCAAAAACATTAGTGACAGTGAAGATTACTACAAATGGATAAAAATTTCAACTCACCAGGCAAATGTATCAATTCTCTATTTGTATAGAAACAATAAAATAGCTTCAACATATATAGAGTGAAATTTGGAAGAATTAGAAATTACGTGTCGATCACGATAGTGGCAGGTTCCCAAATACCTCTTTAGCATCTGACAGATTGAGCAGGCAAGGAAAGGAAAACTTAATCAAAAGGTAATTATATCGAAAAATTGTACTTTGGGCCAAAAAGTAAGCAGATATATATTTCTTGAAATCTATTTTCCATAGACAGTCTCTGACCATAGCACAATGAAACCAGACACCGATACTGATAAATGAATACCATATCGCACTGAAAAACCATAGTTTGGAGAATTAAAAGTAAATAATCCATAGGTTAAAGAAGTCCTCGCTGCTTAGAAAATCCAGAGAATGACGAAGTAAGGGAAATGCAACATAGCAACCCGTCTTGTGCCTTATAGTTAAAGCTGTGCTTAGCAAAAAAAAAAAAAAGAAAGAAAGAAAGAAAGAAAAAAGTCTTAAATAACTTACATTTTTAAAAAGATGAACATCTCATTTAAAACCGTGGCCAATGTCTGAATCAGCCCTCTAAGTAATGCAGAAGGGTGCTACTTACTCCTTCCCTGCTGGTCACCGAGCTCGGCTGGGGCTCTCCCCGCTTTCGTTGCATTTCGTGCTCGTCGTGTTCATTTCCAAGTTCTGCCATGTTCCATTCAATTAATGACCTGGCTTTTTCCTGCTCTATAAATCAGACTAAAGGACTCTCTGGCCCTATTATTCCAAAGCCGTTTCTCACACTGAGACCCACGATTTCCCCTACTGATTTCTCCACATTTTGCTCATAAACTAATGACATGAAATCTTTAGAATTCTTTCATTTCCCTCCTTTCTTCCCTCCTCCCAACTGCCCCTCCCCCCACCCACAATTAATTAAACTCCAGACTATTTTTACTTCCCCTTGTGCTCTGAATGCGGAGGTTTTGCTGAAACAGTTGAACACGGAATTTCACTTCACATTTGGTGGTGGTTTGTTTGCAGGGTTCCCAGGTGGGACTTCCACTACATGTTCTACCTTTACCCATTCACACTTAATGACGTGTGTATCAGATCGGTGCATTAGCATCTTTAATTCTTTCCTATTTTATCTTTCCCCCACTGGGAGTCTCTGTTCTGGTTCATTCGGTCTTTGGAAAGGTCCCTGTCACAAGCATTGATCCCAGGTGGGGCACTCAGTGGTTAAGTCTCTGATTAGCATATGTCTTAGCACATGTCTCAGCAGGTAAACAACTACAAATGCCTAGGATAGGCTTCTTGGGGTTTCCTTCAATTGCCCCAAGATAAGAGTCCACTGTCTTGTAGCTTCCTGTGTGGCAGATAAGACGTCCAATGATAGTCACAAAAGGAAAAACCTGGAAACTTGTTTCACCAGGATGTGTGTTGGTCCCATCCCTCGGGAATTCTGAGCCTTTTTACTCCGAAAACTCAGGCTATTCTTAGGGAAAAATTTCTCCTCAGTGGATTTAAAATCATTTCTTTGACTTCATGTTTTCCTTCTTCTTCCTTTAGAGTCTGTGTTATCTGCATGATAACACGCTGCGCTCATTTTCCAAATCTCTCACCTCTTTCCTGATGATGTCCACCCCTTTGTGTGTTTGGTGCCACGCTTTGTGGTGCTCATGGACACCCATCTTTTAGGGCTGATACCATTCCTATAGTCACCATCCCCCCTCTTGGTTCACCCACTGATTGGTCAGCTTTTTAAAAAGCTCTAAGAAGTTTTTTGTTGTTTTTTTTTAAAATTTATTTGCTTTTTTGTAGTTTTGTTCTTAATTCTTTATTTAGGAACCCATTTGTCTGCTGTAGCAGGTCTGTTCCACGGGGTAGGTGATCTGATTATTGTAATTTGTCCTCTCTTGGGCTTTTGGGCACACTTAGATAGATGATGATTTCTCTCTGCTGGCCAATTAGAGTTCAAGCGTTATTTTTTTATTTTGTATTTATTTATGTACTACTCTAAAAATCAGGGAACTCTCAGGCCAAGGGGTCCCCCTTCCTCCCTGTGAGCCTCGTACAGAGGCTGACGGTCCCCCTCTGAGAAACCTCCAGGAAGCACCCCTGCCCTCAGATCACTCCGGGTTATTCCTGCACCCGTGATGATTGATGCAAACTTTTATGTTGAAGCAACCCTGATGCACTCAGGTAGCACAGAGTGCCACCCCAAGGGGTGTGTACATCTTGATTGACAAGCCCTGTCCCTTTCCCAGAACATACACACAGCGAGGGTCATCTACTGAGAGCCCAAGCTGTCATTTACACCCACTGTAGGTCCTGCCTCTTGACAGGCCAGTCTCTTGGATTTGGGACTAGAGAGGAAGGCAATCTCACTTAGATCACCCTATTCTGAAAATTCCCCACCCAGGGTCTTGTCTATACAATGAGAAAATTTAAACTAGTCTTAGATAATACTTACGGGCTCTTTCATCTCCAAAACTCTCAAAATCAGATATTAAATAAAAAGGACTCATGATTATGACAATTCAGCTGATTAGGGCATGTCATGAAAGGAACACGTTAAGGGCAAGTGTTCTTGCGAAAAGAGTAGTTTTTGAGTGGTAATGCTTCTATACAAAACCAACGTCAATGTGGAGACAGGAGACTGGACTTGAAACTGGAGGGCAAAATCCTCTGAGTTTTCAGATTTCTTAATTCTGATCATATATGTAACATACTTATTCCCATAAGCTAGAACAATGCTTCTCAAACTTTATGGTACAGGCACTCACTCCTCATTTAACCACTGAATTCGGTCTCTACAACTAGGTCGATAAGTGAGGAGCTTAAAGGCAGATGTGACATGTCTGGTGCCACAGGGTATGTATTTTCCAATCGATCTCACGCGACACCACCTTATAAACAAAAGAGGCGGTCTTGCGTGATTGCGAACGCTTGGTGCAGTGAATACTAACCCACTTTGGGAACCAGAAGAAGACAGAAAAGGGATTCCCCAGGCTGGAATCTGGTTGTAAGTCCGAGTGGTCATCAAACAGATAGGTCTTTAAATGAGAAGGGGCTGTACGTACATGCAAGTCACCTTGAGATGTCACAATGCAGGTTCTGATTCCATAGGTCTGGGAGAGTGTGAAGAGCCTATTTCTAAGCAAAGACGACGCCCAGCCTGCTTGTCTGTGGCTCACGGTCATTCGCCAGGCCGGGAGTATTTGTAGGGATGAGTAGACCTCTGGTGGCCGGAGTAGAAATGTATAATCGTTTTCTCATACAGCTATAAATTCATTTTCTGGGAATGTTAAAAAAAAATCCCCCCAAAACCAGCAGCTGATGTATCTGTAACTGACATGATACAGGCAAAGCCAACGTAGCTTATTAATTTGGATTCTGAATCTGAAATTTGGTGTCATTCCAGACAGACCGCATTGCCAGTGACAATCAAAGAGGGCATGTATTTGGTCTGTTAAGTGCTAAGGCAAATGCATTCTTTCAAAAAAAAAATAAAAAAAAAAAAATTGGAAGCTAACCTAGTAGTAGCCTTTATATACAAATAATGAATGAGTTATAAATAATTTGTCTTTATTCTATTAGAAAGTTTGATTTGTTTGTTTTTCTAATTTTCTAAGGCTTTTCATTTTGATTCTCTTATCCCTGTCAAGGGCTGCCATAAATTACATTTCTTATAAACTGTTCTCTGATTCAGGCCGTTTTCTGAACCGGACTCACCTACTCTTTAATTAGGAAAAATGACAGCAGTTTTATAGCAGTTTTAAGTGTCTCAGTGTTTCGGCTCCTCTCAGTCTGTGCTTCCCAACAGAAAACAAAAAAGTGCTGTGTCATTTGATTAACTGTTGTCAGTGGTTCAAATTAAACAAAGAATCCATAAACGTTTGGAAGGTATTCAATTTGGGAAACTGTTTTTTTCTATTGTCTTTTTTTTTCTCTAGCTACAAATATGTTTCTGATTTTGAATGTCAATAGACATATTTCCTGGCTTTGCTACACAGTAAATAAATAAATGTTCCAGAAGCCACCCCTCATTTTTTTTTTGAGATAACAAAATTAATATCATGCTAGGAAGGAAGACAAACATCCTACACCAAGAATGTGCTTGTTCTTGAACTTGAAGCCCATGTAATTGAAACAAACTTGCAAATTGATATCAATACGAAGCTAATATTGATAGAAACCTCTGTCTCATGTACAACTTATTATCACGAGTCTTTAGCAGTTACTAGAAAGTGGTTCATTGGCTCTCATGGAAATTTTCTTGAGTTTAATCATGGTCCAGTGTCCTTGCATTTGGTCACTAAACATGATCCCCAAAGCAAGTGTGTTTTCCTTACTGGCTTTTATAGTATCATCATATCCATGTATTTATAAGGGTTGTACAGAACTTCCATATTATAGGGAGTTATGTATGTTTATTCAATAGGCAAGTGTGATTCAGAAAAGGGCCTGAGTCAGGGAATAGTTTATGAGAAATGTATGTATGGCAGCTCTTGACAGGGATAAGAAAATCAAAATGAAAAGCCTTAGAAAAGAAAAAATTGAATAAAATAAAGACTAATCATTTGTAACACACATTCCTTATTTGTACATAAAGGCTACTGGGTTAATTTTCTTTCTTTCCTTTCCCTTTTTTTTTTTTGGAAAAATGCATTTGCCTTAGCACTTTTATTAATCAGCTTTATGAAAACATCTAGAGATATTACTACTAATGACCTGTCCTGGGCAGGTCCTGAGCGAACTGTCTGTTCATCATTTTATAGGTGCCCATTCTGGGGCTCAGGGCTATGTGGTGCTTTCTCAGTAAAGGTTTGGTGGGAAGTGCAGATAAATGGTTAATAACAGACATTTCTCTATGCTTAGAGTCTCCAAAACTTCACAGAATTTTGCGTGCATCTCTGACTCAGGGATTGACGTGTGGTTCATGGATATAACCAGACATCGCCCAGTAATGGCCCTGATAAATATTAGTTTAGTAAATGAGAGGAAAAACACTATCCTTCTATGCTCTACTCACTACACTTTTGACACCAGATGTGTGGAGGTATTTTCCACGTTGACCAATTGTCTGATACCAGGCAGGTGTCCTACAATTCATTTCAGTCCTGACACTATCTACCTGGAGTTACTATCCGATCCCACAGGTTAGACTTAGTCCTACGAGACTGCCCCGAACATACGTGGTAGGCCATGCAAGGTTACCCAAGCTCCTGGCTTGGCTACAAAGTGGGGGGTTCCAATGACCCTTGCCTTGAGTTCAATAACTTGCCATAGCATCTGACAGAACACAAGGAAACACTTACTTACATTTGCCAGTTCGTTATATACTAAAGAATACATACAATAAACATACATGTGCCCAGCGAGTTGAAGAGTTCCATAGGGGGAGGTCTGCAAAGGTCCCAAGCACAGGAGCGGATGTCTCCATGGAATTGGGGTGTGCCACTCTCCAGGCATGTGAGCGTGTTCACCCACTTCAGAGCCTTTGGATACTGTAGTTTAGGGAATTATAAGGAGGTTTCATCTTAGAAGTGTGACTGATTATTAACTCAATTTCTGACCCCTCCCCATGGCCTGGAGGACAGGACATGGAGATGGAAATTCCAAGCTTCCAAGCTTTCTGGTGACCAGCCCCCATCCTGAAGCTAACTGGGAGTCCCCGGTTAGAACAAAGACACTCTTATCACCCAGGAAATTCCAAGGGAGTTAGGAGCTCTGAGTCAGCAACGGGGGGTCCAAGGACACGTCGTAGAACAAAAGATGCTCCCGGCACTTTTGTCACCAGGAGCTAGGGACAAAGACTCAGCTATTTCTTAGCTATGACACAATATCACACTACCCTGAATAGTTTCATCACGTTTTAAAATACCTGCCTTGGAGGTTACGTGGCTGAAGGTTACCCACGCCGGCGATGGGTTTAGGTGACCTGCAGGTCCTAACATTTTATTAGAGCAAGGTACAAGGAAGGCACAAAACCCCAGAAACTGCCAACACTGGTTATTTTGCATATTAAAACCGTATTTATTCCCCTCTTCAGTGAAGTCTAATTTATGTTCCTTATCTTTTATTCTGTGGAGACTTCTACTCAGTGAGACAGAGAACACCAAGGTGACAATTACAGCTCCCGTTCAAGCTGGGATTGGAAGCAAATTGTTCTACAGGCCAGCCCTCCGCAACGACCACCAGAAAAAAGGAAAAGCAAGTACATATTTGGGGACCAAAGCACCCAAACACACACACACCAATAAATGAACGTCCTGTGTCACCTGTGTGGCCACGATGACAACCACGGAAGTCACCTAAAAACCGGAAACATCCATGGGACCTGTGATGCCAGAAGAGAAGTAAGGAGGCAGAAGTAAACACGAGGCCTGCGGAGAGGACACGGGGGACGTCACCTCCCCGGAAGGAACAACTGACACCCACTGGCAACGTCTCAGGCCCTGAATATTGAATATTTCACTTTGTATTGTGACCTTTATTTACGCCTGAAACCCAGAAACACACTTAGGATCTAAGGCTGAGTGTCAAACGGGTATTATTGATTGACACGTGGGATGGCACCAATTCAAGCACATCGCGTCCTGCCTCCCTCTTCAGAACAGCGGTGTTCTGCAGGTGGAGGGAAAGGAGAGGATTCTCGATTGTAGAATTCTCTCCTGCAGGTGTCCCCCTGGGTCACGTGGGGCTGGCAAGGGGGACACCCTCCATCTATGAGTTGGAATGGGTCAGAAAAATGAGGCCTCTTCTATTGCTGGAAGTTGTGGTGCCAGGTGCAGACAGGTGATAGCAATAGTCCAGTCCCCAAAGGAATGCCAAGTCAGAGCCAAAGCAAACATTCTAAACTGGGTCAGCAAACCTAGGGACCAAACAATGAGTGGAAACTAAGCTAAGGTGCCAAATGGGTTAGCAAAACAAAACAAAGGAGAACTGATAAGTGGCAGTTATCAGGCAGGAGCCAAAGAGGCAGCTTTTAGAGGTCAGGCCGACTGCACTTAGAACTAAAATAGTTCAGGACTAACACCGAACTGGCCTCCGAGCCCGGCTTTCTCCTGTACAGCTTCCTTAGGTCCCCCCGTGGAAGGTTCTGAAGAAATCTGGAGCGTGCATTTCTAAAGTGAGGGAGGGAGGTTCCCATGGCCTCGTGGATACGTTCCTGGAGCTCTCCCTGGGGTCCGGTGCTCAGGGGCAGCCTTCTGGAGGGTGGGCTGGGTGTCGCTGGGATCTGCGGAGCGTGGGGGGCATGTCTGCAGAAGCAGAAAACTAGGGACGGAATGCCGTGGGGATGACGGCCTCGGATAACTCGGAGGGCCCAAGTGGACCTCTGGTTCCTGAAGTGTCCGGGCTGTAAGAGCCTAGAGGAGACCCAGGGATCTTGCATCGAATGCCCCCCTTTATGAACAGACAGCTACCAGTTTATGAATTATTTTGACCCTCCACAGACTACAGAATTTTCTAGAAGGTTTTCTAGGTGTCAACTGCCAGGCCTGTTGGTTGGATATTCTTGGGGATATTCTTGGGGAAGGAGTGCAGGAGGTTGTTATAGCAGATGCCCCGGTAGAGGGGAAGGCACTTGTCATCTTGGATTCCTTAGAACTGCAGAAGCCGCCTGCACGGCCCTGTTGCCAGGTTGGTGACTTACATGAGTCAAGCACAGTAACAAGCACCTTATATGCTGTTCTCACAGGCCTCCCCAGCCTCCCCTCTTCTTCTCCACCAAGCCCCAATTCTGTTCTATTCTCCACTCCCCCCAGCCATGAGCCTCAAAGGTCACCTCATGCCCAGCCCTAGTGCGACCCTGATTTGTCTGAAGGTCCTCCCGTTCCTTTTGTCACTTTCTGGTTTAGGAATGAACAAATGACCACATTTTGGCCAACAAGGCCTGAGGGAGAAAGGGTCCAGGGGTGCTGGGCATTGTTCCCTCAGAGCCTGGAGGAGGGGTCCTGCTCTTCCTCTAGTCCGCGGGGAACTTTAACCGACTTCCTGGGATCTGGCTGCCTGCCCGAGCCGACGCCCCCACAAGGAGGAGGGCGGACGAAAAGCATCACAGAGAGATGCAACCAGAGGCCCGATGTCACGCTTGCGGGGCAGAATGCTCTGTCCATGAGGTCATAAGCCTCGTTCTTAGGTAAGCTGGTTTAAACAGAGCTTTCTGCTTAATGGAGTAAACCGTCCTATTGAGACAACTCTACAGGGATTTTCTCTCCCTACTCTACAGGCGAGGAAAGGGACCCTTCACATAAGCCATGTTTGCAAGGTTAGACAGTCCTTAGGGCGGGTCAGGGAGCGAACCCCAAGTGGTCCTGACGCCTATGCCTGTCCTTAACACACGCAATTCGAAGCCCGTGGCTGACGTGATGAAACTGACCTTGGCCAGAAGGTCATAGGCTGTGGACATGGATGCAGAGGGCTGTGACCATCCTGGGGGCCCCCAGTCAAGGGCAGCGTGACATCGGTGTATGGTCCTGGGGTTGGCCTGGTGAGGATGGTGCTTACAGAGGCCGGGGACCACTTGAACCAGAGATTTACAGGAGACAAAAGAGGAGTTCATACAGAAATACAGAAATCTGGCTGTTCCTTAGACTCCTATCCATCCTTCATGAGTCACTTTGTAGGCCATTTTTCTCAGCGAGAGTTCCTTCCTATATCCCAGGCTTGGTCAATTAGTGTATTAATTGCTCCTCTCATACCCTCGACTTCCTGTTCTTACCCCAGTAAAATACCCCAGTCTGTTTTCCCTGCAGACTGTAAATTCCGTACCTTTTCGGGCTTCCTTTTGACTAAGCCCACTTCTGCCCCAGCCATTTATTGGGTTTTCATGCCAGGTGACATGAGCACATCTGTCAAGACAGACACGGCATCCATGGGAAACAAATGGGCCAGGGCCAGCCCTGAGTGCAGCCCTGCACGTAGGTGGGGAGTGGGTCCCACGGCTGGGCTGCAGGAGAAAGCTGGATGCCCGGGGACCTAGAGAGGACGCGCCACTAGGATGGAGTAGAGGAAGGACATGGAGGGAACCAAATATAAACCTCATCTACTTAAAAAAGTCGGCGGGACATTCCCCATGTGGGAGAGAAAGGCATTGTGCAACCCCTTTATCATCACACACACACACACACACACACACACACACCCCACGGGACTTGAGTTAGTGCTTTCATTGCTACAGTCAAGTTACCTAAGATTTTCTGGACTGGTTTGAACACTTAGCCATCATTGTAATGTAGTTCTCATTGGACTATACTTTGAGACTTCTTAAAATACATACACCGAATATGCACTTTTAGTAAAATACAATTACTGCTTTGTATTGGAGTGATTTTTTTTTCTCCTTCTAAAGCCAAGTGCATTGCATGGAAGCTAGTAGTAGGTGCTCAATAAATAATTGTTGCATAAAGGAAACAATGTTGATCATTGATTATACATTATTTCTCGGCAAAAAATAAACAGAAAAAAGTGAGTTTTTTCACAAACAGTGCCTCTTCCTAAGCATATTGCCACAGATGGAATTCCCTTAAACCTACAATGGACTGAAGGAAAAACCAAATTGGGAACCTCAAGGTTGTTAGAAGCAAAGGGAAAGTTAAGAAAGTTGTGTGCCCAAGGCCAGCTTAGGACCTGCTATTTCTTCCTTCCTTCATCATTAATAGGTATCTATTTAGTACAATACTCGTAGTACTGTGCTAGGTACCATGAAGTTTAGAGAAAGAGGTACAATACACAGTTTCTACAGGGAAGAAACACCACAGTCATACTGACCTTTTAAAGTCATAATATGATGATATTATCTTCCTGCTTAAAGACAACCCGTTGCGCACAGGATAAAAAGAACAATCTTTAGCCTGTGTGTTCTACCTAACTCATGAGGCTGTTCTCAAGTCCTTCTCCTCCCAACTGTCTGCCTTTCAGCCCTCCAGGGCTTGCCCTTGACTACCTAGGTCTCCTATCAACACACAGATTTGTCTGCCTAAAGTGACACCTCCCCCTCACCACCATCACACGCCCTTTGCCTTGTTAATGCCCACTCATCCTTCAGAGGTCAGATCAAACTGTACTTATTCAAAAAGACCTTCTTAAATCCCCTAGTTTGGGTCTTCATTCCAAAGCAACATGGACCAAATTAAACAATTTAATCTACTCCACTTGTAAAGAGCTATTGGAGAGTTAATAGGGCCTAATAGAAAGCCAGAAAATTTATATAATGCACCGAGGAAAAGTTAGGGATACTTATTTCTTCAGTGAATATTTATTAACCCATTTCCCATCGTCTCCGAAGGATACTCACAGGTGGTGCTTGAGGCTGCCGCGTTTACCCCGAGATAACTCGTGGATCTCAAATCTTAGGAAACGTAGCATTCCTACACGTGAAAAAAATTATTAAATACTGATCATCATATACATATCTGTTACATTACGATTAGCGACAAGTTCTGTTTAGAATTAACTCCAAGAACAATTTTTATATTTTATTTTCACATTGAAAACCAGTCAGATTTGCTTCCGCCTCAAAGCGTGTGTTTGCAAAAAGTTAAATGAACACGGCAGCGCGCTGCACTATTTCTTCTAAGCAGGAAATGGGTTAAGCACTTGTAAAGGCACTGAGGCAGGTGCTGTGATTCACAAATGATGGACCTCAGTGGAACTTACAAGCCAGTGAGAGGCAGACATATAACAAACACATTCCACTGAAACGACTTAAGTGGTGTAACAGAAATCTATCTCGGGCCCATTGGGGGTCGGTCCCAAGAAGGAAAGGGGAAAGTCTCCCATGGGAGATGAGCTCACAGCTGTAATTGTTAAACCAGAACTCTGTGGTGCCAAGGACAGGCTCTTTTAGAGCAAATACAGACCTAGTTACACTCAAAATGAGGACAGAGATGGACCTTACAGTGTAGCATCAAAAGAGATAGATAGAAATTAGGGGAAAAATGGCTTTACATGGAAACTTAATCCAGAAATTATTTGCTATAAGTGCAATAGAATCTCCTATCTCAAAAAAAAAGGGGAAGGGGTGAATTTTATCATCTCACTAGGATGGTTTAACTATATTAACCAAAGTTTTCAAGACTCATTCAACTCCTAAAATGCTATTTTTACAAAAATACAATTAGTTCAAAATTGACTTTCAGTATGACTACTTAAGCACTCTAAATGCAGACAATTAGTGCTTATAAAATAGTGAATTATTCTCTATAGTGTTTCCTAGAGATAGACTATGCTTCAAAGCTTTATAGTTATATATGGAAACTCCTATACAGTATTACTTCCTTATCCACAGAGAATACATTCCAAAACCCCCAGTGGCTGTCTGAAGCCACGGGTAGTACTAAACTGTATATATATTATGTTTTTTCGTATACCTGCAATTAATCATAAGATAATTTGTAAATTAAGCACAGTAAGAGATTAACAGCAATAACGAATAACAAAATATAACAATTATAACAATATACTACAATAAAAGTTATGTGAATGTGGTCTCTCTCGCAAAGTATCTCACACTACACTCACCTTTTCACTTAAAGAAAGTACTGAAAGGCTTCTCTCTGGCACATCCAAATCCCCAGCATCCCTTCTCTTGCACTTTGGGGCCATTATTAAGTAAAATAAGGCGACTTGAACACAAGCACTGCAATATCGCACCAGCTCATCTGATAACCAAGACAGCTTAAGTGACTGATGGTCAGGAAGGGGCTGCAGAGTGGGGACGCTGGACACAGGGATGAGTCACATGCCAGGTGCTTTTCAGAATGGCACACAATATAAAAAGGGCAAATTATTTATTTTTGCAATTTTCCATTTAATAGCTTTGGACCTCGGTTGACCCCAGGTAACTGATAACCTCAGAAAGCTACTGTACTTACAAATGTAACTTGTAAACCATCACAAATGAGAGCAAAACTACTCTCCAGAACACAAATTCATCAACTCTGCTTCCTACCAACAGATGGCAGTGACATCCAGGCACCTCCATTTTCGTTCGCGTGTATTAACAGTCGTCCCAGTGGCTTTAGCCATTGGTCTAGCGTGGATCTGCTCTATTTACATTTAGCATTGAGGTTCTGTTATGAGCATCCTTTACTCTCTTATCTTTCATAAATGCAAAACCGATAAGGCAGTTATAAGGGGTGGTTTGAAGAAGCACAATGGAAACATCAGTAGGAAAAAAATTGTAAAAATATGGTATATGCAGAAGAAATTACTCATTGGCTCACAGAACAAGTCATTAATGCAAAGCCATGTATAAACAACTGCTCTAATCGATCAATAATATTTAGCAAAAGATTAGGAAGAATACTGAATTGGGGGAAAAGGGAAGGGAGGGGCTTGACAGATTTAAGAAAAAGGCTAGGAGGTCCTCCAAAGTTTCAGCATGGTAAACGTAGCAAGCCACTGTGACTTGGTAACCAGCCATAGATGATGCCCAGGCCTCTTCAGACCTGCACGCTGTGAAGGTCAGTGGTGCCATTTGCAGGGCAGATGCAGCAGCTGCGAACTTCTGCAGGGAGACTCAGTCCCACACAGGGGTACGAGGCTCAGTGAGTGGGACAAGGGCTGGAATTCAGCTCACATCTGCCACCTCAGGTGGGTGACCAATCAGCATAACCAAATTAATTGCTAGATAACTGCCCACAACGAGCGTGACCGTCGTCCTGGGGAGGGGATACCTGCCCCAGATTTTCCTTATGGTTAAAACTGGTATGATTTGAAAACAGGTGTAAGTAGAACTTGTATTAGTTCTGGGTGGCAGGATATGCCACCCCAAAGTATGCTGCTTTAGGATTATACAGGGTGTCCCCCCCAAAATGAAAAGGCACTTTGAATGATTATAAAGTCAGTGATTATCAACATACAGTTTATTTTCAAAATTTAAAAGGATCTACAGAAATGAATACATTTTTTGTCAACATTTGTTTTCAAACTGATGTCAGTTCTGGTCCGGGCACTGCAGGCAACTCGCAGCAAGGGCGTCTCAAACATCACGAATCATTTCATTCGGTGTTTCTGCACGTTCTCATTCAACGGCTGCCTTCGGTTCGACTGTCACTGCCTTTGTACCATAAACTTTTTCTTCTTTTTTCTTTTCATTGTTAAGTTTATTAGGGTGACATTGGCTAGTAAAAATTACATAGGGCCCAGGTGTACAGTTCTACAAACATTGTCTATGTGTTGTGTTATGTGTTCATCACCCAGCATCAGTTCTCTTTCCATCACCAAATATTTGAGACCTGATGCCTTCTCTCCTCCCCCACCCCCCATATGCACCATATATGTTATCACTCATGTATCCCCATTAAAAAAGAAGTCCAGTGGCATGAGGTCTGGTGAATGTGGAGGGTATTCTACATTCACCAGACTTCACCCATTATTTCAAATCAGTTAAACCTGGAAAGGAGAGGAAATTAGGTGAGTCATCAGCTGTTAAAAGTGTGTGTACATTTTTGGGGACACCCTGTATGGAGCTAAAGACACTTGAAAAGCAGCAGGTGCAAGAAGGGCACTCTGATCTCCCCTTTTCTTCCTGAGCTCAGGAGTTAAAACCCCCACGTGCAAGACGTCCTTCCTGCCAGGAGGACACGACCACTCTCACCCACCAGAGACAAGGAGACGAGAGACTTCTGTGCAAGCAGATGTCATTGAAGTAATTCTCTTCCTTTAGCCTCTCTGCATAGTTTAGCTACTTTTCCATAATTGCCTCTCTGTTCAACTTAATATAAAAGCATTGGGTTTTGCTACTTCTCCGTGTTTTCATTTTGCTGTGGGGACTTCCACGTGCATTTAAAAGTAAAATTTATGCTTTTCTCCTGTTAATCTATCTTATGTCTATTTCATTCTCAGGCCCTGCTGGAGACCCCCGAAGGAGAGAGGTGAAGGTCCGCCTCTCTACACTAACAAGTAGGAGTAGACTACGTGCTTTCAAAGCTCTTAGAAGAACAAGTGGTTCCCCTAGGGGATCAAAGTACACGAAAGGACCGCAGGCATAAACCTCTCCCCGCCATGAGAAGCGTGGGGGGCAAAGCCTTAGGACAGCTTTCCAGGCCGTGACTGGTTGTGGGTAAATATGGACACCAACAACTCCCTCCCCTGCTGCTTCACCCCAAAAAGTGGAGTCTATTTCCTCCCCTGGCCTCTGGCTCGGCTTTGTAACTTGCTTTCCTTGCTTCGACTTTGGTCCCTATCAGGAGGCGACAAGAAAGGGCATTCTGGGACTTCTGAGTTTAGGAGACTGACAGGTCCTGCTTTCTCCCCTGCGTTATAACCTCCAGGTAAAAACTCTACCCACACGGAGATCAACACGGGAAAGGAGCCAAGAGAGCCACGTGGAGTTCATGTGGGGGTGAACCAAGGCACCCCCACGGACACCCCAACCCATCACGCAGTCACTCGGGTGATCCCAGGTAAGACCATCCGGACAGCCACCCAGTCAGCCCACAGAATCGTGAGACACAAGAAACTGCTTTTGTTCGGAGCATCTAAGTGTGGGGCCACTCGTTGGTTGGCAGAGCCTAACCGGGTTGCAGAACTGCAGGGGCCTCTGCAATGACACGTACGTGAGACCGAGAAACAAACTGTCGTCTCCGGGAGATCTCGTGGAACTCAGGGGGAGTGGCAGGCCAGGAACACCCACACGCGAAGTAACAAAGGTCAAAAGAACACTTCTAGTGGGACTTCTGAGAATGAAATGGGCTGTATTGTCCAGGGAGGGACAAGCAGATGACCACTGCGGGCTGTTGGAAGGAGATCCCTGTAAATTCTGGGAGACTTGAACAGATCAGTGGTTTGCAAACTATTTTGCAAGGGAACCCCAAAATACAAAATTGATGAAATACTATTTTCCTTAGTAAAATACTTTTACATTTCAAACATTACTTTCACTTGGTGAAAAGGCCATCCGGGAGGTCAATAAATGCATTTTAATTAAAACAAAGTGTCCTGTCAGCTCTATTTATATCCTCACTTTGTATTTCTACGAGCGCAGCCTGATAACGTTTGCCTCCACTTAGAAAAAGAATGGGAAAAGGTATTTAATGAAATAAAACAACAAACGTACGACTTCATTTATTTTCAAAGCTGCATGATTATTTTTCTACAAAATCACCGCACACTTCAATACACTTCCGCCAGCTCTGTGTTTGACATTCGTCCTTGAAAAAAGTGGGTGTTTTGTGTTTGCAACCGTTTCCTCGCCGCAGACGTCACCTCTTTGTCACAGATGGGCCACCTCACCCAGCGTCTCGCTGTCCTCACATCAGCACAGGGGTCACCCTAAACGGCCTGCATTCGCCTGTGCATCTCAATGGGAGGAGCTTTCTCTGTCGTTAAGAGTAACAACAGCACGCTGTTGGACCGAACGTCTGGACCCTGTTCTGTTTCAGTCTGTACGGGGTGAGAGGTGTCAGCATCTGGTGCGAGGTCAGGAACGATGGCGGGGAGAGACCACGTGACGACACAGCCCCGGGGATGTGTATTTCGTCACGAACACCGCTATCTAGGAAACCTCGGCTAACCCAGAGATAGGCTGAGAGGAACTCAAGTGGCGAGACTTCGCCCCCAAGCAAAGCAGAGCATTTGGGGGAAGGTAGGTGCCCGGCTCGTGTGCAAAGGGGAGAAGGCTGCAGGACAGGGGCTCCTGGGCAGGTGCCTTTTGCCAGAAATGGCCACTTGCACGGCAGCTAGCGGTGAGGGGAATGGCCCAACGGAATCCGCCCCAGTCCGGTTTTCTTCACTCATTTGCTTATTTCTGGAGCCACGTAAGGGGACATGCGCTCCCTTGCCCACTCTAGGCAGATGGCGCTCTCAGTCTCTCTCCTCCGGGGGCCTCCCTCCCCTCCGTAAAGACCCCGTGGTGGTCAGACTTCTTACCCGATGGCTGAGGCTCCCAGGATGCCTATGGCTTCACGGCTGCCCCCACCTACGGGGAAATCACACTTTCTAAAGGCCTGGTCGGGTTCGGGGGGGACGTAGACCTTCCCTCTTGATGAGTCAGAGGACTATGGACACGTTGAGAACCATCACAAAGACACTTTCTTGTCTCTCCCTCCATCCTGCCACCTGGAATCTGGCTTTTACCCTCTTGGACCACGAGGTTGAAGGCAGGTACCGCAGAGCCACTGGAAGGAAAGTTCGGCGTCATTGTGGGCCACCTCATCAGCCCTTTACCACCTATTCGGACTCGTCCATCTGGTTTAGGAAAATGCTATTTTGAGTTTTCCATTGTTCACAGCCAACCCTAATGCACACCGATTAGCAAGGCCAGCAGGGCTGGGCAGTGAAAACTCTGAGCGGATTGGACAGTAAGAGTAACCCCAAGAAATTGCAGTAATACCATCCCACTATCCTACCACTCTTGAAAATGTAAAGTTGCTTTTATGACTCCAGAAGAAGCAATCCTATATTCTACTTCTTATACACGGTCAAGGAGTCACCCCTAAAGAACTGGAGCATACCTGCTGGGTTTGGACTGCACCGGGCCTCGTGGGTATGGGAGGGGGTGGTGTGTACCATGAAGAAGGTGGAGCTGGGCGCCCGGTACGCAGGTTTCTCTCACTAGATTCTTTGATCAAAATACTTACAAATTCCCAAATAAATCACCTCTTAACCCAAAGCTGTGTTAACCCAAATAAGGTTTCCAGCAGATCCTAGGAGCTGTTTAAGTGGAAGTCACAGTAAAAAATAAAAATAAAAAATAAAAAATTACAGTGTAGGTCGCGTGTATCCTAGAGATACATTCATTACTAGTATGTGCTGAAATACGAAAAAAATTTTTTTGCACATGACTAGTAAGGAATTACTCAAGTGAGGGAACTATATGATGACACAGTGTGACCCACTCTCAACAGGACTAGCATTTTCCTACATAAAGTATTCATCCAGTCACTGTTTATGAGAAATTATTTTGCAAATTGTCTACCATTTGACCATTTAACAATTGGGGTGATTCTGTGTTTTATATCCTTTGGTGTGAGTTCTTTGTAAATCAGGGATTCCAGCAGAATTAAGTCTGATGCATTTTAGTGCCACTGTCCACTGTTAGTCATCGTCAGAAAATTATAAATATTCCATGTTGGGTATTGCTGTAA